>JAKSZT010010858.1:18775768-18880831 GCA_026826555.1 Tolypeutes matacus
CTTGGTGAAAAATTGCCTGGTGACCCAGGCTTTGCTGTCTGCCCTCCACATCACATGGAGTTTGCTTTTTATGACATGATGCTTTTTGAAACTCGCAGGTTTTCACTGTGATAGACTCGTAGAGCCTTGAGTTTTAAGTCCCCACTAGTATTCCCACACAACAGTGGAGTGAGCCTGTCCTTCACTGGTTTGTGGCCTGGTAATGCCTTCCCTCTTTTGTGTTGTGGGTCCTACTTGGCATTTTTTCCCCAAAAAACTCCAGTGTCATCAGAGTTAAAACCTTGGTGGGGAATAAAACCCTCAGCCTCTATGTAGTCTTGAAATTCACTGACAAATTCATCAGCAGCCTTTTTATTAGCCCTCGCTGCCTCACCATGCCTCACGACACTGTGGCTGCCAGTCCTCTTTTTAAAATTATCAAAACTTAAAAACCTCAGCAGCAGCAGCAGCAGCAACAACAACAACAAAAAACAAACACTCTCATCACTTGGTTCTGGTTTGCTTTTCAGAAGATTGGCAGGGAACACTTTTGCTTTTTCACATATCATGGCTTCCGATACACTGTTGTCCACTAAGGGCTTCTCCTTTACCCAAATTAGTAACAGCTTTCCAACTTAGAGTGTTTGGGAACACTGCTTTGTTACTGCTTTAACTCCTTTCACAACATCAGCCTTTTTCATCGCTTCTTTATTCTTAATGATGGTGGAAACTGTTGTTCTAGGCACACCATGTTCCCTAGCAAGATCAGTAATGGAAATACTGCTCCCATATTTACCTATTACTTCTTTTTTTTGCTCAATGGTGGTACGAAATAATTTTCTTTTCTGCTCAGGGCTATCACTGCTCATGTTCTTAGGACCCATGATGATGGAAAAAAAAAAAAAAAACCCTCAAAAATACACAGAATGACCACAGAAGCTAAGACCGTGATGGGATGTACACAGGGCAAGAGCTACCACGTGACTCACACGTGACCCTTTGTTTCAGCTGGAAAGGGTAGTGCATCACGAGGCAACTGACACCAATAAGTTCTGATTTGTGCATTGAGTGCCAAACAAATGAAGAGTACCAGGACAAAATTTTCACGTCAAAATGTGTGGAGTACCAAGTTCGACGAGTTGCAAAGCAGTCGAGTACCAAGGTATGACTATATACAGTTTTTCAAGTCCTATTTCATGAGCTTTTAATTCAAGCTGTCTGGTCCAGTTGGTTTAGTTGCCTAAAGCAAAATGCTAGGAAGGAAGAGGTTGGAGGTTTGAAACCTTACCAAATCTTTCCCTATACATATGTCCCAAAGGATTCTATAGGACAACAGTGTCGGCATCTAGAAAGGGGAAACCCTCGAGATTCTTAAATTAAACAGATGAGGTAGCATATTCCATTGCGATGAGGCCTACTTCCTAAAACAGCCTTAAGTAAGTCAGTCATGTACATTCCTTTTATCTCTCTCTTCCATAAGGACAATCGATGAGGGCCAGGGTCCCACGAAAGAGGCCTCGGCACCCGCTCTTTGCAGCCTCTCCCTTCCAATGTAGTTTGAAGGCTTCAAGTTTCGTACCCTGTGAAGTAGGGCAGATCTCATCACCTGCTTTGGTCTCAGGCTTCGGTACATAACATGAGAAGGAAAAATGGGCGTCCCACATGGCCCTACCTTCTACACTGGGTTAAGGATCTAAGCCCAGTCAACAGTAAGGTGATATTTCTCTCCCCTTTGTCACTGTTCCAAGTTACAAACACTTGTAAGGACCAAGAAGAATGGGTGCAGGACCACCATATACATTTGTGATGTTTAGACATCACAGAAGGCACCACGTCTGGCGGGCCATTGTCATGGCAGATATGAGTACCTAATGTAGCAGGAAAATCCTTGAAGGATGGTGCTTTGCTATTCTGTACCAAGGTACTTTCTGGCGAATGACAGATTCAAAGTGGGGCTGTGGGTCAAAGCAGGGGGTAGTACTAAGTTTTTTTTTACCATAATGTTATCAGATAGCACTCCAAACCCACCTCAGGCATGGAATCATTAGCATGCACTCTACAGATGGACTTTTGGCCAAGGACACTTCTTGGGTATGGAGGCCATGATTTATCTCCTACAATTTAGCACTATGCTGGACATTCACAAATTATCAATAACAGATCAATTTATTTGTTATTACACTATGAAATGAGACTATCCTAACATATGCTTGGCAAGTGGCATGATTTTAGATTTTAGCTAAATTTCTTCCACAAACAGAAGATTTGTAATTAAATATGATATAATAACTGAGCTAAAAAGAAGTTTGCTGGTTGTTATCCCAAAATTGTTTTCTGCCATCGCTTTATCTTAATTGACCTGAATTCTTAATTTTATTTCCAGAAAAAAATACCCAAAGTACCCCAAAATGATCCCTTAGGCCAAAAAATAAGTAGAAATAATAACTAAAAGTATTGCACTTAAAATCCTATTGGGAGTTAATGTCATCAATACCTGAAGAATCACAGATTAAGCATAGTTTGTTAGACACCAAAAGATAGAAAAAGATAACATCTTTTTGATTTCCAATTACATTTTAGTTTACCAGGTATAGGTCTTCAATCTTTTCTGTCCAAGTAATAAAAATTAAGTAACCAAAACAGAATACATTGTATACTCTACAACAACTGCTTTTGATCTTTTCCTCTCATGACTACAAATTTACATGTAGAACTTTACCTACATTTTTTCCTGTGCATGCAAGCCTTCTATCTGTGCTGAAGAAAGATGTTATCTTTTTCTATCTTTTGGTGTCTAACAAACTATGCTTAATCTGTGATTCTTCAGGTATTGATGACATTAACTCCCAATAGGATTTTAAGTGCAATACTTTTAGTTATTATTTCTACTTATTTTTTGGCCTAAGGGATCATTTTGGGGTACTTTGGGTATTTTTTTCTGGAAATAAAATTAAGAATTCAGGTCAATTAAGATAAAGCGATGGCAGAAAACAATTTTGGGATAACAACCAGCAAACTTCTTTTTAAAACAACTTTTGCCTACCTCCTAATGGTTTCCTTAGGAGAAACCATTTTTTGTTCAACTTATTGTTCTATCTCCCTCTTTCCCTCCTCTTCCTTTCAAAAAGCAAAACAAAACAAAAAGCACATTCATTTACCAAACAACAATAAACCAAGGAAGGAACTGGGCTATGTGTTCTATGTGATGCTAACCTCATGCCCCCTTCTCCTGTCAGCCCTACGCGCCCTTGCTCTGCCTGTTTTTTGGATAACAAAGCTGCCCGTAGAGAAGTCACACCACTAGTGAGTGTTAGAGCCCACGCCTCCACTCCACAGACCCCACGACCCACTGAAGCACTACGCCCCCTACCTCCCATTCATTAACAGAACACAGTGGAACTGGAAAAGGACGAGAGCTACATCCAAAATGCTGGGCCCATTACTACAGAAATGCAATGGGAACATTCTCCAACTATGACCTGAAATGTCACAAACTAGTCAAAAGATACTGGGACAATAAATATGGCAAAATCATCCAAGACATTTTCCTGTTTCAATAACATTACATTTTACAAAAGTGGAAAGAAAAAAAAAATCTGATCACCTTTCTTCCTAGGCAATGACAACCTTACTCTGAAATCTGAGCACTGCCTCACCTGAATTACCTTCAGATACATCTAGCTAAGGCTCCACCTCAGACACAGTTAAAACTGTAATCCCAAACCAACCACATAGGTACTTACGGAAGAAAATAGTGAAAGCCACTGATTTACCTGGGCTACTTCTTCAAAGTCTTCGTGACGTTTCTGCAAAGCTCTGGCCCGATGGAGAGACTTCCCCACACCTGTATGCTTGCTCAGAAATGCTTCCCCATGGTTCTCAATCCAGTCCAGCACCTGCAATGAAATAAAAGTATGCATGCCATAAAAACAATGTTCTGCTCCCACTGAAGACACACTGTGTTGTCAAAACCCTGTGAGAAAAAAAAAACAAAACAAAACTGGAAGGAGCAATTGGACACTCACCTAGCACACTTATGTTACCTTTTCTACCGGAATCTTGATCAGCTCTGACTTTAAAACTGCCAGTGTTGCTGTATCATTATTACATGCAATACTGATTAAATTAAAAGTCACCCAATTTTACAAATAACTGAGCTGCCAAAACGAACTAGCTTTTGTATAAAACAGTGGCTACAAAACCAAAGAGGACGGGGTCAACCAACTATTTTAAGACTCAAGAATCACAACTTGGGCAATTCAAATTTAACTAAGGGGCTTATTTTTTTTCTATCTCATCTTTAGGAGAACTTAAACATATAAGTAAAACCTAGGAAAACAAAACACTTATATATGTCTCATTCCTGGTCTTTGAGGAAAGTGTATTCTGTAAACTAAGAGGCTGTGAAATTTAAAATTCATGAATGGAATTGCTCAAAGTTCTTGCTAGTTAAATCCATGACACTAAAGATAAAGAGTAAAGGCAAAGCAATGCAACCCCAATGTTTTCAAGTTCATTCTAGGGACTGAGTAGTTCGCTGATTCTCGTACCTGGGAAATCACAAAACACTGACAATATCTAACAGAACAGTTTGATGGTAAAGGCTATCTCTTCCACTTCTTTTTAGCTAGTGTACTGAAGACATGACTTTTTCTTCTTGACATAAGACAGAGACCTTCAGTGCTACCGCCAGTGGGTAGTGACATGTGTGTCACCTGACTTCAAGGCAGACAGCAAGCCAACAGTTTCTTGGTAGGTATCATAAAGGACAGGCCTCTTTCCAGTCCTCAACAAATGTCTAGATGATAACTTCAAGACCTCTCAACTCAAAGAGAGAATACATCTAACAGAATGTGTTTCTGGGCATAAGGCCAATACCATGCGGAAGACAAGTATCAAGAATTTTAAGCCTGAAAGGAATGTTGAGAGAGGTAAGTGACCCTATGGCAGTTCATCTGCCTGTAAGACCTGCTTGAAGGGAGAGGCTTTTTTCTCTTTATTTGTACTTAATAGTGCATCTGTATATTCCTCAACTGTAAACAAAACAAAAGTAAACCATTAGGAAGCAGCTACTCTGATGGTTTCTGGTAACTCTGATAGAAACATGAAACAAGGACACAATCACAAAAAGTCAAAGATGAATAGTACTTGATAGAACGGGCTGGAAGAAATAAAATAAAGTATTTTGAAAATAAAATTTTGTTTTTTAAGCATAAGGAGGAAGTATAAGTTGGAAAAGAAAGGCATTGTCAACCAATTGCTCAGGCTTATAATATGGCATTTTTTCTTATATCGTGGTTTGCTCAGACAGAAATGTAAATAACAGGTGAATTTCTCTCTTAAACATGAAAATAAAAGAGAAGGTAAAAATGTTTTGTGAACACATAGTTTATGTATGTTCATGTATTAATGATATACTTCAAGGAATTGTTTTTAAAAAAGAGAAGGTTAAAAAAGGACATATTGTATGGTCACACTAGTATGAACTAAATATGATGTGTAAACTCACAGAGTTAAACTGTAGCGTAGAGGTTACTAGGAGATAGAATGTGGGCTGAAAAGGGGGAGCTGATGCTGAATGTATGTAGAATGTTTCATAAGGGGGACTGTAAATGTGGGGAGATGGTTAGATTTGATGTTAACACATTATAGTGACTATAACTAAGACTGCTGATGTAAAAAGGTGAACTTGGCTGAAAGCAGTAATCTAGGGACGCTAATGTCAATTGAAAGAAAGCTAGAGGATAATCTAGGGACTGAATAACAGTGATTTTGGTGGTGGATGATGATTGTGGTTAATAGTACAAATATTCTTTAAGAACGTTCCTCCATTACAAGGTGTTAGGAATATGGACATACATGGGAAAAATATAACTAATGTAAGGTATAGACTATAGTTAATGATACTGTAATATTTTTACAGCAATGGCCAAGAAGGTATTATATCCATGCTAAGGGTCAATAATGGGAGATATTAGGGAGTATGGGATTTTTCCTTTGGGAGCAATATAAAGTTTCAAAATGGACTGAGCTGATGACAGCACAACTCTGTGATGAAACTAAGAACCACTAAGGGTACACTTTAGATGGACTGAACAAGGCAGGGGACTGTGTAACACAGTAAACCTGTGGTGAATGATGGACTGTGGTTAACAGTACAAATATTAGAATGTTCTCTAATGAACTATAACAAATACACAATACTAATACATGGTGTTAGTAATATTACGACAATGATCTTTCATCATTTGTAGTATGTCACAACAATGTAAGGTGACAGTGGTGGGGCCACTGCATGGTATGCATGATTGTTTTGTTAACTCATAACTTGTCAAGTTAAAAAAAAGAGAGAGAGAGAGAGTACAAATCCCACTAATTGTGCTAAAATAACAGCAGACAGTGAGGAAAACTAGGTAATCTAAAAGAACCAAAGTCTCCACGAGGCTGTTCCTTCTCTGACAAGTATGAGTATACGCCCCAGATTGCCAGGGGATCCTGAATCAATATACTTGTCCCAGTAACATTTTAAAGATATGCTTGTGAAGTCTTTCAATTTAAAACATAATATTTGCAAAGCAGAGGCTTTCTCTTCCCCTACCCTACATTCTGTGAAAAATCAAAACTGACCTAGCTGCATTTGTTTTAGTTACTTTCTTCTTTAAGCACTGTTAGCTTTGATTTAAATCACTGGTGATACCAATCTAGAAATGGATACATTAGGTTCCTGTATTTGCTTTTATATTAGTGCCCCTGAAAAAAGCATTTAGACTAGCACTTCCTTCCTTGCCTTCTTCCCACCCTTCTCTTCCTCCCTCCCTCCCTCCCTCCTATCTCTCTCTCTCTCTCAATCAATCAAATCATTGGTATTTTAGTGCTATAACAAAGGAAGACCAACCAATTCCAAATAAGCAACATCATTTCAAACAAAATGTCGGTGGCCAAATAGAAGGTCTTTCACTTAGATGATGTTCACTATTATTATTTTTTATTGTATTATTTTTTCCCAATGACATTTACTTTTTTTTTTTTTTTTAAAGACAGTACTGGGGATTGAACCCAGGACCTTGTACATGGTAAGTAGGCACTCAATCCACTGAGCTACATCCACTCCTGTTCATTATTATTAAAGGCTGGAGCTCAGCATCACTGAGAGGATATCCAATGTTACTCATGAAATTCACCTAAGACTTTATAATCACAAATGAAGGAATGCTTTGACTTTAAAATTACTGGGATCCACACCTGGACCCCATCTTAGGATGCTTGATACTTTTTTTCTGAATGCTCAGAGCATATTTTATTCCTGAAACCAAGAGTCATGTTCTTCCATGTCCAGGAGAAGTCCAAGCTCGGCAAGACACCCCAAAACATAGCATTCCCTTTCAAACTGCATCAACTGCAGGGAGAAGAAAGCAATGCCCGCTGCAGCTGAGACGAGCCGGGCCTGAGGCTGCAGGTGGACGGGCTGTCACAGCAGAGGCGCTCTTTCTCGGTCACCATCCCTGTTTCCATTTATCCACTTGAAAGTGTCTAAACTCCAAAATGTAAAACAACACACCAAAAAATTCCTTAAGTAGCTCTTTTCCTTCACAGTGATGGGAAACTGGCCTCTATGGGAGCCCGCTGGCCTCCTCACGGCAACATTTAAATATTCATTCTTAAGTAACGAGTTAATAACTTTACTCTCTTATTTGCTCAGAAATGAAGCATCCTCCTTGGATCAGGAGAGTGAAATGATAAAAAAGAACTTCAGGCTGCATGGAGCTACAGCCAAGTCACTGGACTTTCTCAGGCTTGGTTTTATTACCTAGAAGATGAGGGGCTGGGGCTCACAGGAATATAGGGGCCTCAGGCTCTGAACTCTACCGTGCATCTGGCATAACTTTCTAATGAAAAGAAGAGACCAAAGTCACCACCCATGTGTGGGCTCTGGGGGGTCTGAAGGGAAAAGGAGACTTTTTGGGCCCAGCATGCCAACCCTGACCGCGGTGATCCTCTCCCTTCATACGTTTCATTTTTTTCTCTCCACTGGAGCAGAGGACTCTCTGTTATTTTATTCACTGAATTTCAAAATTAGAATCCAGTTTGCTCTTTAAAAAATAAAATTATTCATAATACAGAAAGAGCTTTTAAAAAAATAGTTTCTAGAACATTCCAAAGGATATGAAGCTTAATGCTTAACTGGGAAAAAGTAGTTATTAAAAAAATCTTCCACAGGCAAGTTACACACAGCAAGATAAAGAATAAAAATACCCTGCATTGCAAATGCTGTGGTTAATGAGATTGAGACAGTCAAGTCTCAATCACTACTACAAAAGGCATTTTGGGAGATGGTTCTAAAGCCACCAGAAAGGTCAGCAGTCTGCCTCTATCTGCTCCCAGCAGGTTCATAATCCCAACCAAACACTTGCCCTAATTCTAATTGAGAAACTCTTAGAACAGATGGCAATTCTGTAACCACTCTTATCAAGAGATAGCATCAGAACCTAAAGCGGATTAGTGAGTGCCAAAAGGTAAACAGAACAGACTGCTAACAGCTGAGAGGACACAATGGCTCTGATGAGTGGGAGGAGAAAGACCCAGCGTCCTAAGTGAAAGTGATGAGCAAGGGGCAAGTGAGGTTCCCGAACTAGACTTCAACCTAGAACCCCCGAGACAAGCATCGCTGGGACATGGCTTTTTACTGGCACAATACAGTGGCCTGGAACCCAAGAAATGTGGAATGGCTTCACTAGAGAACCGAAACTTGTTCCTTTGCCTCGGGCATATCTTGACTTCCCTCCTGCTGCTTTCAAGACCCTCATTTTGCATTTAGGTAGCCAAATCTTCACTAGAGAGCTCACCACATTTCCAAAATCCCCATGTACTGAAATTATCCCTTCCTTCCCTGGCCACCCCTAATTCCCCAACATCCACCAAAGCAGTGATCTAACTGGTTGGTCCTTCAGGCAGGCCAACAGTTAGATCACTTAAGTCCAATATTGGGCCTACCCTCCCCACTCCGGAACAAATGAAAGACTTTTTAACCCCAAAGAATCTTTAATTACCAAAACTGTAATTCCTGGAATTAGTTCATCTATTCATTCACTCATTCAACACTGAGCACCTACAGCTTGCCAGACACTTGGGAAAGCGCAGTGCCTTTGGCCATCCGTCCCTGTGGTCGTCTTCCAGGTAACCTGCGTGGCTCTCCACAGTGGAAACCGCACCTCCCATCTTGCTCCCTCCAATCCATCCGTCACACTGCAACCCACACATGCCAGGCATGCCACCACCCTCGACTGTCTGCCGCAGACCCTGTGCTGTGTCAACTTAATGTCGTGAAATGGGGAAAATGCAAGCTCCTCACCAGGTGGTCATTAGCCTTAAGGAAAGAAGCGTCCATAAGTGCGCCTCATGCAGGTCCAGAACTGACTGGGCGCCCACTTCTGTCCCCCATTTAGCCCTCCCAGCCCCTCGCATTTCCTCAGGCCCTGGCACTGTGCCCCTGGCCTTGGGTATGGTCAGCCGGTGCCCTGGTGCTTACAGAAAGGGGTCCCAAGCCTTCAGGGTGGAAGCGCGCTTTCCATGCCTTCTGCTGATGCCACTTTCTGAAATTCTTTTTTTGTTTTATTATCAGCTTACTCCCCCTACTCTATACTCAATATGGCAAAAACCTCCCTATGTGCTATTAATTTCTCAAGTATCAGAAAAACGTTTTTGAATTTGATATACTACCGGCTCCTTCAAGGAAAAGTGTCTGCTTAGATTAATCTTATCACCTTTAGTCCTTGCTTCACAAGTCAAGCCTATATTGCAATTTCCTCTAAAAGATCAAATTTCTTCTCTATGGGATGGTAATAGGACCATATGCATTATGTATATTGCAAATTGCTTTGTCTCCTCGACAGCCAACCAATATGCTGTTCTTGAGAAAAAAAAGGAGCTAGCTACAAGAACTGGCCTCATAATTATCAGAACTGCCTTTCCAGATGTAAAAATTAATGTTTGCTATTTTCAAATTCAAGCCCATTAAGTACTTGGTGCCAAATTAGATGGCTAACAGCTCCTACTCAAAGGGGTCCTTTCCTTGTGCCTTCCCCATTCCAAACAGTCCAGGAGTTTATTCTTAAGCCAAGGGTGACCCAAGGAGCCCACAAGAACTAGGGGGGAGAAGGCGGGGGAGAGCCCACTGCTGCTGCTGGGTCGGTAAGGAAACGGGCCCCTCTCGGATCCAGGGAGGATGTCGGTCCACAGATGCACAACACATTTGGCCCAAAGGATGGGGAGCAGCAGGAAACCCTTCAATGACACCTAAACTAGTAACGTTCCATGGTTTTGTGAAAGATCTTGGACAATTAAGAAAAACTCGTTCTCCTGCTTTCACCCTCACAGGGGCCCCACCCTCTCCTCAGTCCTTCTTGACAGCTCCTTTCTTTTGGTAAAACATCAGCACGAGAAACATCAAAATGATCCTTGGTGATGAGGCACCTGTACACTGACCCTTCAGAGAACCCAAAGAGCATAATGAGAACCAACGCATGATATGTGAAAATGGAGAATTACAGAACCATTCAACTGAATCTCTGAACTCATCAGTCAGAGATTCAGTTGAACTACGATCACCAACTCCAGGAGGAGAGGGTCCATCAGCACACAGTGAGGCCCCCCAATTACAGCCAATTCAACAGAAAACCCACTCTCCACCTGCCCTCAGATGACCACCTGGGGGGCTGAAAGCTGCCACCCTACCTGTCTAACAGCAGGTGTGTCCTCTTCCACGCCCAGGGAGGACACATGGTTTGGTGACTGATCTCTATGGCTGCAGCTGGCCATCAACTTCCTCGGCTACCCAGCTCCCATGCACACTTCAGAACGCCTCATGCCCACAGCTGATACCTTGTCCACACCCTGGGACCCTCTACTCAAGGGCAAGGCATGTCTAGTATCTGATTTATCACTAGAGCCACACGGCATTTTACACGCTACCATGGCTGTAATTCAAAAAACCCTGCAGCAGGACAAGATCCCTATTTCATGATGAGGAAATTAATAGTATGGGGGTCTGTTAAGTCTACTACTTAAAAAATGAATAGTCAGGACAACCAGCAAGATGGCAGCAGAGTAAGGGGTCCCTAGAGTCAGCTCGTACTACAGGGCAGGTAGTAATCACACAGTGCTATCTAAAGCACCTGTTTGGGGGCTCCAGGAGACCAGAAGAGCATCCTGCAATATCCTTGAAAGAATGGGAGGAGGAGACTGCCCATCTGCAGAGAAGATTCGTGAGTAGAGCCCGCCACGATGCAAAGCCCAATGCCCATCCTCCAGTGGCCAAACAAGCTGCCTCAGGAGCTGCTCTGCTGCCAGAAATGGAAGCTCCACTTCCCCAAAACGAGAGGAAGCAATAGTTGGGCACCACTTCAGCTACTGAAATTCGGCGGGCTGACTAAAGTATAATTCTAAGAACAGCTAGGAGACTTCCGGGAAGATGGGAGACTACTAAGACACGGGAATCTCTTCTCTTCCAGAAAAATAGCTAGAGGACTGACTGAAACAGACCCGAAAAAGATCTTCTACGGTTTAGGACAGCAGGCAAAGGCTGGACATCACCCAGAGGAGAGAGGGACAAGGGAGGGAAATTGTGATGACAGAACTGTGAGTTGAAACCAGCAGCTGCTGCTGCCAGCACCCTCCCCCCAACTAAAGGCACTTTAGAATTCTCAGGCTTCTGGGCCTGCGACTACAGACAAAGGGGGCTCCAGGGATATACCACCCCAGGAAAGGGGAGAGAGAGGGACACAGCCTAAGGCAGACTCAGCTTCTGACCCATAAATTTGGTCTGCTGTGTCCACGAGCCCTTCCAGGCCAGGCGAGACCACAAAGTGGTTTGCCCTGGGAGCCAGCGAAGGACTGGAGAAATCCTACCCTCACAATCTCCCTCTCTTCTAGCCTGGACTAATTGTTGAGGACTCCACAGGAGAGGGGTAGAGAGAGCCTGGGGCTGACTCGGCTTTTGACTCCCAGGTTTGGTCTGCCCTGTCCCCTCGAGAGCCCTTCCAGGCCGGGTGGGGCTGTGCCATTGTTTGCCTTGGAGCCTGCAAGGGGCTAAAGATATACGAACCTCCCAATCTCCTCCTCTACTAACAGGGACTGATTGTTGAGGACTCAGAGGGGAGTGGAAATATTTCCTAGCTGGGAAAAGGGAGGGGGCTGCCAGAGGGGGCTGCCAGAGAAGGCTGGAGAACTGTCTCAGACAAAGTTTGAAATACAAGGTTCCTAGTCTCCAGACAGGAAGCGCTATCACACTGATCTGGTTGGTGTTGCAACAAATACACTCCAACCAGGCACTGAACCAAGAGCTTCCAAAAAGTGTCATAACTTGGCAGACCAAGGAAGTACATGCAAGAAAATTAAAAATAAGTAGGAGAAGCTTTTTCCCACCTCTATAGCCTCCCTCTCCAAGTCCCTAGGAAGCAAGTTTACAAAAAATTACTGGGTCCAGTGCCCAGTTATGACCAACTAGCAGGGACAATCCTAACAATCCAAGTTGAGCCAAAAATCAAATAGCAGTGGTAACCCACAGCCTCCTACCACTAAATCCCTACAAAAGAGAAAGAGATTGAGCATCTGGGTAAACTACATCCTAATCTGATGCCCTGATATCAGAAAAAAATTATGAGCCATACTAAGAAAATAGAAGATCTGGCCCAAGAAAAGGAATATATCAAAGCCCCAGAAGAGATGAAAAATTTGAGAGACCAAATCAGTGAGATGAGCACAAATTTCCAAAATCAAATTAATGAGTTGAAAGACAATATAGTTAAAGAGATAAACAACATCAAGAAGACATTGAGCGAACGCAAAGAATCTGAAATCCTGAAAAGTAACATAGCTCATGGGAATGAAAGACACAATAAGTGAGAACAAAATCACATTTGAGGCATACAACAGCAGGCTCAAAATGATAGAAGAAAGAATAAGTGATACCAAAGACAGAACAGCTAAAATTGAAGAGAGAAAAGAACACAGATAGAAAAGAATGGAAAAAATTGAGCAGGGGCTAAGAAAGATGAATGACAACACAAAACTCAACAACATACGTGTCATGGGAGTTCCAGAAGAAGAAGAGAAGGGAAAAGGGGCAGAAAGAATATTTGAGGAATTAATAGCTGAAAATATCCCAACTCTCACGAAAGAAATGAACTTACATGTCCAAGAAGCACGCCGTACCCCAATCAGAAAAAATCCAAATAGACCTACTCCAAGACACATACTACTCAAAATGTCAAATGTCAAAGATAAAGTGAAAATTCTGAGAGCAGCAAGGAAGAAGCAAACCATCACGTACAAGGGGCATCCAGTAAGACTTAGCGCAGATTTCTCTTTAGAAACTATGGAGGCAAGAATACAGTGATATGATACAATTAGGAAACTAAAAGAGAAAAACTGCCAGCCGAAAATTCTTTATCCAGAAAAACTGTCCTTCAAAAATGAACGTGAGTATGAAATATTCACAAACAAACAGAAACTAAGAGAGTTTGCAAAAAAGAATCCACCTTTGCAGGAAATATTAAAGGAAGCCTTAGAACCTGAAAGAAAAAAGACAGGAGAGAGAGGCCTGGAGGAGAGTATAGAAGAAAGAATAGCAGAAAGGATAACCAAAAGAGTAAAAAGACAGACAAAAACAAGATGACATATGAAAACCAAAGAATAAAATGGAGGAAGTAAACAGTGCCTTTATAGTAATATCACTGAGTGTGAATGGATTAAACTCCCCAATCAAAAGATACAGGCTGACAGAATGGATAAAAAGAAACATCAGCCATCCATATGCTGCTTACAAGAAACTCACCTCAGACCCAGGGATACAAATCAGCTGAAAGTGAAAGATTGGAAAAAAATACTCCACACAAATAGTAACCAGAAAAGAGCAGGGGTAGCTATACTAATATCAGACAAAACAGACTTTAAATGCAAAAAAGTTATGAGAGATACAGAAGGCCATTATATATTAAGAAAAGGGATGATCCACCAGGAAGATATAACAGACATAAATATCTATGCACCTAACCAGGGTACCTCAAAATACATGAGACAAACTCTGGCAAAACTAAAGGGAGAAATGGACATTTCTACAATAATATTGGAGACTTCAACACCCCACTCACATCATTAGATAGAACAACTAGACAGAAGAGCAACAAGGAAACAGAGAACTTGAACAATATGATAAACAAGTTGGACCTAAAAATATATATATAAACACTACATCCAAACTCAGCAGGTTATACATTCTTCTCAAGTGCCCATGGATCTTTCTCCAGGATAGACCACATGTTAGCATGTTAGGTCACAGTGCAGCTCTCAATAAATATAAAAAGATGTGAAATTATACAAAGCATCTTCTCAGATCATAATGGAATAAAACTGGCAATCAATAATAGACAGGAAAAAAGTAAATTCGCAAATGTGTGGAGGCTGAACAACACACTCCTAAATAATCAGTGGGTCAAAGAAGAATTTGTAAGTGAAATCAGTAAATATATTGAGACAAATGAAAATGAGAACACAACATATCAAAACTTATGGGATACAGGAAAGGCAGTCTTGAGAGGGAAATTTATAGTCCTAAATGCCTATGTTAAGAAAGAGCTAAAGTCAAAGATTTAACTGAACAGCTACAGTAACTAGAAAAAGAACAGCAAACCAATCCCAAAGCAAGCAGAAGGAAAGAAATAATAAAGATTAGAGTAGAAATAAATGAAAATGAGGACAAAAAACAATAGAGAAAATCAACAAAACCAAAAGCTGGTTCTTTGAGAAGATCAATAAAATCGACAAATCCCAAGTTAGACTAACAAAGAAAGAAAAGAGAGAAGATGCAAATAAATACAATCAGAAATGAAAAGGGGGAAGTTACAAATGACCCCAGGAGGAATTTCACTGCCTGACCTTGAAACATATTACAAACCTACAGCGGTCAGAACAGCATGGTACTGGCATAAAGACAGACATATTGATCAGTGGAATAGAACTGAGAACCCAGATATAAACCCTCACCTACAAAATCAACTGGTTTTTGACAAAACTGCCAAGTCCATGTTAACGGGACAAGGCAGTCTCTTCAACAAATGGTGTTGGGAGAACTGGATATCTATAACCAAAAGAATGAAAGAGGACCCCTATCTCACCCCCTATACAAGAATCAACACAAAATAGATCAAAGACCTAAATATAAAAGCCAGGACCATAAAACTACTAGAAGAAAATGTAGGGAAACATCTTTAAGACCTTGTAGTAGGTGGTGGTTTCCTGGACCTTACACCCAAAGCACGTGCAACAAAAGAAAAAATAGATAAATAGGACCTCCTCAAAATTAAACACTTTTGCACCTCACAGGACTTTGTCAAAAGGGTGAAAAGGCAGCCAATTCAATGGGAAAAAATATTTGGGAATCACATATCTGATAAGGGTTTAATATCCAGGATATATAAAGAGATGTTATAACTCAACAATAAAAAGACAAATGACCCAATTAAAAAATGGGCAAAAGACTTGAATACACATTTGACCAAATAAGAAATACAAATGGCAAAAAAACACATGAAGAAATGCTCAACATCGCTCATGACTAGGGAAATGAAAATCAAAACTACAATGAAATATCATTTCACACCTATCAGAATGGCCACTATTAAAAAGACAGAGAACTACAAGTGTTGGAGAGGATGTGGAGAGATAGGAACACTGCTTCACTGTTGGTGGGAATGCAGAATGGTACAACCACTGTGGAGGACTGTTTGGCAGTTCCTAAAGAAGTTGACTATAGACTTGCTACGTAACCCTGCAATACCACTACTGGGTATATGCCCCGAAGAACTGAGAGCAGTGACACGAATAGACATCTGCACACTTATGTTCACAGTGGCATTATTCACCATTGCCAAAAGCTGGAAACAATCCAGGTGTCCATCAACCAAAGAATGTAATAACAATCTGTGGTCTATTCACACAATGAAATATTATGCAGCTGTAAGAAGAAATGAAGTCATAAAGCATATGACAACATGGATGAACCTGGAGGACATTTTGTTGAGCGAACTAAGCCAGAGAAAAGGATAAATACTGTATGATTGTGTTACTATGAACCAAATATATTGTGTTTGGTTAAAAAAAAAATTTATATGTACCCAATACATTTAATTGAGAAATATATGTATTTATTCATCTGTGCTTATGTTTTAGTTTTTAATTGTTTATATTTTCAATTATTAAATGTACAAAATAAAGTTAATAATAAAAAAAAAAAGAACAGCTAAAGTTTGAACCTGTCCAAGACAGAAAGAGGCTGGAAACCTCCATTTTAACTCTGCCCCCGGCACAAGGGGAAGCTGGACTAACTGAAAATCACAGTGCTGTTAGGGACCCGCTTCTTTCCATGCAGATCAGATTGCAGCTCTAGCCTAAGGCTCAGCCCCACCTCTGGCAGGGAGGAAGGTGGGGGGTGCTGCACCAGCCTCTCTGTAAAAATACAGGCCACTCCGCAGAGGCTGGTGATCATTTTACTCAGGCAGCACGAGCCGCCTCAGGAGCTATTCTGAGGCTGGAGCTGGAAGCTCCATTTCTCAAAAACAGGAAGGAGAGATAATTAGCCACATACTTCAGCTACTGATTAGTAAATATGGCAGGCTAAAGTATAACCCTAAAAACTGCTGAAGTTTGAACCTGTCCAAGTTGGAAAGAGGCCAGTAGCTGCCATTTTGATTCTGTCCCCAGAATGAGGGGAAGCCAGGCCGACTGAAAACCACAGTGAGGGTAGAGACCGGTTTCTTTCACCCAGATCTGCCTGCAGCCCTAGCCTAGGCTTCAGCCCCACCTCTAGCAGGGAAGAGGCTGGCAGGCCCTGCACCAGTCTATCCAGGTAACTGCAGGTATATTCGGCTGGCACAGACTGAATAGTTGGAAGTCAACTGGGGTAACTGCGGTCATTTTGGGCAAACATGGCATAGATTGCTGCCCACATCTGCAGCTCCATCCCCGCCCCAGACAGGAGAGAAAGGGGCGTGAAGCTTCATCAGTCTCTCTGGGCAACTACAGTCTAGGCCTGCACGACTTGGATTATTATACACAGCTGTGGCTCTGTCTCTACCCCTGGCAAAGGAGAAAGTTGGGAGAAGCTTCATTGGTCCCTTGGGCAATGCAAGCAGCTTGAGCCTCCACAGCTTACAGCACCAACTACATCCTTGGCTCCTACTACACAACCAGCAAGGGAGAAAGAGCAAGAAAGCCCTAAACGAAAGAGAGACACTGCACCCAGAATAAGCCAAATGCCAAGACACCAACAAAAAATTACAATCCACACCAAGAAACAGGAAGATATGGCTCAGTTAAAGGAACAAGATAAGCCTCCAGATGACATAAAGGAGTTGAGACAACTAATCACAGATGTTCAAACAAATCTCCTTAACAAATTCAATGTGATGGCTAAAGAGATTAAAGATATTAAGGAGACATTGGTTGGGTACAAAGAAGAATTTGAAAGCATACATAGAAGAACAGCAGATCTTACGGGAAAGAAAGGTGCAATAAATGAAATTAAAAATACACTGGAATCAGGGAAGCAGGTGTGGCTCAGATGACTGGACTTCCATCTACCTTACGGGAGGTCCAGGGTTCAATTCCCAGGGCCTCCTGGTGAAAAGCAAGCTGGCCCGAGTGGAAAGCTGGCCCACACAGAGTGCTGGCCCATGCAGAAATCTGGCGCAGCAAGATGATGCAACAAGGGGAGACACAGAGGAGAGACAATAAGAGATGCACTAGATCAGGGAGCTGAGGTGGCGCAAGAGATTGAGCCACTCTGGAAGGTCCCGGGATCGATTCCCGGTGCCACCTAAAGAGAAGACAAGCAGACGCAGAAGAATGCACAGAGAGCAGACAGCAAACACAGAACAACGAAGGGTCAAAAGAGAAATAAATAAATAAATCTTGAAAAAAAAAAAAAAAACTGGAATCATATAATAGCAGATTTAAGGAGGCAGAAGAAAGGATTGGGCAGCTTGAAGAAATGGCCTCCGAAAGCAAACATACAAAAGAAGAGATGAAGAAAAGAATGGAAAAAATTGAACAAGGTCTCAGGGAACTAAACAACAGCAAGAGTCGTACAAACATGTGTTGTGGGTGTTCCAGAAGGAGAAGAGAAGGGAAAGGGGGCAGAAGGAATATTTGAAGAAATAATGGTAGAAAATTTCCCAACCCTATTGAAGGACATGGTTACCTATGTCCAAGAAGCACAACCTACTCCCATTAAATAAATCTGAGTAGACCAACTCCGAGACACATACTAATCAGAATGTCAAATGCGAAAGACAGAGAGAATTCTGAGAGCAGCAAGAAAAAAGCAATACATAACATATAAGGGAGACCCAATAAGATTAAATGCTGATTTCTCATCAGAAACCACAGAGGCAAGAAGACAGTGGTATGATATATTTAAGACACGGCAAGAGAAACACTTCCAGCTAAGAATCTTATACCCAGCAAGATTGTCTTTCAAAAATTAGGATCAATTTAGTATATTCACAGATAAACAGAAACTTAGAGTTTGTAACAAAGAGACCGGCTTTGCAGGAAATATTAAAGGATGTGCTACAGTCTGAAAAGAAAAGACAAGAGAGAGAGACTTGGAAGAGAGTCTAGAAATGAAGATTATATCAATAGAAGTAACTAAAGGTGTAAAAAGAGTGGTGAAAATAAAATAAACAGGGTAATGGATGTGGCTCAAACAGTTGGGTGTCCGTCTCCCATATGGAGG
Source organism: Tolypeutes matacus (assembly GCA_026826555.1). Taxonomy (NCBI): domain Eukaryota; kingdom Metazoa; phylum Chordata; class Mammalia; order Cingulata; family Chlamyphoridae; genus Tolypeutes; species Tolypeutes matacus. The sequence goes on from JAKSZT010010858.1 coordinate 18,794,538, forward strand.
GACCTGGGTTCGATCCCCAGGACCTCCTGGTAAAATAAATAAATAAATAAAATAAAAATGTAAAAAAAAAAATAATAAAATAAATAAAAATATAAAATAAAATAATAAAATAATAAAATAAAATAAAATAAAATATAAAATAAAATAAAATAAGACAAATAAAACCCAAAGGTCAAAATGGGTGAAATAAGAAGTGTCTTTTACAGTACTAACATCAAATGTTAACGGATTGAACTCCCCAATCAAAAGACACAGACTGGCAGGATGGATAAGAAAATATGAGCCACCTATATGCTGTCTGTAAAAGACTCACCTTAGACCCAAGGATACCAATAGATTGAAAGTGAAAGGCTGGAAAAAGATATTCCACACATGCAGTAACAACAACAACAAAAAAGCTGGAATAGCTATATCAGATGAAAGAGACTTTAAAAGACACCAGTAATGTGCAATCTGAGGAGGAAATCAGGAAAAAAATTTCCACTTACAATAGCAACTATAAGAAACAAATATTTAGGAATAAACTTAACCAACAATGTGAAGCACATGTATTCAGAAAACTACAATCCTTGTTAAAAGAAATAAAAAAAGACCTAAGTAATTGGAAGAACATTCCATGCTCATGGATTGGAAGACTAAATATCATTAAGATGTCAATTCTACCCAAATTGATATACAGATTCAATGCAATCCCATAAAAAATTCCACTAGCATTTTTTAAATAAATGGAAACATGATTATCATATTTATTTGGAAGGGTAAGGGGTCCCAAATAGCCAGAAACATCTTAAAAACGAAAAGCAAGTTGGAAGACTCTCACTTCAGGATTTTAAATCATAATACCTAGCTACAGTGGTAAAAACAGCAAAATACTGGCATAAAGATAGACACATAGACCAATGGAAACGAACTGATGGTTCAGAAACAGACCCTCACAACTATGGTCAAGTGATTTTTGACAAGCCTGCCAAACACACCCAGCTAGGGCAGAACAGTCCATTCAACAAACGATGCTGGAAGAACGGGTTATCCATAGCTAAAATAAGGAAAGAGGACCCCTATCTCACACCTTATACAAAAAGTAACTCAAGATAGATTAAAAAAACTTAAATATAAAAGCAAGAACCATAAAGCATCTTGAAGAAAATGTAGGAAAATATTTTCAAAACCTGGTGGTAGTTGGTGGATTATTAAAGGAGATAAGAGGAGGACTGAAATGGACTGCTGACATTTAATGTATGTACAAGTTTTAACTAACTTTATTGTGAAAGTGTGGAAATGTATAGAGTTGATGGAAACACATTATAGTGATTAACAGCTGGTTTATAAATTGGAATGTGGCTGAAAAGGGTAGTCTAGGGATGTAAATGTCAATTGAAAGAAAGCTAGAGAATAATCTAGGGACTGAATGACGTGGTAAACCCAGAGGTGGATGAGAATTGTGGTTGATGGTACAGATGCAAGAGTATCCTTTGTGAGCTAGAGCAGATGTACATCACCACTGCAGGGTGGTGGGAATGTGGAGAAACATGGGAAAAATACAGCTGGAGTGACCTATGGACTGTAGTTAACAGTAGTAATATAATATTCATGCAACTGTGTTGATAATGGGGGAGTATGGGAAAAAGTGTGCCAAATGCTTGCTATGATCTGATAATAGTCTGATGATATATTATCTCAAAATCTATAACGAACGTTCCACCACGGTGTGGTGTATTGATACCAGGGTGGTGTATGGGAATTCTGCACATGTGCATGATTGTTTTCTAAGTTTACAACTAACTTCTGTCATAAAAACATATTAAAAAAAAAATAATAATAGTGTGGGTTGGGGGGGGGGAACACCAAATGTAAGATAAGGACTATAGTTGGTAGTAAGATTTTGCTGATATTCTTTCATCATTTGTAACAAATGTCTCACAACAATGCAAGGTGTTGGTATTGGGTTGATGTATGGGACCCCTGTATGATATTATGCATGTTTGCTTCACAAGTTCAAAACTTTTACTATACACTTGTTTATGTGTGTTCATATATGATATAATAATAATAATAATAAGGTGGGTTGGGGGGGAAATATACCAAATGTAAGATACTTTGGTTAGTAGTAGTATTTTGAGGATGCTCTTTAATCATTAATTAAAAATGTTTCACAACAGTGCAAGGTATTGGTGGTAGGGTGAAGTATGAGAGCCCTGTATGATGTCATGTATGTTTGTTTTATAAGTTCACAACTATTGCTATATACTTATTGTTTGTGTACATTTATGTATGAGTGATATACTTCAATAAATTTTAAAAAAGTGAATAGTCATAAAATCCACTTTTCATTAATATTATGTGTGCCATGGACTGCACTGTCTTCCAGGGGAAGAGAAGCACGATTAGCTTATTGTTTAAGTATTCAAAAAGCAGACAAACCAAACAAATTGTAAAACACACTGATGTAAGCAACACTGGCATTATTCCCACAGATAAACATAACTGAGAATGATCTGCTTCAGATCAAAATGCACAGAATCTCCACGTGAGGCCCTGCGCCATCGCATGTGTTAAGCGTGGACATGCTGGTAGCTGAGAGCAGCCTGATCACACATGTTCAAGCCCTGCTTTCAGTCGTGAACAGCAAAGAAGCTACACATATGTTTATGTGTATACATGTACACTTACGTACACACACACACGCATTTGTTTCCCTCCCATCTATCCTATCCTCGTCCTCTGCGCACGCTAGAAGCACAGATACGCCCACAGCTCCGTGTCAGTGATAACGTCAGGAGCCCGTCACGGATGGCGTTGGGGACTGGATCATGTCCTTCAAGTCCGAACCTCTGGTCCTGTAAAGAGGACCTCTGAAGACGAAGCTGTGGACTCCTTGTGAAAGGGCTCCTTGAAGAGCCTACCTATATAAGGCCAAATCAAACTGGGGTGGGCCTTCACCCAGCATGGCTGAAGTAATTACAAACAAAGGCAACTGGACATGGAAGTACAAGTCAGAAGTCAGGAGATGCCAGAGACAGAGAGTCCCGCGTAAAAGCAGCTTGCTGTCATGAGCGTGCTACAGGCTTTGGAGGAAGCTTGGCCTTGTCAACGCCTTGCTTTTGGACTCCTGGCCTCCAAAGCTGTGAGACAATGAATCCCTGTTGTTTAAGACAATCCATGTTGTGGGATCTGTCACAGCAGCCCTGGCAGACTAAGGTATAAGGTAGATGGTGCCCAGCAACCCATTCTCTCAGCATGTTTAATATCTTCAAGCACTTCTGACATCTCTACGCCCTGCTCTGACTTCTCTTGTGAACAAGTTCCAAAAAGCCAATTGCCTGAGGCATTTCCACCATGACCATCTACAGATGCCTCCAACCCAGCATATCCCAAAGTGAACCCAATGTCTGCCCATTCCCCACCCCCCAACTTCCCTTAACAACTGCCAAGTGAAACTGAATCCAGAAAGGGATCTTTCTAAATCTCAAAATGTCCGCAGTGCCTTTGGACAGCCTTCCAGATGAAGCCCACCCCCGTGGCCTGACACACAAAACCCTTCATGACATGGCTTCTCTTTCTTGGGTCATCACTGACTCTGTAGTTTCCCCAAAGGGCCTCAGGACTCTTTCACACCCTTGGGCCGCTGCACAACTGCTTTACCTCCTGGAACAAAATCCTGATGTGCTTCACCTACTGGGGCCAAGATTGGGCTTCCGACTCCCCTCCTCTGGGCAGCTTCCCAGGATCCTTCCCCACCTCAGGTTGGGCACAGACCCTTCCTCCTCTTGCTGTGCCTCTCGCCACGCTGGGCACAATCCTGTCATGACTCTCAGACTATGGATTGTAACTGCTGCGTACAGTGACTGTTTCCCCACTGGACTGGGGGCTCCATGAGGGAAGAGAACGTGTCTTTCATGATGACAGCCCAGTCTTGAGCACTTTGCTGGAAATGTCTTAACAGAAACCTCAGTAAATATCTGTGGAGTGAATGAAGGAGTGGCTCAAATGAAGCTAAAGCTGCTGAGCTCCCCTGGCCTAGGCGGTGGGGAGACACACACAGGCAGCCCAGTAAGGAAGAGAATCTGCCAATACCATAGGGCGATTACCAATCCAGAGTACTTGTTTTCTCCATCCTTTCCATGGGGAATCCACAGAAATCCTGCACTGAAACATCAAGCCTGGTCCAAAGCTGTACAAATCAAGCGTTCTCAGTGAGAGGACAGTCGAGGCTCAGGGGTTCCTCTACGTCTCCATCCAAATGCAGGAAATGACATTTATGGTTTAAGAAAAAGTGCTCAGTTGGTGTTCACATTTACCACCTGTACCCCAATTCTTGCCCTGTGACTATAATACGCCTATTGCTATCCATCGTCTAGGCATCCTAGGTCCCAACAGCCATATGTGGAGAATCTCTAGACACGGGTCACGGTATAAACATGTGAATTTAAGGCAGCTGTCCACCTCCTGGTGGGACATCTCTGAGCTCCGTCCTGCTCACCCAGAAGGCTGGCCTGTAAGCCCTCTCGTTTACTCCCTTTGCAGCCTGCCAGGAAACGTCAACATTTGGAGCTAAGACCATAATCAAGGGGCCTAGCAACCCCAGGAACATGAAAACAAAACAGAATCTGGATCCCTAGAGCATCCCAAGTAGCTGATACTTTACCTGGCACATAAATGCACACCCAACCAGCAGCCACCGTGTCAAGCAAGTCAAAAGCCATGCACTTCACGTGTAGGTCACTGGGTACGTGTGCAGGCAAGATGCGCACACACCTCCCTTCAGCCCCCACTGCTGACCTACGCCTGCGTTCTTGCTCATTCAATCAAGCACTTACTGGTGACCAGCTCTGCCTGGATTACACTGCCCTTGAGGCTGTGGAAAAGTAGCCATTACCTAATCAACATCTAGAGCTAGTAACAGCCTCATCTGCACTAAAATCTGCCATCAGACTTTTTTCAAAAAGACAGGAGGAGCACTGAGTTCCTGGGCGACACTTTCCTGAGGCAACCACAGCAGCAAGGCCACATGCTGGCATAACTGGCTCTCCCACTTTGTTCGCTATGACATGCCAGACCACGAAGAAAGTGCATGGTGTTTGAGAGCTCTCCTCCCAAGTCCTGCACTGAGCCTACTAACTCTATCAGGATTCTGGGACAAGGATGATGCTCCCTCCACTAAGGACAAGTAATTTCCCAGTAAAGAAAAGCTCTCCAGAAAACTGACCTGCTGAACATCCTGCTGGAAGACACACAGTTGCAGCCTCTGGTGGAGCCGCACCTTGCGGTGCTGCCAGATGTTCTCGAGCTGCCGCTGGTGGTGCAGCACCTCGTGGATGACGTCAAGGACGTGGTGCACCGCCTTGGAGTAGTTGGCAGAGGCTGTTAAGGAATCGGAGCTGCCGGGAGTCAAGGGCCGCTGGAGCTTGTCAAGGAGGGACTTCCCATCTTGGCTCACCTGCACGGCAACAGAATTTAGCAGTTATTGCAGATGTGCAGCTTTGTCCATGTGATGCCGCAGACTCTGCCCTCAGATGTGCACACGCACAGTCATATGCACACGCACATTCGCACACGCTCACACACATTCCACACAGACCGTCACACACACAAACACACCTCACGCTTGATTTTACTCAAGGCATATTTTATAAATAAACTTAAAACAAATCTATCAGCTATCCAATGCCATCAAGAAATCAAATGTTATAAAACATTTAGATAATATAAAAGAACATTAACATTAAACATTGACTAGGTCATTGTAGTAGATGTTATTCGTAATAAACAAACATATTTGCCTTAAATGACATGAATCAGCTGACATCAAAATGCATTGTGAATTAATATTTAAAGCATTATTTTTCTCTCAAGATACTACACTAGGGAGAATACAACAAAACATCATCATAATGGAGCAAAACTTTAATTATGAATTCTGAATTTTAAAAAATCAATAATCTAGCACTAGGTAAAGAACATGTACTTAAACTTTGTGGTATAGCTAGAGAGCAATTTTACTTCACAAAATATAAAGTAAGAAAATAAAAATGTGAAATTATATAGCATGGAAAACATGACAATCTCTTTTATTGGGTGTATTATTTTTTAAAAGTAATTTTAATTAAAATGTCATCATTTTCTAAAATAGACTTTAATGTTATGGCAGTTAATTATTGAATTACAATTAAATGAAAGCATTTAGACCAAAGAAATAAGAGCAGGTAAGGGAAGAATATGGAAAGACCAGCACTATTTATTTTTCGTGTTTTCAAGTGACTCGAGATTTTTGAACAATGATTCCAGAGGTGGTCGAGAACCCAGAGGACTGTGCCATGAAACAAAACCAGGCTGTGTGACAAGGGGCTTCCTTAAGTATGTCCTCTTCACCATGACATCTGAATATGTATCTGAATATGAAAGCTTCCTTGGGTTTCTAGATGAGAGGAGCCAATTAGCCACAGTGTTCAGAGGCAAGGCCTGGAACAAGGAGGAAAAGGAAGGGGATGGGTGAATGGACCAGGCTACCACAGGAAGCCTCCAACAACCAACGGGGGCAGACGAGAGGCAGGAGACTCCTGATCCCTACTTTAACCCTCCTTTAACCTAAGTAGCATGGGAATGCAGCATGTTTGGTTATTCCTTCAATATCTGAGTTTGATGTCTTTGTTGGAATACTCACTACAGCTTCAGGCTTCACAGCTGAATTTATCTGTACATTTATCTGTACATCACAGCAAAACTCAAGAGGAAGCAAGCCAAGCTGACATAATCAAAGATAAGATGGTACAAAAAAGAACCAAGCCGACCTCTCGTTAGCAGGAGGCACGAGTTAAACGCAAGACAGTGGGAATGGTGGTTTTCTAAAGCAAGGGTTCTCAGCCGGCCCCACCGACCACTGAAACCTGTGTGGGCACTTTTTGATACAGTGATTTTGAAGAGGTGGGAACAATGACTGATTTGGGAAGTTTATTGTGATGGAGTCAGAGAGGCTACATGCCCTGAAATGTGCAGGAAATTAAGACATAATGAAAAGTGGTCCTCTTTTTGTAATTATTTGAGCTGGGCTCAATTTAACACACAAACATCTTAAGGACGGCAGCCACCCGCTGAATAAGGCAAAACAGAAAGAAGGACCCAGAGACCCCCATACTGACAGGGCCACCCGCCAACCCTGGAATGCCAGTCTCTGCACTTCTTTCATGCAGGAGGAAAGTAAACCTCTATCGAGAGCCCATACAAAATGATAAGTGGGTTCCCAGCCCTCACCAGGTTTCCAGAGGTATCCACGACACCATAAATATTTTACTATTTGGAATGGAAGAAATAACCTGAGGAACAATCTTCCAATAGACCACTCTTTCCTTAGGTGATTTCACAGTTGTTTAAAAGATCTTGGCAGCAGATCTCATTACTGGATTTAGAACTGACATGCTCACAGGCGGAGTGGCGGTGGTAAGTGAATGCATAAATATCTTAATATAAGACAACTCATTAAGGAAAATGCCGCCTTCTGGGAATCCGTGAGCAGGGAAGTGTCCCTGTGGGTGCCAACCCTTACACTGTCACCTGGTGGTTGTGATGGTGGCAGCAGCAGGGCAGTAAATATCGTGGAAAAGAGAACACATCACGCACCCTCGAAAAACAGCGCAGAACTTCAAATGCATGTTCATAAGTAGAATTTCTCCAAAAAACTTTTTCAGAAATAATTCTATTAAATTTCAACATAGCTTTCATAGAGCTATCAATTTAAAAGCATTTATTTAAGAACAGAAAAGAGATCATATGTTTAAGTAACTTTTATCAAAATGTCTGTCTTTACAAGTACAAGAAAATCATGTGAAAAGAAAAAATATGCTAGATTTTTATGACACCTACTGTTCTACTGTAAAGAAATAAAAGATTTGAAATGGTTCAGAATTACTCAAAGAAGATACTGTAAAGTACATACCAAACAAATAATTCATATATAATTTAAGTACTAGAACAATTAATATATTTATGTGATATGATTTCTCTAACTACAGAACCAGTGGATGAATTTACTTAAATTGCATGTTTTGTTTAAAAATGTGTTTTCAGCTTCCATGAACTGAAACACTGTTCCACAAAGGGAAAAGAGGTACAAAAAGAAAATCAACCTTTATTAACAAAAATCAAGACTTTTATCATTTTTTAACAGATCAAATCAGCTCACTTTTTCTGCTCTTTTCTGTTTCTTTGTTAATTAAAATACAGAGCTGGGGAATTTGAAGGGTAATGGAAGCTACATTTCACAAAGATTAACATTTTTTAAGGGTATGACCTAATCAGATCTAACACCCAAATGAGTTAAGGAAAAAGCAAAAAGAACTATTAAAGAGAAGTTTAAAACTACCATATCAAGAGTATGTTTGCTCCTGATTTTTAAAAGGAAACTTAACTGCTTAAAATCTAGAACAATGGTTTAGTTCTTGAAAATTTACTTTAATCGAAACTGCATGTAGGTTTTTTAACTTGGATTTCTACACACCTAAAAAAAGTTCCACCAAATTTCACAGAGATTTGCCTATTCTTATTTCGTACTTCAATATCCACATTCCCCATTAAGTTGGATTAGAGCTGAAAAGTCTCTAGAAAGACTATTCTTCACCTGTGCAAGCAAGAATGTTACTGTAATCTAAGGAAAGAAAATAGTGTCTGGAGAGTATTGTTTAATGTTGCAAAAGCAGCAGCCACCCAAAGACCAAATGTGATGCTTTAGATCTAAAAGTGCTAGGGAACGATATTCCCACAAAAGTCGTAAAATACATAATGGCATGGTTAGAAATGACTAAATTTGGCCTGTCATAAAGGAACGGTGACCCTTCTTCCAAACTGCTATGAAATGAATTGCCCTATCTGCACCGACCCAAAGCCAACATTAGAAAGTTTTGATTCTTTGCAGGGGTGGCCTGCTGTGGCCCGCAGGGCCTGGACCTCCAGGCTGAGCCTGGGAATGCTTTCGCAGCTACCACTATCCCTGCCAACTCTTGCTGAAATTATTCTCAGATCAAGGTTCTCACAAAGCAGGAAAGAGTGAAGAAGAAGGGTCAGCATAAGATGACTCAGCTCATTTTGTAGCTGTCGTTGACATTCCTGAGCCAAACGGGTGAACACTTTGTTTTTTGAGCAAAGAGGTGTGACAATTTGAAGCTTCTCGTGGATCCCAGAAAAGATCATGTTCTTGAAGCTAATCCATTCCAGTGGATGTGGGACCCTTTGACTGGACTGGATACTGCTGGGGGCCTTTGAATGGATTACTTTGGTGAGGCATGATCCAGGGTGGGTCTTGCTCCTCTTGCTGGAGTCCTTTATTCACAGGAAAAACACGCAGCAGACGCACAGAGAAAAAGCCACAGAGACGGAGAAAAGGAACACAGGAGCTCAGAGAGGACCCCAGGAGAGAGGAAGCCACAGGCAGAGCTGCCAGAACTGAAGCAACAAGACCCAGAAGAGAAGCAGATGCCTCCATGGGCCTTGCCATGTGAGAAAGGACTCCAGGATTGCTGGCGGCTGGTCTCCTGATGATGCCTAGATTTGGTCGCTTTAACCACTTTGGAACTGTAAGCTTTTAAACTAATAACGCCCACTGTCAAAGCCAACCCATTTCTGGTATACTGCTCCCAGCAGCCTTCAGCAAACTTAAGGGGGAGGTTAAACCTGTCTTAAGAAAGCTACACTAAAAAGCTCCTACCATTAACCCAAGCCAATTGTCTTGTGAAAGGTCACGGCAAGCAGTGATATTTTCCCGTGTCCCACTGAGACCACCCAGTAGAACAAAGGCAATATGCTTGCCTGCAGAGTTTTTGGCTCCCTCTGCAACAAGGTTCTTTCTCTAGACATAGTTACTAGACTGGACCCCTACAAAATTTTTATTTAAGTTATTCAGTTTCTTACTCAAAATCAGATCAATTTAACCTAGTTTGGCTCTGACACCCTTACCTAGGATTACCAGAAAGGAAAACCCAAAATAAGACTAAAATAAGGAACCTCTGGAGAACCCCAGTAGGTGCGAGATGGATATGTGTGAATACCATGTCCTACTGCAGCGACTCCATCTGGACTCTCCTCCTCTCTATTGCAAGCCCTGGGAAGGCCTCGAGCAGAGGTCTGGGGTGAGCAGAAAACAACCGCTGCATGGTCTGCTGGCTCTGATGCAGGGCCCCAAGTCAAGCACAGCCCCCTCAGAGCGCCGGCAGCGGTGGGACGGTTCATGAGGTCTTATGAAAGTCATTCCCAAGGCAGCTGAGCTTCCACATACCCTACAGCTATATGAGGCCAGTGTCTGTAGGATGGAGGTGACTCATTTTGCGATTTGTTTTCTTCTCATGTTAATTACACTAATCACACTATTGCCCATTTATCCAGTGTCTTGAGAAGGGAGCTGGCCAAGCTCGGCAGGCAGCAAGTCAGTCACTTCCACCGTGCCCTGCTGAGGCAAGAAACTAAACCCTGAAGTCACGCTGGATCAGTATCAGCTTTAGCCAGGGGGGTGTGTGCATTTCTCCTGCTCCAAGGATCACGGCCAAGGCTACGGCAGGTCTGCAGACACTTAAAGAGAGCTTCACCCCACAGTTCAAATGCCTGTTGTTCAGGCTTACAAGAGGGCATGGGCACACTAAATAAAAATCATTGTTATGAATTGTTTGATGAGAAGTATGTTTCCGTATATGAGATTGCTTGCTTAAAATAAAATGTTAAAAATGGCTACTCAATATGCTGTTTCTGTAACTAGAGCTCAGCCCAGACTTTTATACCGCGTCTCGCTCCTGTAATCAAACACACCTGGCAAGCTGCAGCAAGCAAATGTCTAAGCAGCACAGGTGTGTTCCTGTTGCTGAAGCACAAACAAGTGCAACAGTGGCAGGTCTAATTAAAACAGAGTAAAGCAAGTGTTTGTGTTTAAAAAAAAAAAAAAAAACTGTTGGAAAGGTTTCCCACAGCAAACTTGTGTCACCAGAAATTTAAACTGAAGACAATGTTTTAAAAAAATTTTTGAAGGAAAGAAGGAACGGAGGGAGAGAGGGACGAAAGAATGGAAGAGAGAAGGAAAAAGAACAAAGGGAGAGAGGAAAGAGGAGGGGAAAGAAGGGAGAGGAAAGAAAGGAGAAGAGGAGAAAAAAGCAAGCCCTGAATGGCCCTGCATCTGGCACCTCGTAGGGGCTCAGGAACACGCCCTGGAAGGAAGGCCTCCTCCACAGACCCCTGATCCTGCAGAACGCGGTGAGGAAGCATTTATCAGTGTGTGGTCTATAAATCACCAGCATCAGAATCCTGCATCACCAGGAAACCTATTAAAAATGGACATTCACTCTGCATTTTTAAACCAGCACATCCAAGTTTGAAAACTAGAGATATAAGAAAAGTCACTTAAAGAAACAAATCCATCCCTTGCCTTCTCATCTTCCTTCCCCCTGCCCCCCCCATGTAGAAAATGATACCCAGCATCCAAGGAAGGGAGGCGGTGAGGGGGGTGAAGGAGCCTCACAGAGGTGTCTGCGTGTCAGGCCATCTAAGGAAGTGGGGTGGGGAAGGGTGGGGGGTGCAGAGACCAGCCAGGAGGGTTGGGAGAGTAAAGCCACACTCATCAATATTAGGCAAATAAATTAATATAGTGAGGATAGCAGGTTTTCTTGATGTCTGAGAAGGGATTTATAAACATGGAAAGGGGAAGGCTGGAAAGAACCTGAGGCATTGGATCGGAAACGGAAATAGAATGAAATCATAAGTCTTCAGTACATATATATATATACAAAGATAGAAATAGTTTTAGATATGCACATGTGTAAAGACAGACAGACAGACAGACAGACAGAAGACAGATGAAAAGAAGAGAGAAGAAGGAAAGCAGAGGAAAAGACAAGAAAAGCAAGCTCTAAATAACCCTGCATCCAACTCAGAGCACAAGGCAGCCCTGGAAGGAATGCCTCCTCTCCAGACACACGGCTCTTTAGAAGAGGGGAGAGGACTATAGACGTGGCACACATGCCCCCTATGTTTACAGACTCTGCTCTGTGGGCCTTGAGGCACTGACATCTCATAAGCAAACAAGCACTCAGCACCCAAACCTGACTTTTCTAGACACTGTGCAACACTACAAGGAACCAGACTCCCTGGTGGGATGGGCAAGTTACCGGCTGACCCCAGGGGTGGGGCAGGGAAAGTACAAGAACATCTTGATAGGCCAGAAAGTAAAGAAGTGCTCAACTAATGATGGGGATGTGTTAAAAAGAAGCGAGATTGGAGGGGCTCCTGCTGGCCAAATCTGAATGATTTAATCACCAAAAAAAAAAAAAAAAAAAAAAAATGAGAGTATCAGATTACAACCCACTAACTATAATGGGATTTAGTAAGACCACAGTCATATAAATAAATGGCTAATAAATAAATGGGGGAGAAGGGAAATAAAGCTCATCCTTACGGCTAACAAATGTGGGAAGAAAGATGGAAAGAGGTGCTCACCACGCGGCAGCCATCACAGCGGCGGCTGATGTGGGCAGGACTCGCCAGCGGATGCTAAGGCTGGCAAGAGGGAGTCTGAGGAGGGGCAGATACTGGTATTATTTCACACATCTCCCTCACAAAATGCTAATTAAAGACAAAAATTTTAAACGGTGACTTTACAGTGGAGAAACCTGGCGGATACCAACTTGGCCCCGTGAAGGAGGTCGACGCCACGAGTGCTGGGGCACTGCGCGCCCCCTGTGAGGGCACCGAGCAGCCCGCAGCACCATTTCCACATCCACCTGACAGGAGCGCGTGACCCAGGGGAAAGCCTGGCTGGACTCAGGAGGCCAAGGGTCATCCTACAGAATGAAAGGCCTGAACTCTTCACTCCTGAAAGGCAGGAGACAGGAAGTTCTGAAGGAGATGGACGAGAGGGCTCACTCGAGGCAGTGTGTGTTGCAGGAGCTGGAACACCTGGACACTACGTATGCGGCTGGGGACTGCACGGCTGCGCTGGGTGGATGCTGATTCACTGACTGGAGGGGGAGAGGAGAGAGGACAGAGCAACTGTGGTAAAATGTTAAAATCAGGAAATCTGGGTGAAGAGAAGGTGGGAGCTCTCTGCACTGTTCTCACCGTTTTTCTGCAAGCTTGAAACTAGTATAAAATTTTTAAATTTAAAAAGGCAATGTAATTCCTTCAGGCCTAGTCCTCTCAGTTCACCCAGTTCAAATTACTGTCTCCTGAGTTTATAAGTCATGTGTTAACATGCTCTTAAGCTAAAAATTGTGGTTTGAGACAGCCTGGAAAGGTGTTTTACTTCCCATCGGTTTATTTTAAATTATTAATACTGACTTCAAACCTAATGAGACCACACCATAGGTAAACTTAGGTGCCCATGACAAGGGGCCCTATTTGTATAGAATGTAGTGGTAACAATAACAGAATTCTATACTCAGCTATAAGTACAAGGGCAACAGGCAGGCTGGACTGGCCAGCTCGGCTGGAGGATCATACTGGTCAGGTCAAGTTGATCCCAATGGAAGTCATGTGTTTCCTCAGTGGTGCGACAGTGATGACCGTAACCCAGCTCCTGCCAATCACCTCATGAATGGGGGCTGTTCTCTGCCGCCCTGCCAGGGCGGGCAGGTGGCTGGACACAAGTTTACCACGACAATCAAAAGCAGCCCCACAGAAAACTTACTACACGGAGATGAGCGAGGCCTCTTTACATGCAGGGGGTAACGGTATTTCGCTTTCTATTACAGGTCCAAAGCGAGACAATGCATAGAGATGGTACACAAGGGAACAGAACTTAATGGCTTTTGGGACTCACATAATCCTTGTAAATCAATGATAAAATATTACAAATCTGTTCAATTTTCAGTTGAACTCTAAAAAGGATATCACTAATTTAAACAGTCTCTAGGTAAACTAGATGACCAAATTACCAAATAAACTTGGATGCAAAATTAAGAAATATAATACAGAATTGACTATTTTTTAATTCCATGGAAAGCAAGAAACAGTGCTAGGAGAAAAAGGATCGCACTAGGCAAAAGGAGGATAGAGAAGCAGACGTGTAGACCTCGCCTTTCATGAGCACATTCTGAAGCAAATGCAGCAAGTACACGTCCCATTTAACTAACTGACCCAAGGAGCCGAGGGGCCAAAGGACATGTGAGTGACAGTTGTTGGGGAAGCATGACAGCAAAGTGCCAGGTTGAAGAGCAAACAGCCACTGTCTTCCCTATAACCTTTAGAAGACGTAAATGTGGCTCAAATCAAGGAAGACGCAGAAGGAGGCCAGCTGACATTTACTGAACATCTGTCACGTGCCTGGCCCTGTGCTAGGTGTTTTCCAACAGTTCTTTAATGAAGCTTCACAATAATTTTTTAGATTAACAAAAAATATTACAAATGCTTCCTATTAATAGAGATAACTTGCAGAAAAATGAGCACACCCAGCCTTCCCTCCCCACCCTACCCACCTCCTGGAATTTACACAGTAGCCCAAACGTAGATTGCTCCAAACAGCCAGATGACCAGGACATGGCCGACCAACACGTCGTCATCAGGGCAGTTGGCACTGGCCACAGCAGCGTGGAGCGCAGGGACTGAGGGTGTGGCCTCTGGAGCCACACTGCCTAAGCTCATGCCCCATGTCACCTTCTACCAGCTGTTGACCTTGCACAAGTCACTTAATTTCTATGCCTTAGTTTCCTCATTTGTAATAAGAGGGACGAAGATAGTATGTGCCTCAGAGTTGAGGCAAACATTAAGTAAACTATTATGTAAAGTCTTTAGGCCAGAAAATAAAACAGGGAGAGACTGGATAATTTACCCTGAAACACCATAAACATTTGGATTTCTAAAATGGACAGTGAGTAGCTTTATATATTTGAAAAACCAGTCTGTGGTTTGTGAAAAAGGCAACGTCAAAACATGTGGCTGCATCAAGATTCCCCTCCTTCCTAAACGGTTTCACTACAGAAGATGAACTTGAGTTTGACCAAACTGAATAGCACACAGAAGACATATTTCCTAAATACATACAGACAGGAAGATTAAAATTTAGGAGTTTATTTTAGCAGGTGAAAAATGCAAAGGAAATACACACGTCACAGAGCCATGAAAAGTTTGCTCACAACCCACCATCCTGCTGTACTCACCAACCCCCACCCCAAACCCCCCACAGGAGTTCCGAGCTTACGATTAAACAGCAATTTAACTGCAAATATAACTATAAACTTTTCCTGGCCTAGCCAAAACTGTGATTTGTCCAGCTTCCGGGGCTCTTTGACACACAATGTTGCCGCCTTGCAATCCAAGTAAATAGGCCACTCACCTCAGAATAAGCCAGGGTGATGTGCTCATATATGCCCTGGTGGTGGTGAATGGCGTCTTCCAAGTCCTGCAGCTCGGAGGGGAGGTCCACCTCACCACAGGCTTTGCACCACGAGTCCACGTTGCTCATATACTGGGAAGTTAGAAAAATGAGAGAGATTATGTGTATCAATGGCAATTTATATTGAAAAGTGGATTTAAAAAAAAAAAAAAAATGTTCTGAAAATCAGGGTAGTTCGGAGAGTTGAAGAATATAAGGGAGTTGACTCTCCACCTCAAAAGGCACTAATGCATTTCCAGTCCCGGCTAGGTGAGTTCTCAAACTCTGGATTCCGCCCCCAGAGGTTCTACTCCAGCAGGCCTGGGGTGGGGCCCAGGAACCTGCACTTGAAATGAGCCCTTCTGATGCACAGGGCCTGGGACCACTCCCGCAGGAACACAGGGATACCCGTAGGAACATCCTAGGGATGTTTTCCATGCTCGTTTGCGTCCACCCCTGGGAACGGAGGCCGAAAGCAGACTCACCCACATGCCTGACTGCGGAGCTGCTTTTCAGCCTTACTTCTTTTCTCTTACATTAAAATGCTAACTGAAGAGCCCAAAGAATCTGCAATCATTTACCTAACATTAACAGAGCAGCCAGCCCATTTTGCTACCACTGCAAAAGCAAACAAGCCCAGGAATTAAGGCAGGCCAAGAAAAAGAAGAGGAAACTCCTCAGCTGCACCCCTGAATCTAAGGAAAGGCTTCTTCACCGGCCAGCCCTGGAATCATTCAAGGTCTGTCCCAATTTGCATGTAAACGAGAAGCTTCTGAGCAGCCAGCTTCAAGTGCTTAGGGCCTCTCCAGGCTGTCTTTCTTTGGCTGCAGGCTGCCATTTCGATCTTGCCTTGATTTTCTCTACTGCCACCCCACATGCCCCAGGACTCATCAATAGCTGATAAATCACTGCCAAATTTCCTATGGAGACACAATCAGAATCCATTACAGTTAAGTGTCAAAGGCAGACAGCAGAAAGCCCAATTAAAAAGCTAATTCAATTAAGCCCAATAGACTTTAAACTCCTTTACTCCTGCATGTCTTTATACTGACCAGAGAAGGCAGAGGATGCCTATTTAAAATAGGACAACTGACCTGCCAGCCAAGGAATTTGCTACAATTCTGTTAAAATATGAGAATAACCTGCCTACTTATTTAGGAATTTAAAATAGACAAGCCATCCAAATAATAACTACTTATGAAAATTCCTTGATTATAATGTATTGACTCAGAAAAACATCTGCACACAAACTTAGGTCTTGAGTGCAGTTCCTAAGGACTTGTGTTATCTAACAGCATGTGGTTTCTCATGGTTTCAAACATGATAAAAGGCACAGCAAACGAGCATTTTCACTGCTTTCGGTTGTGGGGCCTTACCAGTACCATCAAGGCAATCTAAGTGGTCACAGCGTGACTTTACACTTTTCCCTCTCTCATATATATAACTTATAAAATATGTGACTACTTAAGCAAATTTCTAAATATTTCCTGGGTAGAGTATTTTACAAATGTCCACTGGGTCAGGTTGGTTGATTCTAAGTATCCTTGATCTCTATCCTCTTTTTGTACTTAAAAACAATTATTAAAATATTGTAAAAGTTTTTCAAATATGAATTGTCTGAGACTAATCCATCACTAATAAATCCTCATGTTAAGTCAGCAGTTAATTGCTTCTAGACAATGGCGATCACAAAGTGTCCAAAGCAAAGCAGAGTTATGACATATTTTTCAGATAAGGTTAAAATAAAAGGCTTCTGATATAAAGTGAAAACAGTTTTAATGATATAATTTTCACAATTTAATGGGTGTCAAAATGATTTATCACGGTATCAAAGTGACTATTAAAGTATATTCAATTCCAATTTTTGAAGCAAACAGTAAAAAGAAACATTTGAGAAGTTTTATGTATGTCTGTAAGTAAAAGTACCTTATTTAACTTCAGGAACTATCCTCAGAGGGAACTGATTATAGTTACCTGAAAAAATGTAGCAGATTCTAAATACACAGGGAAAGCTGGCTTGCCATGCAGAGTGCGCCCATTCTGCACATCCAAATGCCCAGGTCAGGGCCAGTGACAGCATAAATGCTCCTTACGGCTATGCAGGAACTTTTGCACAAGCACCGTTTTCCTGTTTTTTATTTGTGAGATGGCAATCCTAAAATCCAAAGTCAGGCAAGCTCTGCCCTCGAATGCTTTCTGAAAGGCTGAGCACCCAAAAAGTCTGAACCCAATGCCTCCTGAGCAGTAATTGCCCTTCAGAGACCCAAAGAGAGCACTAATAAGTGTTATACACACACATGCGCCCGCCAGTCCTACAGTAAAGTCTGACGTCAAAGGTCAATAGGTACCCACGGCAGAGAACCTCCTAGAGCCTCTAATATGATAATGTGGAGAGTGAATGTATAGGGAAGGGCTGTTATGTACCAAATTCATTTCTTATTTCCGGAACTCATCTGACCCCTCTACCATGCCTTGCCTCGTCCCCCGCGTCCCCCCACACACACACCTATTGCCATCTTCAGAAATACAGTTTGCAATTGCTACACTGGGGGAAATGTGTCTAGCAGAGTGGCAGACAGTCAGCAACGATGACAAAGGGTGGCTACTGGCCTCATCAGAGCAGACCGTTTAGGATCTGATGCTTTACATGCTCAGGACACCAAAATATGTGAACACACAGCACCTGGTGAGACTCTAAAGGAGGTCAGAGTAGTGAAGAGAATTAAATGCTACTCCAGGAATTCAAACCAGGAGTGTGCTTCAGAACTGAGGATTCCAATGCTCAGCGGAATGGTAATTTTTTTTTAAGTCTGAATATAAGAAAGGAGTCTGGATCAGTTTGCAAAACTAAGGAAAGCTGATGAGCAAAGAGAGATTCCCATGTACAGCTTTAATGTGAACTTTAAAAATATTTAGATTTTTCTCCTCTTGGGAAAATTTCAGTTAGAAATTCAAAACTGGTTTTTCTTGTTATTTCTGTTTCTCATTTTGTTTTTATTTCTAGAAAATATTACTCTATTTCTCCTCTTTATTCCATTTTTTCCACTCCCCAAAGAGAGTATCAATCAATGCACTCCTTTTCCTCACCCCTTCAAGGGAAAGGCTCCCTTCTCTGTTGGCTGCCCAGGAAACCATGGAGGGATGAGGCACTCCTACTGGGCAATCCAGCTCCCATGTCACCTGAAACCCGTTTTCATTAATTCCCTTGTGTGTGTGTGGTGGTGGGGGGTAATCCTAATCCCTTTCTATTCCTTAAGAATCTTGTTTTTCTACAACCCAAGAATTAGGCCAATGCTTTTAAAAGTTTTCAGGAAAAAAGTAGATGTACAAAGGGAAATCAGTTAAAATGGGTAGTTATGTGTATATTATTAGAAATTCAAAATGGTATACTGAAGTATCATTCTTAGTATTTTCCTCTGAATTCCAACCCAGACTTATGATAAAATTATCCAGATGGTAACTATTATCCGTAAGTTGTGTTTACAGTAAACATTACATGTAATGGTTAATTTCATGGGTCAACCTGGCCAGGTAATGGTGTCCAGTGTTTGGTTAAGTAAGCATTGGCCTGTTACTGTGAGGATATTTTGTGGATTTAAATCATTAATAAGTTGATTGCATCTATGGTTGATTACATCTACAATCGACTGAGGAGACTGACTCCAACAATGAGAGGTGTTTCATCCAATCAGTTGAAGGCTTAAGAAGAGCTCAGCAGGTAGAAGAGAGAGTTTCCATCTCTGCTTCAGCCAGCCAGCTTCTCCTGGGGAAGTCATCTAAAGCCTTTATTGGAGTTCCTGGCTTGTAGCCTGCTTTACGGAATTTGGACTTGCCCATCCCCATAGGTGCATGAGAGATTCTTACAGAAATCTCATACTATTTACACATACCTCCTGTTGGTTCTGTTTCCCTAGAGAACCCTGGCTAATACCTTACATTTAATAGATAAGATGAGGTGGCCAGGTTTATGGCTCACTCTGAAGGCAAACCTCTCAGTGCTAAGAGAATTTTTGGCAATGATGGAAATGCACGCATTGTGCTAATAGAGTAGCCTCTAGCCACACGAGGCAACTGAGTATCTGCAACGTAGACAGATACAAAGATTCTAAGGACTTGAATTTTATTGTTTAAATTAGTTTTTCAAATTCTATTTAATTTTAAATAATTTCCAAATGTGGCTACTGGCTACATACTGGACAATGCAGTGCAAGATGGTCTTTTATCAGTGAAAATCAGATATTTTAAGGTGTGGTAAAATCAAGGCACTTTAAGTCTTTGTTTTATAAAAATGTAATTTTAATAATATTTGCAAGTGGAGGCTTTTTCATATAAAGGGACTGTCCAGTAGCTATACCACATGACCAAAAGGTTCAATAATGCATTCCTATAGCTTAAGTTCCTTCAAATCTATGAAATCATGTGATCCAAATAAAAACATCCCAGGCTCTTTCCACTCCGCTGTATGTTTGATACTTTTCATAGCAAAATGTTGGGGAAAATGTCCCATGGCATCCACATGACTATATTTTCAGGCAGGTCAAAGAGGCAATTAATCACCTGGGTTTATTTATAATTCTGAATCCCACCATGCTCATGAAAGGGTTTCCCCCTCGGTGTTCTTATGCTTTAGCCTGTCCCTCACTCAAGTAGTCTGACCTGCTTCACACTGAGTCACACCTTCTGGCATCCATCTCCACACACCTTGCCAGGCACCCAGCACTAATCTCCACATGTCCTGGTTCCCTGGGCCACGGCATTCCACACTGTGTCCCCACTAAATAATGGGAAACACGTCACACCTCCTTATCAAGATAACAAGGCATGCTGGGCCTTTGTATGATGAAAAGGGTCGGGGTGGCCACAGGGTCATGCAGACATTGCTATTTTATGTTGAAGAAGGTTTCTGTTACTTTAAAAATTTGTTTGTGGGTGTATGCTTTTATATAAAACTGGTTGAATACGTAAGATTGGTGAGCAGAAAACCCTTGGTATTGAAATCTGAAAGTCCCTACTCACAGCTTTTACGTGATGCTGCCAATAAAATGATATTCTCCTTATATTCCACTCAGCTTCTTCTCTTGCTTCACACTTTAAAGGTTTCTAGAGCTGAGATCACTACTAATTAGTGCCTTATGCAACTTTCTGGCAGCCTTGCTGAAATCTCAAGCAAGCTGGGGTCTCTGTCTCACCTTCACTGACTTTACTCCTCAACAGACTGTTTCCAGATTAAAGAGATACTATCTCCTTCTTGGGAGCATCAGTGCAAATGCCTATGAATGCAGTTTTTTCCCCCAGAAATTATCCCTGAGAAAGCTACACTGATATTTTTCTTTTAAATGAAACAACCAATGTGCCTTTTCCCCACATGTCCTCCTTGTGAATAAAAAGTCCTATGTTCTCTCTCCACAGCTTGAAGAGGTGTTTAACTGTCCAGCACACCTTCCATTAATAAAGTCTGAGTCACAAGCAAATCACTTTCCTTTTGCAACTGTCAGAGTGTGTTTGTTGATGCAAGTTTGTTTGAGAAGAGTATGTGGGGGCATGGGATTGTCATGGCATCCATTACACACTGCCTCTAAACAAGGCAGTTTGAACATCACATTAGCAACTAAAGCCAATGTGGAGTCAGAATCCATAAAAAGAATTTAATAATTGTGACAGCACTGCAAACTGCCTATCTGAAAGCCATTTTCCTACCCAGCCCTTGCCCATTCCCTGTCACAGGGGGGGCCGAAAAGCTCAATCTGCCCTTTTCCACCCTCCCCCACAGCCAGGACATCATGGGCATGCATCCCAGCCCCGGCCAGTGGGAGCGAGCTGGGGATGCCTTCTGGTAAAAATGCTTCCCTGGTGAAGGCTGAGGCAAGGACACCCACCCCCACGCCTGCTAATGCCAGGCCCAGCTGCTGAGGGCGTGTGCTGGAGCCTAGTAATGGCCCAGCTGCTGAGGGCATGTGCTGGAGCCTGGTAATGGCCCAGCTGCTGAGGGCATGTGCTAGAGCCTGGTAATGGCCCAGCTGCTGAGGGCGTGTGCTGGAGCCTGGTGCCTCGCGGGAAGGCTGACCACACTGAAGCACGGGCCTGACCCTGAGAGTGCTGGGCAGCTGTGCTGACCTTAGAACTACCTGCATCTTGCAAGTTCTTATTTTGTAAGAAGAGTAAACCCCAATGTTTGAACCACATAAAGTCAGACATTCTGTTACTGCTGGCTAAAGGATCCTAATTGTTGTAAAATAGAGAGATAAGAATGAGGAGGAGGAATGAAAAAAGCATAGCGGCTACGTGTCAGGACTTACTATATACCAGGCACCATGTAGCACCTAAAGGACCCAACATATTTCCGTGATAAAACAGCCCTCTCAAGTAGATCTTTATATTTCTACTTTACAAATGAGAAAACTAAGGAACAGAGAGGTTAAAGGACTTGTAGAAGGCTGCACAGCATTGGGATTTAAACTCACAGCTGAGTGACTTCTGAGCGCACGTTCTTTAGCAGAGAAAGAAGCCCCACGGATGCTTACTGGAGGGGAAAACGTGCTGGTTATCACCTCACGTGCTGGGGGTTCCAGGCACTGACCTTCTCAGCCTTCTGGTGGAAAATGGAGGACATGTCCAGCAAGGTGCTGCGCTCGTCCAGGGCTGCCGCGAAGGCCTTCCACTCCTGCTCCAGCTGATTCGCAATCTGCTTGATCTGCTGCGAGGCGTAGTGGCCAGACTCCACCAGGCGGGTGGCCACCGACATGATGCGGCTTATGTTCACATACACGTTCTGCGGAGGGCGGGGAGAGAGGCTGGAGGGGCTTCCTTCGAGAAACCCAGACAGCACCTTCTGAAATACAGCCTGCTCTGTTAAAAAGCAGGCGCATTTCCAAGAGCAGAATCACCTGGTACGTACTACTACGCAGAGCTGCTATCCAGACTGCCATCAACTCAAAGCTCTGGTTTCCACTGCTATTTTCAGAACTGTGAAGTTACAAATCAACTAGCTGAAAGGCGTAACTGGTAAGCACAAAGCAACCAAGGGCACGTGTGGGTGCATGCAGATATAAGATTACTCATTCTTTGGCTTCAGACTGAAAAAAGTCCAGATGGCAAGCCTGCGGACAAGCAGTCACCCAGAACTGAAGGAACCCGACATTTCAGTTTTTAACTAGAACCCAGAAACTAAAAAATAGGTACATAGCAACCAAAGGCCATTTGTGTGAAAACAATCTCTCCTTTCCACATAAGCCCAAGTCACTATTTTTGATGCCAATAGAAAGTCTTCTATAAATGGATCCATTTTGTCTAGGGATATAAATTGAGGTAGAAACACAATAATGCAGTTTTCAAATTTTAAACAAAGCTTTTCCACTCTGTTGATATTCCTATCTTCAAGACTGCCAGACTTTACTAGAAAAATAAGGACAGGAGGTGTAAAGTAAAAAAATCATGAGAAAAGTCTCTCTCTGCAAAATTCATTCTCAATATGGCCCCTTCCACCTTCGATTCCACTCTTTAAGGCTCAACATCACACCGAGAAGGAGGCAGCCAGAGCACAGCAACAAATCCCAAAGTCGTCGTTCTTCACGTGTTTACTATTTGGGTGACACTCCTTACCCCATCATCTGTGCCCACGGGTGCCACAAAAGCATAGAGACATCTTTGGCTCCTCCCCAGTCATTCCCCTAAGTCTTTTACCCACTCTGTCAGCTGCCCCACGTTTCCCCTCCCTGCTCTCCCTCGCACCACAGCCCCTCTGGGCCAAGCTTCTGCTGCCTCCACACTCCTGCGGACTCCTTGCCGTCCCCTTGTCCTCAGTGCACCCAAGTGCGCGCCCTGAAGAACTCACTGGCTCTCTCACTCCGGCTGCCGTTCTCTCTCTGTACCTTCTCTCGGGCACTTTTTCACTCCATTTCTGACTGGAACCAAAACCTAAGGTGAGGCTGCCTAGGTCTGGGATCTGAGCACCTCTGAGGTTACGTTCCTGGGCTGTGTCTGCAGGCTAAGAAGTCGGCAGACAGGGAAGCGGCTGTGGCTCAATCAGTAGGGCTCCCGTTTACCATATGGGAGGCCCCGGGTTCGGTTCCCGTGGCCTCCTGGTGAAGGCAAGCCCGCCCACACGGCGTGGTTAGCTGACCCAGCGAGCACAAACAGCAAGGGGGGGATAAATGAATAAGTAAAATCTTTAAAAAAAAAAAAAAAAAGAAGAAGTCGGCAGACAGAGGCCTGTGCATTTGCAGTGGCAGGAATCGGAGGGGCGTGTAGTAAGGGCCAGATCAGCTGGGAGCTGACCCCGACAGGTGTGCCACGGGTGATGTCACCGAGTCCCTACACTGAAAGCAATGCTCCCTTCTCATAGGCGCTCTCTCTGCCCTTCCCTTCCTCCCTGTAAAGTATCAGGTGACAGTACTTGTATGGTGGGCTTTCTCCATAGCCTTAAAAAGGAAAGTCCACCCAAAAGGTCTGTCTGGAAGGCCCCAGGCAGATGCCGTGTCAGGCTACATCGACGGCGGCGCTATTGGGCCAGCACTGATCATGTTCGCTCAACTAGATTGTTACAGTTCCTGTGCTGCAGGCATTCCCCAGAGCACACTCCATATAGAGCACAGTCTCCATCTTACCCCTCTTCCACATCCTCCACAGTTAGAGCGCAGATACGGAACTAAACAAACAGCCCATAGGCAGGTACAGCAATGTGGGATTTCCTACCTTCATAGTATCTGCATTTATATTTTTTACCATCAGAGCTGTTAAAATATCTGTTAAAGGAGAATGAGCCTCTCTTGGTATCTCAGTACCAAGAAAGCTCTTTAAAGACTGTCAACTTTGTATACTGGTATTTAGTATTATTCCTTTTCTTTCTCAAGGAATTGTTCAAAACACTGTAGAGAGCATGAGCTGGGGCTGAAGGCCAGCGAACCCTCACTCTGTACACTACTTGTCCGAGGCAGACACCGCGGCTTGGTGGAGGTGTTCACAACGCGGACAGGTCTGGAAAGCTCATCCGGCAGGCGTCTTCAGCCCCTGGGTTACAGGGGCTACAGCATTTTTTAAAATTAATGTTTTAGTTTGGAAAAGTAATGAAAAGCAATAAAAGTTTATTATAGAAAATTAGAAAGCCTAAAAAAAAGTCACCCGAACTTTTAAGAGTTTCTTACCTGCCTCAACAGTATTCTTTAATTATATTGATACCACTGATATTACCGTTTAATCAGGCACTCAGCATGTGTCAGATTAAATATAATAATGCAATACCATGGGAAGTAACATTGTTACACTTCATGGATTAGGAAACTGAGGGTCAAAGAGGTTCAAGAGCCTGTCCAAGGTCACATAGTAAAAGTAAAAGAATCGGAATCCAAAGCCTCTAAATCCCACATTCCTGTCTTCCATGCTATGCTACCTATTCTGACGATTCCAAAATCTGACATTAATAACGCTGGGAGAGGGGAAGAGAAAGTATATTTTCTGTTAATTTCTTGTTTTTCTAGAATATTTTTTATGGGTCTAGAGTTTTTAAAATATGTGGTATAGTGGATTGAGTGTACCTTGTGCCATTAGCCAAGGTAAAATTTTGAAAAACTGAGAGGAAAAATTATATTTATAGCAAGAAATTCTTCTCAGACGCTACCCCCAAAAGCTAATACTTTGGTTCTCCTTATCTATACCCAGATTTGATGATTTAAACCAATTTGACACCAGAAATTCTCTTATCTCAAACTCTAGAACAGATAGTGACTTTTTTATGGCACTTATTACAAAATTTATATTGCTAAATCTGATCTTCCAAAACTACCTAAATTCTAGCACTTAGCTGGCCAAACTTTAATTAAATGGCATCTTACTGAGTAAATTTAAATAAAGACCCCATCTTTAAATCGCTTTAATGATTATTTAGTTACAGGGCCTAAAAGTGGTTAATTCTCTCACAAGGCTGACTC
Source organism: Tolypeutes matacus (assembly GCA_026826555.1). Classification (NCBI taxonomy): domain Eukaryota; kingdom Metazoa; phylum Chordata; class Mammalia; order Cingulata; family Chlamyphoridae; genus Tolypeutes; species Tolypeutes matacus. The sequence goes on from JAKSZT010010858.1 coordinate 18,819,795, forward strand.
ATAGTCCAAACCGGAGCTCCTTGTCCCTGTCTAGAAGTTTAACTGTGTATAGAAGTACCCATATGTACTTTAGAACAACTTACAGTTTTATTTTAGTCACAATGACTATAAAGGTAGCAATAAAAGTGCCTCTCAGAATTTAATTTATTCATTTATTTTTGCACTGTAGACCTAGAATGACCCCTAGCTATCTGTTCTGTGGGATTCTGAAGGAGCACAACAGGCCAAGGATATCAAATGCATCAAATTCAAAGAGAGCCAGAATATTCCAGGAATGGCTGAAGTCTGGACCCCAGTCCTTTGCTTCACCTTGGAAAGGAAGCTCATGTTTTAGGGTAATGGAGTATGTCATTGAGGTAAGCAGCTGGCTGCCTTATTTCTTCATCACAGCCAGTTAACTGACAGCAGGTCTGTTCAGCAGTTCTGAAGCCCACCCCACCCCCTTGCCTCCAATGAGTGTGCTGGGGTACAATCTGCTTAAATCTCTCCCGTTTGCTAAAACACTTCTCCATACCAGGACACATGGGTTTTAATAATATCTTACCATGCAGTTCATAGCAAAGTGATTGTGCTGTGTCTGCAGCTCCATTGCATGAGGATGGCTGGTCCCAATCTCTGTGTAGCTATTCAGAAACAGGCCTTTGTTGTGCGTGATCCAGTCAAACATCTACCAGAATGAAAAACAACCTGGAGTCACTCCAGAAGAGACATGATGGACACAGGCCAGGAACGGCCTGCACTGAGAAAGGACAACTTCCCTCCTCTGACAAGTCTTTGTGGGAGAAGTCTTTGCTTCTAAGAACAAGTCAGCAGTTCTGAACTTATAGGATCTTCAAGAAAACCCTACCTAACATGTTCCTTTTACAGATGAGGAATTAAGAACTGGAATGGTAAACAGAGATACTCAGATCCCCCAGGCTAATTAAAAATTCTATCTCTGACTCTCCACCCAGCCTCTCGGCTATGCTGAACTGCCTAACTTGCCACAGGTTCTTCAATTAAAGAACCTTAAGCTGAACTTAGAGACATACAGGTCTCTAGATGGGTTTTGATTGCCCACAGGTTACTGATAGCAATACCAATGACTTCAGTAGTATGCTCTTTTATGCCAAAAGTATACAGGAAACCTATGCAAATACAAACAAGAAAAATTAACACAAAAATAAAAAGGACTTGGAAAGAAATTTACTGATGACATCTCTCTTAAGATTCAACACAGATGCTCCCTGAAAAACCTTTTAAGGAAACAGAAATGATTACCAATTTGCATTGCTGAGATCTGAACCAGAATCCCAGTGATAGTAACCTGTTTTGCTAGTAATTGGAAAGAAAACTTTCTAGGGACTTTAACATGCACCCCTTAAAACAAAAGCACCCTAGCAGATATCTTACAAGTTTACCAAATATAGAACTGGATTATTTCAAAAGGTCCTTTTATATCAAAGATTCCTAATGTAGTTTTTACTTTTTTCTATAAAATATTCTCCCGTCCATGAAAAAAAAAATTGATGAACTCAAATTAATAGTGATTAATTCACTCAGGTGTGTGCCTCACAACATGTTTCTATAAATAAGCGTCATCTTTTCACATTGCTAAAGATTAAGTTAGCCAGTAATTGACGAGAATTCACTTTGACCAGTTGGTCTGTCTGAAGCACAAGAATAAAACAAGAGACCATAGGTAATTTTTGCTGTATTACCCAGAAACTATTATTTTTAACTCATTACTCACCTTTTATTTTAAAAACATAATCAATAACAGATTTGAATGGTGTTCTAGCATTGGCTTTGTATGAGAAGAGTAGCTAAAAGCAACTTACATATAGAATTACTGCTTTCAATAACTTAAGCCCATAAATTTTTCACTCTGCTAATTGAAACTCTCTCTCATCTCGCAGGAATTCTAAACTAAATTACCAGCAGTTAATAACTTAAAATGTCTAAAACAGCACTGTATAGCACAATGAATAAAAGCAGCAAGCAGCTCTGAGCGGTGTGCTGCTCTGTCACTCACACTGCCAGGCAGGCTCACCATCCTTCTGCCTTTAACATCGCCGTTTCTCCTGACCCACCCAGCCTTGGCCCCCCAGACCTGGGACCCAGGAAGCATCCCTCTGCCTCTCCTCTTAGTCTGCACCTCGCCCGCCTACCTTCTCGGCGTCCTGTTCGAAGAGCCGCAGCTGGAAGCACTGGTCCAGCTTCAGCTTCCTCACGTGCCACATCTGATGCAGATGCTGCCGCGTGGAGTGTAGCCTGTCCAGCATGCTGGACACCCTGGGCAGGAGGGTCTGCAGGTCAGCATTGCCCGACCCCGAGTTCTTTTTGGGGAAGCTCTCACTGCTCTGAATCCTCTGAAGCAGCTTCTGTCCCTCTAAATCCAAGTCTTCTATGGGGGCCTTAATCACCTTCTTCTTCAGCTGGGAATGTTCCTCAATCATACTCCGAGCGCCCTCTAAGTCCTGAGGCAATTCCTTCTTAGCCAGGATGTCCTGCAGCTCCTCCAGCCGAGACAGCATGTGAGTGGCACTGCTGATGTAGTCCTCAAAGGCCACTCGGATCTCGATCCACTCTTCATGGTTGTACTCCAGGCAGCCATCAAACTCAGGCGTTAACTGGGAGGGATCAACTACTTTGGTGAGGCCTTCTAAAGAGACCATGTTTGTCTTAAGGGGAAAAAAGAGAATCACATATGAGAAAATGAAACAAATATGTATGGTCTTATCTTAATGTAATTTGAAAAGCTTCCAGATTCTCAGGCTTAAAGCAAGTAGCGATCTGTTTACAGAAAACCTGACAGACATACCTTGCTCTGCTCCATAAAAATAAGTGTAGCTGAAAGAAGGTTTATCAGTTTAGTCAATGAGAGATAATTCCATTAAAGCAATACATCCATGTTATTTGGAATACCTAAAATTATAGAATCACATGCGTTTCAATGAGAGCTAAAGAAATCAGACTTCTTTCCAAGAATGTAGAAATTAACCCACTCTCTTAGGCACACTAAACAAGGAAATGTGTTAAACTGCAAGTATGGAGCTGATGATTCAGAAATTTCACTTTTGTCAATTTATTCTCAGATCTCCCTGGGACAGAAAATTGCAGAGATGCCAAGGCTAATGTCTTGCTCATGGGCTTCAAAAAGCCTTTGGAGGGCCCCCTCCCTGTGAGGATGTTCATTTGCTGGCTCCTTGAGGGACCGCCTCAGCACTGCTTCAGCCTGCTCCCACTTCACATCAGTGGGTGGTGGGTAATGAAGGACTTTTCAAAACTTTAGAAAACATACAGGGGCTAGCAAGGAAGCCGGCAGCCTCTTTTCACAAAGCTAAAGACAGCAGGCAGGCATGTTTGTTTGTCTTAATCATCTACTGCAATTCTGGGTAGTACAAGTGTTTTCTATAAATAATCAGTACTGGGAGGCGGCTGTGGCTCAATCGGTGGGGCTCCCGTTTGCCATGTGGGGGGCCCCGGGTTCGGTTCCCAGGGCCTCCCGGTGGGGGCAGGCCCGCCCACACGGCGTGGTTGGCTGACCCAGCGAGCACAAGCAGCAAGGGGGGGATAAATGAATAAATAAATAAAATCTTTAAAAAAAAAAAAAAAAAAAAAAAAAATCAGTACTAGTTCCAGTCTGCCAGTGACAGGGCTTTGGTCAGTTACAATCTAAGTAAGAAATCCTAACCTCACCCTATCTAGAAGTAAAGGAGACCTAATGTTACTCTCAAGGGAGGGGTGATTAAAAACAAACACAAAGGTAAGGGAAAAGGTTTGTGGCCTAGAGCACCACTCACACAGTGACACTGATAGAGGCGGGTTTGGCTCCTCCCCTGCTAAACCAGCCTTCAGGAAAGCAGAACTGGCCTGAGGTGCTGGCCCGCCCAAGAGCAGCAGGAGGCAGCAGAGCTGGACAGAAGGCCCTGCCCGAACCCAGCCCTCCTGTCTACACTGTTACTGCAGGCCGACTCCTCTCTCATTTGTCCTGACTTTTAATAATGTCCGTGGAGCCAAGCACTCAGAGAATGAGGCTGGTAATGGGGTGGAGACAAGAAATTCATTAGAAAATCTTTACGTCACTTTAAAAGCCCACAGGGGAAGATCAAAGTTAGACTAGCAAAAACTTGCGTTAATTATATAGCCAAACCATTATTTTGGCTTTAAAAAGTGTGTAATTAAATGCTACACACTTTAATTCTTCTTTAAGAAAATAACTAAGGCCCAATAAATTGTCCTCCAAAATCACTTATTTTATATGAAAATAAAGACCTACCGATGTCATCTTTCACCTAAAAGTCCTGAGTGCAATTTCAAACTAAAATAAAATTTAGATTTCAGATTGGAAAATCAGTACTATGAAAAGAGATTTAAAAATTCCAAGTAATACAAATGTGAGAACATTCTGAAAAATGTAATATGTAATGTAAAGCTTACATTTAATGTTGTTCAATGTTTTAAATATCATTATTGCTGTTTACCTTAAAATACATGAAAACATCCACTGATACCAAATGGTTACATGGGCAAAGATGCTAAAAGAAGCGATCTATTCAGCCAAAAATTACTGTATTTTAATAAAATATTCAAATCTTATTGCAGAATAAAGCAAATTCTGGCCAGAGTACTTTCTGCCCATAATCATTTCATTAAACTCACTGCATCAAAAGCCTCTGTCAGACCTTGTAGATTAAGAAGAGGAGATTACAGTGAAAAGGAAAGTAAGCTGGTGGGTAGAGGAGGGTTTTATATTACTGTCTGAAAGGCAGTGGCCATGTGTGTCTAACGGAATTCAGGAATCTGTGTAGTTTTAAAGGGAGTATTTCCTTTGTCATAAATGAAAGCCTAGCACAGGACATGACAGACTGCCCTCCCCATTATCAGTGAAAGGATGAAAACTCAGGCTCTTCCATATTTACTCCTCAGAAACCTGAAGCTTGGGTCCTCCTGACAGTCCCTCATCTCCAAGGCTGAGACGACAATAATGCTCCTCTGAGGCCACGTGCTGAGTGGCAAAGAGGTTTGATCAGGTCACAGCCTTCTTTTCTCAAGGGAAAGGCCACATACTTCAGCATTCCTCACACCCCCAAACCAAGAGAATTAAACCTAATCCCTCCCACACGCAAGGAAATTAATCCACATGGATAACACAATAACCAAGGTAACATTACCATACGCAACAGCTAATTTTACCTATCATAGGCACATAAGCTATGTAGATCCTGTTTAATTCATGGTTTTAAAATCTAATATCGACTTGAAAGGATTAGAAATGCCAGCTTTTCATAAATCACACCTATAGGCTTAGTCGGTCTGGCTACACAGGGGAAGTTACCTCAAATTCAAATTTGGAACTGCCAAAGTTAGTCCTCTGTTTCTGCCAGAAGTTGTCTGGTTTGATGATCAGTGCCACATGGATGCAGCAGGGAAAGGACTCCTGCAGGATCTTCAGCAGGGGCTTGATGGAGTCCCACTTGGACCCGCGCATGTCCACGATCACCGTGAAGCCCCGCTTGCACACTTCTTCACTACAGAAAAAGAAAAGGCAAGTTGGAAACACACACATCTCGCCAGAGTCCTGCTGATCAAGGCAAGGCGAACTCTGCTTGCTCCATCCAGCTCTTAGAGGTCAGCGGGAGCCTCTGTGCGCTAAGGCGGGAAGTGGAGGGGCGGCAGTAGGGCCCGCACGCCGAGCCCTTCTTCACTGGCCAACTCCGCTGCGGGCGCTGGCGCAGGAAAGCAGCTGAAATCATCAGCCAGAAAAAGGTTACAGCTTACCTGTGCAACTAAATTCTTTCTCACTCCTCCCCTTGGACCGTGAAAGAAGAGAATCTGACCATACAGGCATCAAGGAAGAAGGAAGTTTTCAAACAGGTTTCAACTTCAAAAACCTTTGAAATTTTGATTTCCTATTTCTGGATTTGCACCCTGTCTACTCATCAGGAGAAGAACAGTGGCCATCCTTCCCATTTCCCTGGTCTTCTCCATATGCACTGACCGCACACACAGTAAGTACTATCAGCAGAGATCCTTGGTGAGCCCCCGAAAGGCGCCTTCGTCCCCATGGAGTGCCAAGCCTAGGCAGAACGAGTCATGGTGGGGGGCACCAAAAGTGACCTCCCCAGTAAGGCTGGCAATGGCAGCAGCTTTGTAATGTCCCACTTTGTCTCCTTTAACTTATCCCTGGCCCTGAACCTACATCAGTGATTCTCAAAGTACTATCCACCAGTCCCTGGGTGTCCTTGGTACCCCCCGGGCATCTGCCAGGTAAAGCTCTTTTCATAATACTCTTTCACTGCAGTTGCACTGCAGCAGCCTTCACACAAATCAAGGCAGTGCGAAGAGTCATCGCATTCTTCACCCCCACATTCATGCAATTACTGTTTTTTTAAAAAGCCAGTTTCTCTTAAGAATGCCCTTGATAAAGCAATAACAATTATTAATTTTATTAACTCTCGGCCCCTACGCACATGTGTTTTTAATGACCTTGTGGTGAAATGGGAGGCCATGTAAAGCACTTTTCCAATAAAGAATCAACAACCAGAACTGCAGTGTCCTTAAACAGAGGTCAGGGAACAGAGTCTCGCTTGGTTATCAGGGTTATATACGGAGTCTTCACCCTCCTGGTTACATGAAGGACCCTCTTCAACAGCCCAGCTTGCTGGTGGCTCCGGCATCAGATACAAACCAGGCAGCACCTGCCTGCAAGGCGTTTGGACATATGCTGAAGACCTTCTGAGTGCTCAGTAAGAATTTTAGATTTTCACCCAACTCGAGTATCCTGGAGCTATAGGGAAGACAGCTGACGTCCTTCTGCCTCAGGTAATTGCCCTGAAAAGTAGTCTAAATGAAAAACTGTAAAACTAATTGCTATGTCTAAGTCATGGTAAAGGGTTCCGGGAAGATGGCGTCAGAGGAGGTCTGCTGGGCTCATCTCTCTTAGAAAAACAGCAGAGGAAGGGTGAAGCTGTCTGAAGGGGCTGCTTTGGGGACCTGCAGACCAGCAGAGTGACACGTGCATCGTCCAGAAGGGAGTGGTGACAGAGAGACAAAGTTTGCCCCATTACCCTTGAGGCAAATAGCCTCGGTAAAGCCCACCACTAATGGTAAAACTTACAGCTGACAGCAGCCAACTGAGAGGGAAGCAGGCTTTTCCTTCCAGGGAAGAGGGAGGGTGCAGCGGAGGGCTGAGTATGGGTTTGCTTCAGCGAGGTTAACCAGCAGGGTCTGGCTTTGAATCCTGGCTCCAAATGGCCTGGAAACACCAGCAAGTAGAGGTGGAATAGCCGCCTCCATGGAAAAGTTTGCTGAAGAGCGCCATCTGCTGGCAGATCAGGAAAGTGACGGGAAAAAGAGGCTTTTTGAGTCTCTCGTCCCTATCCCAGGCCCCCTTGGATCTGGTCTGCACCCTGTTAGTGGGTCTCGGGCCCTGTCTTGATAACTTAAATAGGGGAATTCATCACATACAAGGGATGCCCAATAAGAATAAGTGCTGATTTCCCATCAGAAACCATGGAAGCAAGAAGGTAGTAGAATGATATATTTAAGATACTGAAAGAGAAAAACTGCCAGCCAAGAATTTTTTATCTGGCAAAACTGTCCTTCAAAAATGAGGGTGAGTTTAAAGTTTTCACAGATAAACAGAAACTGAAAGGGTCAGTCACCAAGAGACAGGCTTTACAAGAAATATTAAAGAGCGTGCTGCAGCCTGGGAGGAAAAAACAGGAGAGAGGCACAGAGAAGTAACTAAAAGGATGAAAAGATAGTAAAGAGTAAGATATGAAATGGAAAGCCAAAGGATAAAATAGACAAAGTAAGTAACGCCTTTACAGTAATAACATTGAATGTTAAGAGACTGAACTTCCCAGTCAGAAGACACAGAATGGCAGAACGGATAATAAAGAAATATGAGCCATCTACATCCTGTCTATAAGAGATTCACCTTGGACCCAAGGACACAAATAGGCTGAAAGCGAAAAGTTGGAGAAAGGTATTTCACGCAAACAGTAACCAAAAGAGAGCTGAAGTAGCTACACTAAGAGTGGACAAAATAGATTTTAAACGCAAAACTCTCCTGAGACTAGGACATTCTATATTAATAAAAGGGGTATTACCCAAGAAGAAATAATAATAAACATCCATGCACCTAACCAGGATGCCCCAAAATACATGAGGCAAACACTGGCAAAACTGAAGGGAGAAACAGACGTCTCTACAACAATAGGTGGAAACGTCGATACACCACTCCCATCACTGGATGGATCGTCTGGACAGAGATCAACAAGGAAACAGAGCTTGAATAATATGATAAATGAACTAGACCTAACAGGCATGTTTGGAACACTGCACACCCCCAAACAGCAGAATATACCTTCTTCTCAAGTGCGCATAGGTCTTTTTCCAGGATTGATGATATGTTGGGTCACACAACAAGTCTAAGCCACGTTAAAAAGCCCCCCAAAATTTAAAGTCAAAATTAAAGCCAGCGTCATGCTCTCTTTTGCACGGATTCACTCCCTTCCTTTCTCTCTCACATGCATTCTACTCCTTAGCGTGACTCAACCATCAAAGCAATAGACGGTCCACGTTTCACAGACATAAAATTGTGATGACATCTACACTGATAAAAGAGGGCTCGTCACAAAACTATTATAAAAACATCTGTGGTGAAAGACCCGGCCTGATGTCTGCTCAGTCATGGGAAGATGGTGTTTACAGCAGGAAGAGGCGCGCAGGCTGGCCCGGCAGCCCTGCTTCTGACTCAGATGCCGAGCACTGCTCAGGGCTGGCCTCTCCGTGGCCACCAGCACAGGCCGAGCCAAAATGCACTCACACTCCTTGTGCTCTCCCTTCATCCCCAGCAGGTCTGGGGCCACAGACCAAGCAACATCACAGCAGAAATGATGTTTTGCTCTCTGGCCTCCTTCACAAACACCCGAGGCCAAAGGAGCAACCTGGAACGTCTCCTGGAATTTCCCAGCTCACTGAAACGAAGTGTGCTAGGCCTCCTCAGGCTCCAGCAGGCTCACAATCCTGCACGATTCCATCCAGCAGAGCCTCGGGCCCTGAGGTCCCCAGGCGCAGCCCCAGCGGCCATGGTGGGTGCTGCCATCCCGCACTCAGCAGAGGAGGCCTGGGCCCTGCCGGGGCAGCATTCACTCAAGGCCCACATGCCGAAGGCACGGGGCGGGCTTCCCAAGCTACGCGCCAAGGCAGCTGCTGCCTGGCAGAGGGCGCATGTAAGCGCCAGTCTTCACCATGCCTGCCCTGCTCCTAACTCCTAATGTTAAGTGTATACAGTATGCACAGAAAACCACTAGGCGGGGGCTTGAAAGGAATCCGAAGTCCAGGCTTAATGACAGGAACCTGCCTGAGAACAACAAAAGGGAAAGGTACCCGAGCACCAGTTTACAGAAGGATTAACTATTCACCTTCCTCTGTGGTCCGACTGCTACCACCCAGTGACTTCACAGGTAATGGGGACAGTGCATGACCTGGGCTGGGAGTGTCCATGCTTTCAAGCCATCTGTCTGATCAAGTTAAATGCCAGTCCTTATCATAAGAGCAGTGAGCTGCAAACATCCCCAAACCTGGCTTCTATTTATGAGCAGCTCACGAACATGCCCAGCTGCCTCAACCAGGGCCCCCAGGCATCCCTCGGCCTATAAATCGCTGCCTAACAGCCTTATTCTGCCTAAGAATTAAAGAAAATAGATAAAACTGACGTCCTGATATTAAATAACCAGAGAGTATACTGTCCTTTACAAATTTGCAGGTTTAATTTCCGCCTGGTTTTCCTCAAGGTGTATTTAAAGGTTTCATGTTTTTCATTTTTGTTTACTTCTTGCATTTTGAAAATTTCTAGAATTAAAAACAGTAGTTCTCTCAAAAAAAGAGAAACTCTACTTTCTTTAGTTCGTGGATGACAAAAGTACCTTTTTGCATCAATGCTCATTAATGAATCAATTATAAATCTTGACATTATTTCATTAGTGGCAAAGGAGAGTCAGAGTGGTTTGACCACTATGACTCATTCTAAAGAAGAGTGACATACACCCTAGTACGTAATTAGTATAAAGTATAATTCAAGCAATAATGGCAATAAACGCACCAAGACGCACCAAGACCAACGCTCTTTTCACCACTGCACACAAGGCTACATTCCACTTGTATCAGCGAGAAGCTCTGCTGCTACTTGTTTCTCCTGAACACAGTCAATGGAGAGTTCCACTGCAAATTTAATCTATGCATTTATTCTATTACTCCAATTACTTAAAGGAAAAGTGGAAGGGAAGGTGGCACAAGCTACTCACAGCTGCTCAAATCACATCTAGGGTCTACTCTGAGAGACACATTTAAACAGAAACACGGGCACTCTAGAGAGGAATGCAGAAGAAAACAGGATGATCAGGCTCTGGAAAACATGTCAAAGGAAAATAAGTAAAGGGAAATAAAGAGCGCGTATGGAAGAAGGCAATTACAGTATTTCTGGGGCAGTTACTACATGTCGGGCACTGTGCTAGGCATGTACATAAATAAATTTATTCAATACTCATTATGATCCCAGGAAGGACAGATTATTATCGATGCTTCATAGATGAGAAAACTGATCAAAGTAATTAAGTAGCTCTTCCCAGGTGACACCCGATTCTGATGCCCATGCTTTCCCTGATGACTGACCTACTTTGCACTAATGGGAATGGGCAGCCCAGCCACCAGCCCGCCGAGCGAGAGCAGGAGAGCCACCTTCAAATCCAAATCCCAGAAGGATGCCAGGGCTCACGTACAGGGAAAAAGGACTCAAGGACCCCCAGGACATATACGTGTATGGAAATTCCTCATGTTGATGCCACTCTAAAGTAACACGAGTAATCAGTGTTAATTTTTTAAGTTACATGCAAGCAAATCTAAAAGTCCAAAAACACTCACACAATATTTGCTTTCTATTTTGCAGGTGGTGTTTATTGATCCTATGGTTAGGCTAAAACTAACCAAAGCTATGTGACTAAGCAGTCCCTAGAGGCAGCACGGCTGTTTTGCTTTATTGGTGCCTGTTGGGCCACAGATAGGCAATAAGAGGACTCATCCTATGCCCAGTTCCCTCTATTTAGACCACTGTGAAATCTTTGTCCATTATCACTTACCAAGTATATCACTTACATGCTAATTCCACCTCTCCTATTTACTCTTTAACCAAAGGCAAGCAAAATTGCATTTCCTGTCACTGGACCTTGTAAATAAACACAACAGCAAACACAGGCAATGAAACTGAGTAAGCGTTCAGTAGTACAAGGGTCATCCTACACACTCAAGTATTGATGCATGAAAGGATATGTTTGAGATTGTTTTCTGAATTCCAAAACAATAAAGATTACATTTGTAAACTAGCCTGTTCCTCTGGGTGTGATTCCCTTTGACTGGATTAGGTCAGGGGGGTGATTCCTGTTGGGTCTCCGCCCACTTGCTGGGTCTGATATAGAGAGAGTCACAGAGACTCAGAAAAACAGGTAAAAGGGAGCCAGCGTATCTGCTTCTGCAATGTGAGAGAGAGGATTTTTTAAACACAAAACTCCCAAGAAACTGGGACCACAGAGCAACTTAAGAGACCAGCCTTGCTCTATGCCTGATAGCTCACAGCTGACCTTGAGAAGAGAGCAGAACAGCAGAGACTGACAGAGGAGGCCAGGAAAGGGACAAGCCCAGTGCCTGGATGCTCAAAGCTGAGCTCCAGGATGGTAAGTTCTGGCGGGGAAGGCAGAGACCCCCTCAGAGATAGGCGGCCATCTTGCTTTGCCATGTGGCAGCATCCCAGGATCACCAGTAGCTGACTGGTGAGAAGGCTTCTCTGCTGATGCCTGCATTTGGACATTTCACGGCCTTGGAACTGTTAAGCTTTTACTCCAAATAAACACCCTTTAATAAAAGCCAACACATTTCTGGTACTTTGCATCAGCACCACTTTGATCAATTAAAACAGTTATACTCCAGGAGAAAAAATTAGAGAAAAACAAGATTGGCAAAATTTGATAAATGTTGAAGCTGGGTGAGGTGTGTCTGGGGATTCACTACACTATTTTACTTTTGTGTTTGCTCACAATTTTCCATGACAACTTTTATTAAAGTGGAGCATCCAGATGATCCAAATGTATTTGAATCAATATACACCCCATCAAATATTCCAGACATGGCTATGTCCTTAGATTGTGTCAGGGTAGGTATATGTACTCTATTTTCAAAAGACAGTCTGAACAATTAAATGGAGACATATGTGTTGAGGGAAAATTTCCTCTTCAAGTTGTCAGCTGGTCTCTAAGTAACACCTGAATAATGCAAATCTGGAGCAGAAACAAAGATTCTAACCCCCTTATGTACAGACACAGGCCAATTCCTACTGACTGCTCCTTACTACAAAGCTTCTGGAAACTCAAACTTTGCCTATTCTTGGTGGTTCAGTAAGCACACTTAAACTCTAATGTGTCTGGAAACTAGAGCAGTGATCTTAGATTTTATGGGGGTTCCCATAAAATATTAGCAGGTAAAGATTTTTAATGCCCCACAAACTTGATGCTACACATCAACAGAATGTTCTGAAGGAGGTAAAGCTCGGCGTGAAGACAGATACGTATGATCAAAATGGCACTCAATTTCTGATCAACAGTCCATTGCATCTTGGTATCAGAATCATTCATGATGACTCCGCTTTATTTCTACATCAGGAGCCACATCCTAAGGCCAAGTAAGTATCCCAAATCCACCTTCAATAGACAAAGCTTGTCACTGTGAAAAAGCTTCTTCATGTCCTTGCACCCAGAAGTGTTTTAAACAAGAGAGTAATGGTCATAAAATGGAAATAAGGAGAAAGATTTGAATTGAATTTTCTACTCTTTTGTCTGCTTGGAAGAGTGAAGAAAGTGACATGCCACAAACCTCGCAGAACTTACCTGGGGATACAGGCTAGATAGGAAATGAGTCTCCTGAGATCCTCCTGTCGTATTCTATCATGGTTGCTGCGGGCCGGGAAGGTTAGGATGGGGCCTCCACGTTTATCTCGACCACCTGGAAAACAAATGTGTGAACACACTTAGACAAAAACAAGACTCTTGATGTGCCGTAAGAGCTATGCTTGTATTAGGTGCACAGATAGGAAGGACTGTGCAAAAGGCAAGCGTCCTTGATGGTCTGAGATGTGGGGAGGTTATTTTGTCTCCTCACAGGACCTCTGACAAACAAGTCCATGTGTTTTGCTAACCACATGGAAGATAGTACAGAAGGCCTTGTCCTTTTCTTCCCCCGGGCTTCCTCCTTTCTTCAGTTTTTTTATTTTGGAGGGAAAAAATAATATGCTTCCCTTCCCTTAAGCAATCCCCTCCCTCACACCTTCAACCGCCTTTCTCACCCTCCTGCTCCCACCTCCTTCCATTCCTCACATTCTGAGCTATCACTTTGCTACCAACCAGATTGGGTTTTAAGACTTGAAAGAAAAAAGGGTTGTTCTTCATCTTTATATACTGATGACTGGCTTATTATAATCTGGGCTCCATGGCATCTTCCAATCTAAAGGCCAGTACCTATCCCCCAAGAATCAAACTTTACCAATCTCTTAACACCAAGCTGCCCCACACACACACACAACTGGCATGTAAGAGTTTTAAAGCAGAACCAAATTAGTTTAAAGACTTTAAAAAATGCACACACACTACAAGTATAATTCTCAGACCATTTGCCAGTGAAAGGCAGGAAGATATTCTCATCAACACACAATCCTAATGAAGTCTGCTTGGCATCGCCACTGAACACATTTCATGAAACTGTCACATTTATATCATTACTTCTATCAGGGTTTTCAGGAAAGAAAGAAGATTCAACCTCCTCAAGTGGATCCTTCATTTAGTTTTATAATTCTGGTCACCTCTCAGAAGTGTATAAGACCTCAAAATGCAAGTCACAATATGAAATTCAATGTGTTTTTTTTTGTACCAAAAATCATCAATAGAGGTAGCAGAGGTATCTTTACTATATTCTCCTGATTTTCAATTATTTCCTCAGAAGTCAACCTTTTGCACCCCTCTCTTTCATGAACTCTAACTCCTACCACTGTCTTACAGCATGACTCGCTCCACATTTCTGAAGCATCCTATAGTGGGTGGCCAGGCTGGAGGAGAGCACTCTCAACATGCTCTCCCTAGAAGATGACTAAACTATTCGAAGATGACAAAGACAACGGGCACTGACTTCCTCCAGGAAGACAGTACTGAGCTTAGGGCAGAGCAGAAACTCAGTAAATGCTGGGCCAATGACTGACCCAAGAGCTTAAGCATTAAACCAGGGGAAAAAAATAAAACTTCTATCTTATTTCAAAACAAATACATGCAAATTTCAATAGAGTTTTTAACTTGTCTAAGATAGAATCCATATCCATAAACCTTATTATTTTATGGTAACTGTGGCAGTTTGATATTATTGATGAATTCCAAAAAGAAATACTGATTATGTTTGTAAACTAGTCTGTTCCTCTGGGCTAGTGATATCCAAAGATTGTATTGAATTCAGAGGTTTCACTTTTACTTGATTAAATTATGACTAGGGCTTTGATTGGGCCACATCAGTAGGATGTTGAGTCCCTGCCCCCTTGGTGAGAGACAAACTGTTCGCCTGACAGTTTACAGCTGGCTTTGTGGAGAGAGCACAGCAGCTGAGCCTGGAAAGAAACGAGCCCTGGGAGAGAGGCATGACTTGTCCCAGCCTGCAGCTGAGACTGGAAGCTGGGACCATGGAGTCTTGGAATGAGGAGGAAAACTGAACCCTCGCAGACATCACCTACCATCTCGCATCAACAGGTGGCAATAGACTCTGCCTGAGAAAGTACCTCTTACAGTACCTTGAGTTGGACTCTTTAAGGCCTTGTGACTGTAAGATTCTAGCCCAAATAAATACCCTTTAAAAATCCAAAAGATTTCTGGTATTGTGCATCAGCATCCCTTTGGCTGACTAATACAGTAACTAATCTTTGCCCTCCCCAAGACAAGACAGGTAACAGTTTCAATATTTTCCAGCTTTCAGTATTTTTCATTCTTTTCAAAAAATGGGTCTGTTTCCTCAATCAAGAATAAGTTTATCACACATATAAAATATAGTATGAGTTATTTGGATAAAACATTCCTTTTTGGTAAAGAGAAGAAGAGCATCTAAACTTTTTCTGGACCACCATTTTGAATTTTTAAAATGTTTGTTTAAAAATGCCCCTGACCCATTTTAGATTCTCCTCCCTCTGAGTCACTGTACCTTGCATGCATGCAAGGGACTCTCCACCACAAGTGAGATCAGTAGAATCCAAAGCATGTCAGGGAAAGAAAGTTATGGGCAAAGTCGTCAGGTGGGCCCAACTCACACGGCCACCTGCTTACTGTGGAAATTAGAACTGAGTGCAGGAAAGCCAGAAGTACTGATTGACTCTTTTGTATTCTTTTTCAACTTTCAAACTATGAAGATCTACCCAAGATTGATCACCCTGACAAGGAGGCCCCTAAGACTTCCTAGCAAGTTCATCCCACCAAATGGGCTCTCTCATTCATGCCTAATAAAAGCTTATTTACACCAGAACCTGAATTTTAATATAGGGGGAAAGCCCCACTTTGCATTTTCCTCTACCCACAGAGAGTTTTGGAAAACTCACTAAGAGAGCTTTACAGCTTCATCAAAAATTATTTATGGAATCATAGACCAAGATGGCAGAGCACACACGACCTCCAGAAGCAGCAGGAAGACTGGCAGACTTGCAGGAGCAGGGGAAGCGGCAGAGGAGCAGTGCAGGAGGCCCACGAGGGCAGCCTTGCTGGGTGCAGGGGGAAGCAGCGTGGATGGCTCAAGGGCCAGAGAGACGGTGCTTGGATTCCAGAGGCCAGGATACTATGGTACAACATCAAGGAAAGAGTAGGATGGGAGATTGAGAGAAGCCGTCCCAGAAGAACTAGCTCTTTGGAACTGGTCTGCAACCCCTTCATGGGTCCCTGCCTGGTTTTAAACAGTTAAACATGGGCAATTCTAAAGAATTAGAATAAGCTGAAACAAGTTATCAAAGAAGAGCCCTATCACAAAGCCAAACTGGAATTAAACCCTAGACAAGAGAGAGAAACTGACCATCAGAGTAAACTCACCAAGATAAGCAGATGCCTAGACACCAGCAAAAAATTACAAGCCATGCTAAGAAACTGGAAGATACTGCCCAATTAAAGGAACAAACTAATAAGCTGAGCAAGCTGAGGAGGAAGTCAAGAAGAAAATTCCATTTACAATAGCAACTGAAAGAATCAAATATCTAGGAATAAATTTAATCAAGCATGTAAAGGACTTCTACACAGAAAACTATACACCATTGCTAAAAGAAATCAACGCATCTAAATAAATGGAAGGACAATTCGTGTTCATGGATTGGAAGACTAAATATTGTTAAGATGTCAATTCTATCCAAATTGATTTACAGATTCAACATAATCCCCCAATAAAAATCCCATCAGTCTTTTTTGCAGAAATGGAAAAGCCAATTATCCAATTTATTTATAAGGGTAAGGGGCACCTAACAGCCAAAAACACCCTATAAAAAAGGAACAAAGTTGGAGAACTCACACTACCTGACTTTAAAGCCGATTACAAAGCTACAGTGGTCAAAACAGCATGGTACTGGCACAAGGATAGACATTTTGAACATTGGAACCGAACTGAGAGTTCCGAAATAGACTTACAGGTCTACAGCAAACTGATATTTGACAAGGCTGCCAAGTCCACTCAACTGGGACAGAATAGTCTCTTCAACAAATTGTGCTGGGAAAACTGGATATCAATATCCACACAGCCAAAAGAGGACCTCTACCTCATACCCAATACAAAAATCAATTCAAGATGAATCAACGACCTAAGTATAAGAAACAGGAGCATAAAACTCCAAGAAGAAAATGTAGGGAAGCATCTTCAAGAACTTGTGGTAGGCAATGGTTTCATAAACTTTACACCCAAAGCATGAACAATGAAAGAAAAAACAGATAAATGGGACCTCTCAAAATTTAAATATTTTGTACTTCAAAGGAGTTTGTCAAGAAAATGAAAAGACAGCCTACTCGATGGGAGAAAATATTTGGAAAGCACATATCCGATAAGAGTCTAATATCCAGCATATATAAAGAGATCCTATAACTCAACAATAAAAAGACAACCCAATTTAAAAATAGGCAAAGGAAAACAATTTAAAAAATAAATTAAAAAAAAAATGGGTATAGGACTTGAATAGACATTTTTCTAAAGAGGAACTACAAATAGTTAAAAGGCACACGAAAAGACACTCAACATCACTAGCAATTAGGGAAAAGCAAATAAAAACCACAATGAGATATCATTTCACATCTACTAGACTGCCCACTATGAGAAGAAAAAAAACCAGAAAACTACAAATGCAGGAAAGGATGTGGAAAAAATAGGAATACTCAAAGTAGAATGGTGTAGTCGTTGTGGAAGACAGTGTGATAGTTCTTCAGGAAGCTAAATATAGAATTGCCATTTGATCTGGCAATCCTGCTACTAGGTATATACACAGAAGAACTGAAAGCAGGGACATGGACAGATATATGCACACCACTGTTCATAGCAGCAATATTCACAATTCCCAAAAGATGGAAGCAACCCAAATGCCCATCAACTTATGACTGGAAAAACAAAATGTGGTATATGCATATGATGGAATATTATTCAGCTGTAAGAAGGAATGAAGTACTGATGCATGCGACAACATGGGTGAATCTTGAGGACCTTATATTGAGTGAAATAAGGCAGGCAAAAAAGGATAAATATTGTATGATCTCATTAATGTTAACTAATTATAATAATCAAACTCATAAAGGCAGAATCTAGAAGATAGGTTACCGGAGATAGAATAGGAGTACAAAAGGATAAGCTGATGCTTAATCTGCACAGAATTTATAATTAGGCTGATTGTAGTCGATTGGGGATGGAAAGAAATGATGGGGGTGCGATACTGTGAGTGTAGTTAGCAGCACTGAGGGGTGTGTGTGTGTGTGTGTGTGTGTGCACGTGTGCATGTGTGTGGCTGAAGGGGGAGGTTTTGGGTTGTATATGTTACTAGAAAGAAAGCTAAAACGGGATTAAATAACACAGTGAACCCTGTGGTGGACTAGGATTTGTGGTTAGTAATACAAATATAGGAATGTTTCAGGATCTATAACAAAAGTATGCCTCTAGTACAGGGTGTTAATAATAGGGGCAAAATACATGGGGCAAAATGCACCTAAAGCAAAATATGGACAATAGTTAACAATAATATTTTAACATCCTTGGCATCAACAATTTAGTGTCAACAATAGGATATGTTTTAGTTTGCCGAAGGGCTGCTGATGCAAAGTACCAGAAATCTGTGGGCTTTTATAAAAGGGATGTTTTTGGGGTAAAAGCCTATAATAGTTCCAATGCCATGAAAAGTCCAAACTGAGCACCATCAGAGATGCTTTCTCACCCAAGTCAGCTACTGTTGATCCTGGCGTATTGCCACGTGATGAAGCAAGATGGCCACTGATCTTTGCCCAGATTTCAGCTTTCCCCTCACCCTGTCCTCCTGAGCTCTGTGGGCCCAGTCTCTTGGGGATTCATACTTAAGCGATCCTGTGGTCCTCTCTCCTGGCATAGGGCCTGTTTCTTTCCCCGGCCTCCTACATCAGTCTCAGCTGTGCTGCTCTCTTCCCAATTTCAGCTCTAAACTATCAGGCAAATGGCTCATCTCTCCCCGGGGCCTCAGCTGTTTGAACCTTTCTGTCATATGGCAGGATCAAAAATGGCAGAGCTCTCTCTTCCTGTGTCTCAGTGAATGTCTGTTTATATCAGACCCAGCAAGGTGGCAGGGACTCAATATGGGAATGCTGCATATTCAATTCTTAGAAAAATGTTTTATGTCACAGAAACAACCAAATTTCCCTGTAAGTTATACTGTTTTTCAAAGTCAGGTGTCTAGTCTGACAGGGCATTTTAAATAGCTTGGATGCTGTACAGCTAAATACTTTTATGGGATATAAAAGTATCCTTCTTGATAGTCAGAGGGCTGCACAGTAGCTAACAAAATATTAAACTTCCCTCCTGTGGAAGTCCTGCTACTTTCTCAAATAAGATGGCCAAAAGCTCTGGAAGATATAAGTCTTGCCTTATAAAGGAAAGCAGGATAATAAGCCAAGCCGTCGATCTTAATGGTTGCATTTATGAACCTTATTCCTGTAATAATGAAACTAAGCCTATTATATTTAATGCCTAGGAGTTACCTCCTGGAAACCTCCTTGTTACTCAAAGGTGGCCTCTCTAAGCCAAACTCTGCAAAGACCCACCCCCTCCACGGGCTATGGCTCTCAGGGATGAGACTCCCTGGCACTGAGGGATTATTACCAAGTGTTTATCAATGATGCGTATGAAGAAAGACCTCAGAAGAGGGAAATAGTAAATAAAATAGAGTTTTTATGGCTAAGAGGGTTCAAAGTGAGTTGGACGCTCATGTCAGGTTACGTTTATGCGGGTCTCGGGCAGAATTCACAAAATGCCACAGTTAACAAAGTCACAAACAAAAGTGCTCCTGAAGGTCTTAGGGACACCTGGACACCACAGGAAAGCCACACAGCCTCACGAAATCAACAGCCCCTTGGAGGGCTCTACCTGAGAATATATGAAAAGTTATTCACCCAATATACCATAGTTGCACTCATTTGTAGGTCACCTAATCATGATTCTTCTACTTCTTTTATTTGAACCTGTAATATTCAGTATAATTGTTAAGAACACTTCTCAGGGACTTAAATATGCGGCCAGCTCCTATTCTCCAGTTCCTTGGGCTTGCCTTGGACAACTAACAAAATTATGATGATAGAACAGCCCCAGCCCAAAAGCAAGCAAAACTCTCAGAAAGGGGAGAGTGGAGAATCAGCTTTAAGAGGAAAACCATGGAAGCTGAGATCTGAAATTAAGATATCGCCTTGGGCCAAGAGAGAAACCCCACCCATGTGTACAGAGAGGGTGAGTTTGCCCCAGCAGACTGAAGAGGGTAGACGTTCCTGCCCGATATATGAGGAAAGTTTTGCTACCCCAGGGTACAGAGAGGGTGGAGCACATTCCCCAAGGATTAGGGAGGTTAAGGTCACCACCCCATAGGTCTGAGAGGGGTGGACCTGTCCCCCATGGATTAGGGAAGGCAAGATGGTCAACTTGTTGCTCTGAGAGGGTTGAGCCTGTATGCCAAAGGTTAGGGAGGATGTTGTCTTCACTTCACTGTACTAGGGAGGTTAAGACTCTAACTCAAAGATTGGGTAAAGTGTAGCAATCACCCCAATGCTCTTGGTGGGTGAGGTCTGGAGCTTAGCTAACACCCAGATGCTTGATGAGGGTAGAATCAAGAAAATAGCCATTGGGCAAGCCTGTGAAAAGGGTAGGTCCTCATGAGGCCCCAGGGAGAAGAAACCATCATCTTAAGAATGACTCTCAGACTTTGACAACTAATGAAGTATGTCCAACAGGTCTACTGAACTGTAGCGGACCCATGACTCATGTTTCCCTCCCAATTTCTCCTTAAGATAATGAAAATATTTATCCTTTGTCCATTTGTGTACTGGAAGCAGACAAATGGTTCTGTAAGTTTCAGAAGTCTACAGCCAGACGGGACTTTGTCTCAAGACAAACTGTATTTCTTTAAACTGATTATGATATGATTTTGTACTTAGTATTGTTACTGAAGTACGGTTTTTCGAATACTGTAATGTCTTTTTGGAGTTCAGAGGGTGGAGTGTAGCAGTTTGATATTATTGATGAATTCCAAAAATAAATATTGGATTATGTTTGTAAAACTACTCTTATCCTCTGGGCGTGTATTAGAGTGTATAGGATTCAGAGGTTTTACTTTTACTTGATTAAATAATGATTAAGGCTTTGATTGGGCCATGTCTGTAGGGGGCGGGGACTCATAGATAAAACTACACAGCAGAGAAGAGGAGTTAGTTGGAGTTTTGATGCTGGAGTTTTGAGCTGGAGCCTGGGAATTAAGCATACAAAGGAACGGAGCAGCTGAGCCCCGGGGACAGAGACAGAGCTGGCTGCCTGATAGTCTACAGCTGGCCTTGTGGAGATAACAGAGCAGCTGAACCCAGAGAGAAACAAGCCTCAGGAAGAGAGAAACCCAGGAAGCCTGAACTCTTGGCAGACGTCAGTAACCATCTTGCTCCAACATGTGGCAACAGACTTTGGTGACGGAAATAATGCATGCTTTATGGCCTGGTAACTGTAAGCTTCTACCCCAAATAAATACCCTTTATAAAAGCCAACAGATTTCTGGTATTTTGCATCAGCACCCCTTTGGCTCATTAACACAGAATTTGGTACCAGCAATTCCACTGTCCCATAATAATTATGTCCATTCTCAGCCTGAAGCAGTCAGAGTGGACATTGTCCCAAATCCCTCATGTTTAAGGAATGAAGAAGCAGCAGGAAACGTAACTGCTGACTAAAACAGACTTACCATTAGTGTAGTTGTTATCTTGTGTTAACAAGTAACTTGTAACACTGATATAAAAATAAAATTTAAAGAATAATTTAGGAAGTGAAAATTGCACATTCTCTATTTAAACAATTCTAAGAAATTTTTCTCTTTCAAATTTTAACCTCTCTGCACAAAGATGCATCTTCGAATCAATGCATGTCACAGTCAATGACTGACAGCCACCAATCACCCCGCTGTTGACCTCTCCCAGTGAGGTCAAGAAAGCATCTTGGGACAGATAAAATGTAACACTGATGCAAAGGAACTTGGTCTTGGACCTCAAGAAAGTTAAAATCAACGCCATACAATGTTAGGTATTGGTGGTGGGGTAATGTATGGGCATCCTGTATAGTATGCATGATTGTTTTGTAAACTCACAACTTCTCAACTAAAAAAATAAATCTGAAAAATCAACTCCACAGATGTCTGATTAAATTATATTCCTCAAGACTTAGGTGGGTTGCCAATGTCACAGAAGATGCCCAAACGAAAATTCTGTCGGGGTTATAAAGCAGAAAAGTTAAATGTCCAAAGTTCCTTTTCCTGAACGCTCCCCAGTAATGAAAACAATGCTGCTGCAGCTCACAAAGACTTTCATCTGAAAAGCATCCTCACATGGGCTTGATGTCAAGCCACAGCCTCAGGGGAGGCAGGCGGGGCCGCTGTACAGACGCAAACTCAGCGCCCGCCTTAGAGTGTACACTGAAAAGAGAAGGCAGGAAACCCATTTCTTGCCCGTACCAACATCACAGGGTTCATATGAGAGAACATTCTGCAGTCTCTGGACGTCTCCATGTCTGTAATCAGAGACCAATTAAGGGCTATCCGTCTATCCAAAAATCAAACAAAAAAGGGCAGCTTTTATTCATAATGTTGCTGTTTTATTTTCCATTCCTGTGAAAACCACATCTTCTCTATCCTCCCTTCTCCTCAAACTGCAGTTTATTTCTGCAGTTTATTATGCATTTTTTGAGGCTGTAAGCCCCACACAGGCAGGCATTTTTGTCTGTTTTGTCCACTGCTAAGCAATCAATGTCTAGAACATGACTGACATATAGTAGGTGTTAATAAACATTTGATAAATGAATTGATTCCTCTTCTTCATTCCAAAATTAACTAAAAATACTTAGGCTCAGGTATCAGTAAATTAAAGGCTAAAATGTTTGATGAATATTCCTATAGACACAGATGCTAAATGAACTCAGAAATGAGACTTATTTTCTATAAGAAGGCAGGCTGAAAGGTCTACTTTAAAACTATGAATGCCTGTGCTTCCCGCTATAGCCCAGAGACACTCCAGCCCCTCTTCTAAATGGTACAAATCCAGGAATCTGGTGTGACAGTTTTTTGTGAATTCCAGAAAAGAGTATGTTCTTAAAACTAATCCATTCCTGTGGGTGTAAGACCCAATGATTGCATTAGATTCAGTTAATGGAACTCTGATTATTGGATCACTCTTGATTAGATTGCTTTAGGGTCTTTGATTGGACTCTTGTCAGTGAAGCTGACCCAGGTTAGATCTCCGCCCTCTTCTGGAGTCTGACAAAACTAAGAACTGAAAGTAGAAACACAGGGCAAAAGACAACTGCCCATTTTCACCCTGCCATAATGAAAGAGGACTTCAGGATCAACTACAGTCGAGATAGAGGCTGAGAGAGAGAGGCCAGAGGCTGGAATCAGCTGAGCAAAGAGGCACAGAAAGAGGCCCCGAGAGGTTAAGCCCGCAGAGCAGGCCCCAACACGCTCGGAGGTCAGCCAATTTACTGAGCCCCTTAAGAAACCAAATATATTGTGTAACATACTGTTTGATTCAAAAAATTTTTTATATGTATCTAGTACATTTAATCGAGAAATGTATATATTTAGTCATCTGTGTTTACTTTTTAGTTATTGTTTATATTTTCAATTATTAAATGTACAAAATAAAGTAAAAAAAAAAAAAAAACAAAACAAAAAGAAACCAGCTATTCTGAGAATCTTCAAAAGGGGTTTGAATTGGGAAGCCTCTTTTGGCTGCTTGCATGTAGAGCAAAAAGGCAAATTAGGTCACTCTTTCCAGGTGACAGAAAAAAGGTGTTCCCTAAAAAGTGATGACAGGGAACACATAGCAATTCCACTTCTTACCAAGTGCTGCTACAGGGCAGAAGCCTACTGGCTAAGATGATGACTCATACAAAATGCACAGACTGATTACACATGGAAAGGAAACTCTTGGCACTCAAACCTTTTTTTCTTTAAATGAAGTAAAAACTTACCTTTCACCCAATTAGAATCAACTTTTCTTGAAAAGGAGGCCAGCTTGCTTTGAGGTGTATAATGTGAATTTCAATGAGCCGTCTATTTTTTTCTCTCTCTGGTCCTCTTTCCAATTTTTAGATTACAACATAAATGAAAATTATTCCTTACGCACACCCCTGCGGAGCAAGTCTAGCTCACCATGACCATAAAAAGCATACTTTTACAAAGGAAATGCTCTGAAAGGTCACAGTATGTAAAACAGGGAAATTAAGACTGTATGTTGGGAAGCGGCTGTGGCTCAATCAGTACGGCTCCCGTTTACCATATGGGAGGCCCCGGGTTCGGTTCCCGGGGCCTCCTGGTGAAGGCAAGCCCGCCCGCACGGCGTGGTTAGCTGACCCAGCGAGCACAAGCAGCAAGGGGGGGGATAAATGAATAAATAAATAAAATCTTTAAAAAAAAAAAAAAAAAGACTGTATGTGTGCAGGATCGCTTTGCACACACACCCCAAAAAAAAAAACCTACTCAAAAATGTAACTTAAATGTCTATCAAGAGGCAACAGTCTGAATAAACTATGATATATCCACACAATGGAGTAAAAAGGAATGTGGAAATCACCGTATGTAGCTTCCTGTGGGGAAGGAGGTTACAGGGTAGGAGGGACAAGGATAGAAACTAGATTTCTCTGACTATACCTTAATTTATAAATTTGGTTCTGGAATGATGTACAAGTTTTATTTGTCACTAAAGCAAATTAGGTGGTAGTTTTCATAAGCCTCAAAAATGTAAAGCAAAAAGAAAGAAATGATCCTGGGTGGACAGTGTATCTACCCAGAAAGAAACTACTGCATGTGACTTTAAAGTATATATATTTAAAACATATATTCTTAGAACAAAAGAACAACAAAATCATTAAATTACATCTGTTTATTATACTGTAATAACATCAGTACTACAAAGTAAATAGGTAATTATATTGAAAGAGGTAGGAACTAAGATTTTGACCATCAGATCAAAGAGATACAAATATAAAATCAAAGAAGTAAAATATCTATAATCCTAAATTTGAATTAGTAATTATAGTATTAAGTCACAATGTGTTTTTTCATTTAAAAAAAAAAAAAGTTCCCTCAAGAAGCATAAAAACAAGTAACCCAATGAGCATCCTAGAACCTAGACTGTAGTCTCTATATACCATTTGCCTGACATTAATAGGAACTGGGCTCTTAAGAGAAATGGCTGATTCCAGATTTAAAGCAGGAAACATAAAAAAGAACCTGAAACATCCTGTCATATTCGCAAACAAGGAAGCTGTATTACCGTGGTGTGCCAAAGAACTCAGGAGCTAAACTGAAGAGGTGCCCATTGGCCAAAGATGGGACAATTTTAACATTTAAAAATCATGACTTCAAAATGATACTTTAAAAAAAACACACTCAATAGTCACTTTATATTTTAGTCTAAAAACTGGTAAATAAATGATAAGAATCAATCATGTATCCTACTTTTTCTGTATGAACTGTATTCTCAGTGAAACCAAATAATTGAGGGGCATTTTCTTTATGAAACATTCAGATTTATAAATGGAGTGATATAATTAAAATGATTACAACCCTAAGAAACAAGATCTAAGCAACAATCATCATTGGATGCTCACATCACAAAACAAGAGAGAGCCAGACAGCATGTAATCCCCAAGAGAGCTGTACATCACCATCCACTAAATATTTTTGTGTCTTATCCCCTTGACCCCCCAGTCTAGTCTCATCAAGCCTCAAGATCTAACATCTAGTTTACAGGAAATACAGAGGAAGAGGTACATGCTAAACAATCACCCAGAGATGCAACCAGCAAAATCTAGAATGTGGAAAGTCTGCAGGAAAACATCCAGTTTTCTTAACATAAACATAGGAGGATAAAATAACAAGAAAGAGATGGAAGGAGAATCAATAGATTAAGACTTATCAGACATATCAACCAATTACAATACATATCCTGTAAAAAATTGACAGAGGGAAATTTGAATATTGATTGGCTTTTTACAGATATTAAGGCATTACTGTTCATTTTTAGGTCTGTTAATGGTATTGGGGTTTTAGAACTCTTTTAGAAATATATACTATGGCAGTTTGAAATATTATGAATCCCAAAAAAGAGAAAGTTTATGTTTGTGAACTAATTCATTCCTATCGGTAGGAGACCCTTTCAATTGGGTTATGTCAGTGAGGCAGGACTCAAGTTGAGTCTCTGCCTTCTTTATGGGTCTGATAAAAATGAACACACAGGAAAAGGGAGCCACCATATTTGATCCTGCAATTTGAAAGAAAGGACCCCAGTTGTGCCCCCAGCTGAGCTGCAAGGAGAGAAGTCTCTGAGAGTCTCAAACTGCTGAGTCCCAGAGAGAGATAAGCCATATGCCTGATAGCTTGCAGCTGAACTCAGGAAGAAAGCAGAGCAGCTGAGACTGATAGAGGAGGCCCAGAAAGAGACAAGCCCTATGCCTGGCTGCCCTCAGCTGAACTCCTGAAGACAAGAGATTCTGGAAGGAAAGGCAAAGACCTCCTCAGAGACTGGCAGCCATCTTGCTTTACCATGTGGCAGCTGACTTTGATGAGAAATCATCTCTGCTGATGCCTGAATTTGGACATTCCACTGCCTCAGAACTGTAAATTTTTACCTCAAAAAAAAAATCCCCATTATAAAAGCCAACACATTTCTGGTACTATGCATTGGCAGCCCTTTGGCAAATTAAAACACGTACTAAATATTTAGAGATGATACAATATCTGGGACTTACTTTTAAATTATCCAAAGTAAGGGGAGGGGGAGAATAAGTAGGAATACAGATGAAACAAAATTGTTGAAATAAGTCATGGGAAAGGTTCACAGAAATTCATCAAAATTTTCTACTTTTGGACACTAAATTGTCCATAATAAAATGTATTTAGAAAATAAAAACTGTTCTTAATTCTAGTGGTTGTCTGTGAGCTCTTTTAAGGACCACACTCTAGTGGCATATGAACCACATGAAGACAAGGTGACATTAGAATTAGTAACAGGAAAAATATAAGCTACAAGACATTTCTTTTACTGGCCCTGGTTCTGACTTCAGGCTTGAAGTTGGATAAGTCATCTACCTTCATTAAATTCCTCCCTAAATGGGAGAAATTTTATGTTGCTGTCTCACACAATGCAATAAAGACTAGTTACTTTTTTAAGTACCAGAAGATGAGACTAAAGATCAAAACTGTTCAAGTTCAAGGAATTCTTACTGTTTTTTTCTTTTAGGGATCTTGACTTAATAATTATCTCTTAGAATCTGATTTTTTTGGCCTGCTTTTCAAACACCTTTGCTATTCCATTTTTATTTAATTTACTGAAAGCTGTCCACATGGAGAGCTTTTGAAAAGGAGCCCTCATATTCCCTAATATTTTTTAAAATGGGGTCAGAGCAGAAAATAGATTAGGGATTCTTTGAGAGTGATGAAAATGTTCTGGAATTAAGACAGCAGTGATGGTTGTACAACCCTGTGAATTTACACTTTTAAAGGTTGGATTTTATGGTTGTGAATTTTGTCTCAATTTTTTAAAAAGGAAGAAAATGGGGTAAGAGGTAAATTTTTTGGAAAAGGTTTAAAATAATCTTGTTCTTTGTAACTTTCCAGAAAAATACGCTCCCCACACATGTAATGTTTTTTTGTTTGTTTTTTGTTTGTTTGTTTGTTTGTTTTTTTACCGGGAGGTCCCGGGGATCGAACCCGGGTCCCTCCATATGGGAGACGGATGCCCAACCAGTTGAGCCACATCCGACCCTGTAATGGTTTTTAATTTTATGATTTTTTTGTTTCCTTTTCCCTTTCTAAATCAGATAACTACAAGCCTAAAACAATCAGCAATGAACTCATGCTAACAGAGCTTGCCATTTCTGGTCATAAATTAAGAAATACTATAAAATTGTGGTTGCATCTACTGACCTCATTTTGCTAACACAGCTGGTGGAAGTTCCATCATCTCTAAAGTTTTCCAACAGTTCCATACTAATTTGTTGCAATGTAAAACCTTCTCTCCCCACCAAAGATATCTTTAACTAACCTTGTAGAATTTAAGGTGTTAGTAAGGATTTATGTTAAACTCTGAAAGACTGATTTTATTCTTTGATTAGTTAAAAGGGGCAGAGATGTATTTTAATACAGAATACATTAGCTAAAAATTCGATAATACATTCTGTATTACTTGTCTACTAAAAGACTGACTACAAATCATCAACCATAACTTTCCACCGTTCTTTACATGTCCATCTCCACTTGCTTAATGAAAAAAGGAAAGGTGACTAATAAGAGGTTTAGAAACAAAAGAGGGCACAAAAAGAGCGGGTGTTCTCACCACTGATGTAGACTATCAGTGAAAAACTAATAAACATGCAAGATATCAGCTTTCTTTAGGCCTCCCTTACTTATATCTCTAATATTTTTAAGTAGAGTCTTTTCATTATATTAACTTTAATATCTATCTGTAAACTACAAAACGAGGGAGCTCATAAACTGGCAATGGCCCATATTATGAAATTCAGTCAGTAAATGATTAGAAAAGAGCGAATGTTGCTTTCAAAACTCAATGCATTAAAAACCAGAAGTATTTTTTTTTTCTATTTTTTTACCATGTATTTAAACAATTTAAAGCACCTTCTTCTTTTCATCAGCTTCTTACACTCTCCTATAAACTCTGCAAATGTATTCTGAATTAGATTTATTTCTGCAAAATTATCAAACAGTTATAGGAGCCAAGGAATACTACCGGACATGAAGCAAAGCAAGACTACCAACATCATCATAGGATGCTGCAAGATTAGCAGCATCATCATAGGAAGCTGTATCAGTAACACGTGGCAAAAGGACACACAAAACATATAAAAGCAGCTAACCAGTGTTATAAATTAAAAATTTATGTGTTTGAGAGGAGATGTCAGATCAACACAGTATGCCTCCTGTTTGAGAAAGATAAAAGTTTATCAAGGGAAACACATCCAGGAAGACTGCCTAAAAGCACGTGACAACTTTCCTGCTAAAATAGAGCAGAGAAATCTATAAACCTTTCTTTTGTAACAAGTGAACTCGTGCCAAAAATGTTAATAGCCAACACTGTTCTGCGCATGTAGGAGACAGCCAAAAGCCCTACCCACGACTCCTGTCTACAGGGATGCGGCAGGGCCCCAAGTCTTGGGGTCGGGTCCAGAGTGTGTCACCACGCTGCAGGCAGGCCAAGGAGCACTTGATGGACTCCCCAGCGAGCAGAGGGTGTGCGTGTGCGCGCGCTCTCTCTCGCTCGCGCTCTCTCTCTCTCTCTCTCTCTCTCTCGGTACATGACGTGGTTTTCACTAACTCCACAACCAGAGAGCCCCGAGGGAGGAGACCCTGTAGAAATGTGGGCTTCCTGCTCTCCTAAAAGACAAGGTGACAAGCAGCTACAGAAACCTAGAAGTCAGAAACTAAGGACACATCCACACACAGTCACACTACTACCACTTGTCCCGAGTTTTAATTAACTGGCCAGTCAATTGGGGCAAAATAGCTAAATATTTGTTGAATGACAGGCACAACATATCTTAATCACCAACACTGTCTGACTCACAATGTGACTTCTAGCCAGCATAAAATGCTTTGGCTCTGCTTTGCCATGAACATGCTATAAGAATGAAACAACTCAAGTCCATCAAAATGCCAGTACTTTTATATGTTGTGGCCAGGGACATTATTTCACAGACTCTCCAGTAACCAATGCTGTGTCAGAAGCAGACAGAAGGAACAATAAAGCAGATTACAAAATTAAACTTTACCTGAAAGGTATGCGACCTTCTCCTTTAAAATTGGCAAAACATCCATAGCTTTCATTTCATCGTTTTTCCGAAACCCTGAAATACAGAAGGAGAAAACAAAATTACCAGGTGGTTTGATTGAAATTAATTCCTTAACCATTCTGATCTCCAATGCTAACACACAAGCTTTCCTCACAGCCATTATAGAAACTTTAGAAACATTGTTAACTTGAAAACAGTTGAATTCCACAAAGCAAAGTCACAAACTGTCTTCTACTCTAACACGGAATAATAATTTGCACACAGACCCAGTGCTCTCAGCCATTCCTAGCACTATAGATTCAACCCCCAAAAGGGTAGGACATGAAGTCATCAGTTCACTTACCAAGTCTTCATTTTAATCTTGTACATTAATTAAGACACAGGTAAATTAAAAAGGCTACATACTGCTTTTTAAACTCTCCAATTTGTGGCACACTAAAACCTCTAGAGGGAGCTCAATGTCTCCTCCTACCAGACTTCAGAGATGGGTTAAAAATAACCAGTGGTAGGAGGAGGGACTGGATTATAAATAGCGCAGAACAGGCAGGCCCTCTGGCTCTCCTCTCTCTAGGTGGTCTGGGTCATTCCCCCACCACCACCCCACCCACTGAGGGGTACCACAGGCTAAAAGCAGGCACCACTCCGAAGAGGGTGACCAAGGTTCCTCTTCTACTGCAAACTCACTTACCACCCCCACCCCCACCCCATACCTTGGAAGGCCAAGTGGAAATGTTGTGGGAAAGCAGCACACAGCAGGCAAATTAAGCCAAGCCAACATCCATCTAGCAAAGGGAATTCTTGTTAGAATTCAAGTTCAAATGAGGCTGGCCAAGCTCACCAGGGCAAACCATGCCAGTGTTTGGGGTCAAAATGTTAACACTCGTGATAAAGCCTTGGGATACTTCAACTGGAGATGTAGGTTCAGGGATCCTGGCCCATCAAAATGAATGACTATCCTTGTTGACAGAACAATCTCTAGAAAAAACAAAGGACTGCTCTCAATCCCCATTTTTCTGGTTATTTTTGTCAAAATGGTGCAAGATGTTAGACTGGTAACACAACCACTGCAAGATGTGGCCTTGGAATTAGAAATCAGGGAAAGCAGTCAAAGAAAATGAATGGATACATGCTTGTGTGCCTCAGTAGTGCCTGTGGGATCCCATCTGTAAGAAAGCCACTCTCCATGAGCACTGGAGAGGGACCAGAAGCAGGAGATCTTGTGGAAAAGGGGCATGGAGCAGTGCACAACCCCTATATTAAGGCTTTTAACCTGAGGGCAGGAACACTGTACCTCATAGGGCTGCTGTATCAGCTTCAAGAACTGGGGAGCAGCACAGGGCAACCTCCAATTGAAAGTAATTGGAGAAATCTTAGAAAGTGAAGGGGTGCCCCAAATTCCATGTATACTGGCCCAAATCTCTGGCTGTCTCCTGAGCCTTGCACGTGTGAGGCAAACTCCAAGCAGCCCAGCTAAGGATAAAAGATCTGGACCAAGATTCCAACTGCTGCCTACTGTAGGAGAATAGAGCTTGTGGTATGAGTCCAGCCAAATTAGGTGCCTGCTAAAGCAAGGAAGCAACAACAAAATCAACACTTTCAGAAGGAATATAACAGAATCCAGTCTCTACAATGTTTACTTCACTCACTGAAGCAAAGAATGAGTAAATTAAGGGTGTGATTACTTTTCTGATTTGAGTTTTTACTTTTGAAATAAAGCTCTCCTTTCCATGAAGCACTGATATGTCTACAAAGAACCCAGTGTAACAGGATTTAACTATGACAATGACAATGACAAACACTAGTTGTTGCAGACAGACCACAGAAACACTTCCTGAACGAGGAGGTATCATTACCCAGCTATCCAGCCAGTTACGGCAAGTTCAACGCAGAACCCAGGCCTCCAGCTCACCAGGCCGTCTTTTTCTTTCCAATGCAGTAAGCTCTGTACTGGCAACCCACCAAGCTTCCAAAACACCAAGCTATTTATAAAAGGTAACATATCTGAGCCAAGAATTCTGCAATTTCGTCCTTAGGTTCCCTCAAAACTCCCGAATGGATGCAATCTAGTCTCCATGGTTCATTGTCACTCATTCAGTGATTTGCTGACTGCATCTACAGAGCCATCCTGATTCCACCTGGTTCCATCTGAGCCGAACATAGATGGCACTGGGGAAGAGGCAAGGAGGAACAGTGGCACTCAAGGAGCTTGTCAGGGGGACAAGTCTATAAGTATCTTCAAAAAACAGCAGAGTATAAAGAGTTTCATAAGCAGCACAAAGTGTTATGGGACCCAGGCAAATTAGGAGAAGGTAGATCAGCCACATGACAGAAATACTCAGAAGCTATTAAGCCATGCCTGTAGATCACAATCTACATGTGTTTGAAAGAGACTCCCCCCTCCATGGCCACCAGGTGAGAAAATGCACGTTTCCTATCATTCCCACACCACTGGCGGTGCTCTGACTTGGACACAGCAAACCCTGCTTCCTAACACAAGCAGGAACAGGGCTGGGCTCCTACACTGCAGAAACAGGGGCCGCCTGTGGGTCTAGCTCCCTCTCACACAACCCTCAAGAAGAAAGAGAATACCCTAATTCAGTGTTGGTAAATCAGTAAAACCCGTGTGACTTAAGTAATAATTCCAAAACATTCTTGACCATGACTGCTGAATTTCTGCATTAGACTATATTGATTCCAAAATGTGGTGCAGAAAAAGAAAGTTAATAATGAAGATCTTGATTTCCTGTGTCCCATTATGAACCAGACTCATTCGCATGTGACCGTATTTTTTCAGTTTCCTAATTAGAGCTGTACTTATGTTAGCCTATCGGTTCCTCACCTCTCCACCCCCCAAATTAGTAAGACTGAGCCTTTCCAGAAGAGGAAAGGCACATGAATCAAAGGCTAATCTGGTGTGGAAACATGTTACACTTTTATTGTGATATATGTACATGTCCAATTATGGAGACTAGAAGTCTGTGTTACTATTATATAACATATTTTAGTTCTATTTGTTTACATAAAATGAATGTCACAGCAAAAGATATGCCAATTTTGTTAAAACTGTCAATTAAAAACTTTTAAAACAGAAAGGAAAAAAAGGCAGAAATATAAAACTGGCCACACAAAGAAACTAAGTTTGCAGCTATTGTGGTGATAGCATCTAAGTATCATTTTCAATTTTGTTTCCATTTTTAAAAAAACATACCCAATAAGCAAAGGACTCAGGAAGCATGTATAAATACTAAACCTCGATTATATCATGCAACTTTCAATAAATAGCAAGAACTCAACCATGAAATTTCCTCAGATCAAAAAGGCAGGTTCTGCTCCACGCCCTGAAGAGCTATTTAAGTACACAGAGTATGTGACTATAAAACCATTTTTAATAAATGGCTTCTGTGCTATTCCAGTGATTCTAGATTACACTCCAGATAGGCTGTATTCCAGCTGCCTTCTCTCTGGGTACACTAAAAGAGCTAGCCACGCTTCTACACCTGCTGCACAGCAGCACACGACGGCGCTCAAGGAAGGGCTGCGGAAGCAGGCACTCCTCCCGCGTGCTCGGAGGGCGCGCCACCCGCCGCGCCGCAGACAAAGCCAGCAGCATGCTTACTTCCTGGTGCCACCAGGGCCTCGGAAAGGCGGAAGGGCGTGCCGTGAGGAGAGCTGTGGTGAAGCTGGAAGAGGGTGGAGAGAAAGAGGGAAAAAAGAAGGGGAAAGTGAAAGAAGGAAACTAACATGAAGATAAATAAAGGTGAAGGGCAAGAGACCAAGGTCATGGGACGTTAAGTTGGACCTTGGTTTTGAATCATGTAGGGCCTCTACTGAAGTAGGCAAGAAGACAGACACACACCGTATTCTTGCTACAATTTAAAGTACATTTCACCAACTGAGGTTAAAGAAGCCAAATGTAAATTTTAATGAAACGCTAGCTGCAGGGATAGTGAACATAGCATAGTATGTACTGGGCACGAAGCACATCTGCAGGTGCAGAGATATTTCTCAGGGAAGTAGTAAAGGACATTTGACAACTCCTCTTTTTTTTTTTAAGATTTTTTTTTTTTTTTTTTTTTATTCATTTATCCCCCCCTTGCTGCTTGTGCTCGCTGGGTCAGCTAACCACGCCGTGCAGGCGGGCTTGCCTTCACCAGGAGGCCCCGGGAACCGAACCCGGGGCCTCCCATATGGTAAACGGGAGCCCTACTGATTGAGCCACAGCCGCTTCCCTGACACCTCCTCTTTTGAAACAATCTACAGTCAATTTGTTCAACAAGATAATGTCTGCCATTAATGAAAAGAAAATCTTACTATTTGCTGAACACTCTTGGGGGGAAAGGGTTAGAGTTGAAAATCAGATTTTATTGTTAACTAAATATGAAGGTGTCATGGGTGTTTGGTAATTTTCTTTACCAACCCTTTCCCGGATTCTAAAACAATAAAATTTGAATGTTTAGTGTTTTTAATATATTCTTTTTTTTTTTTTACATCTTACCCACAAGGTTCAGCACCATATTTGCCAAAACTGATTCAGTAATAACCTTTTAAATTGCTATTTGGTTCAGTTGAATGTCAATCTGAGGATAAATTTTTTTAAATCCATGCTCCCAAATTGCTCACATTTCTTAAAATGATAATTTATGTTGCCATCAATCAGATAGTTTTTCTCTTTATCTCTTAATCAGCCAGTCTGCAAGAGGCCAGATCTGTTTTGTTCCCTGCTGTATCTGCATGCTTAGGACAGGGTCAGGCCCAGGGTAGCCAATAAACATGGATAGCTAGGTAGCGAGGTGAGTGAGAGAATGAATGAATGGACAGACGAACAAACATACTTCTCCAGTTCCCTGTCCCTGAACCTCCACTTAACAACACCAAAGTTCCTTAATAGTTTCTATTTTAAGTTTATGAAATATAAACTTTGTATAGTTTAACTTTCAATCAGATGGCCACTACTATAGTATATGATTTATATTTTTAACAAGGAAAATTAATCTCTCTGCCCTAAAAGGAAACATTCCACAAGTTATCATTCATCAAGGGAAATTCTTTCAGTTGAATCAATGGTCTGAAACTTCAACTATCTAAAACCCCACTGATCAAATCAATTACATATTTGCATCCAAAGAATCTGCAAGAAGGTGCTGCATTATTATTGTTGATGAATACCTTTTGAAGCTAGTCACTGATGACCAAAGTGCTCATTTATTTGCCCACTTCCTTGATAACTGAGAACAAACAAAAAACAGCAAACAGAGAACAACAATCCTCAAATCTTTCTATTTTAGAAGGAAAAAAGCACCACGGAAACATTTTCACATTGAGCAAAAGCTTTTATGCAGTACAATATCCTAATTCTGTTTTTTTTTTAATATAAGTAAAGAAATAAAGATGACTCAAATTTTAAATATTTTAAACTAAAGCACAGGTAAACTTTGTTTTGTTTTGTATTACCCCTTATTTCTCCTAGGATTGCTGGAAGGTACCATTAATTTGCAGTTTTGCTTAATCCTCAAACCAGTCAAATGAGAGTTTCAGTAAAAACAATATTAGGAAAAAACAAATATCTCCTGATCATTCAGGCTGCTGGACAAAATGAACTGGTGCCTTGTTCTGAATCATCTGCCTCATCTCCAGTATTTGGATATGGCCTTAAAAGACAATCCACAAAACAAACTATGCTTCTCATACATTTTCAAAGGTCTCATTTGCCTGTCAGCTATACCACTTTAGTATTTACTAAATAGGAAAAATCATCAGCAGGAAAGATTGAAAGAAAACAAAAAATCCTATACTTACAAAGACACAGGTTGTGGCAGAAATTAAAATGTATTAAAATAAACACAGCAGTATTTTTAAACAACGGCAAAAAAAAGAACTCGGAATAAAACACTAACAGCTTACTATTAGTACTGAGTCTTGGTGGTAATTACCAAATTTTACTCATTAGTTTATTTAGTAGAAGCACACACACAGCCTGAACACAAAGAGGCTAATAAAGATCTGCAAGTGTCAGCGCCAGGGCTGCGCCTGCGCAGAGCCCTCCCTCCGCGGGACTACACAGGGTGACGTCACCCTTTCCAGCAAGCCCTGGGCCTGCAGTTCCGAAGTGTGGACCTTTCGCTGCAGAGCCTGCAGGATTATTGGCACATCCCAGGCAGCAGCAGTGCGAGGTGACACGACGTTTGCGCTATCAAAGGTTTGAATTGTGTGATTACATGAGAAATATGTGTACACTGGAATCTGAACTAGCCAAGATTTTCTCTGAAATGTTTAAGGGAGTCGATATAATAATATTATAAAACAAATGGTATAAAATGTCATATTTACTAATATATATAAAATCAAAACTTATAATACAACGCTTATATTATTTTTACACAAATAATTGCATACAATGCAAACATATAAAATGTTTATGAAATGCATATAAAATAAATTAAGGATCAAGGGATATGGAAATGTACACAGACCACCACACAAAAATAGGGTGTTTCATAGTACAGCATTATAATTTTTACTTATAACCTTTATGTTTACAATAACTGCCAAACTGTGTATTCTCTCACATATTTTAAAAGCAACAGCCTATACATACTTTTAGGGAAGAAAAAGGCAGCATAAGTCTGATTCAAGGGAGTTGAGGGCATTTCAACTTAAAAGGAGCTTTGGCTTTTAATGTCTTTAGCACAAAACACAGAGGAAAAACCAAAATAACCAAAAAGACCATAGCAAAAAAAAGTTTTAAAACTATAACATATTTTAATGTAAATGAAACAATCTGTAGGCAAACAATTGATAATTTAACTATGTATTAACGATGCATTGGGAGTTATAGTAATAGACTAATGGAAGGGAATATTTCAATAGTGTCGAATAATGACAAATTGGGCTGGTTTTTTCCTCAGTTCTTGGGGAAGCAACCTCTGATCCTTTAGAATTTCCCATGATAGGGGTGTCTTGTTATTCCTGATGGGCTCAGGACCACACCTGAGAGTGCCCATGCTAATAAAAAGACAGGAAGGGGCAGGCACAATGGCAGACTTAGGGTGGGGGTGGCTACCCCAGACCAACCAAGTCATCAGGGGTCTGTAGCTTCAAGCTACGTCATATTAGTCCACCTGCCCCACCTCTGGAAGGGGAGGGGGGCTGCAGACTGAGCTCTACCACAGGGACTCTGATTCTACAAATCATGCTTATGTAACGGGACCTCAGATAAATTCAGTACACATGATATTGTAGTTGTTTATATCTGTTATTGTAATAACTTCACCACCCCTTGGTTGAATCAATAAAAAACCCTAAACTCCTTAGACTTGGGGAGACAGATTTGAGCTTTTTTTCCTCCAGTCTCCTTTCCAGGTGGCCATGAAATAAAACCCTTTCTCTGAAGCACTGGTGTCACTGTATTATTTCAGTGTGCATCGGGCAGCAAACCTGAGGTTTTGGGGAACAAGATCAGACCCTTCCCTTCTATGAAAACAATGCTGGAAAAGATACTCACAGATTCCAAAATCTTTTTTGGCCTGCAAGGTAATTATCTAAATACTTGTCAATGCTCCCTATTAGATTATAAACTCCTTGAAGAAAGAAACTGTTTATCGTAATGATTCAAAGAGATGCCTAGCAGAGCACCAGGGCACACAGGAAGAACCTAATGCCAGCTAGTTCAAGCAGCTGGAAATTTTAAGTGACAGTCCAAAATTTGGAGTTTTGGGCAAAGAATCTATTTATTCAATAGTTAGCAATAGCTCAGATGTAGTCAACAATCTACACTAACTCCTGTGAGCAGTATAAAATGACTGCATTAGTTCTTTGTCTAGTATGTCCAGTGACTAAACTAATACATAAAATTATGTTCAGGGAAGCGGCTGTGGCTCAATCAGTAGGGCTCCCGTTTACCATATGGGAGGCCCTGGGTTCGGTTCCCGGGGCCTCCTGGTGAGGGCAGGCCTGCCCGCACGGCGTGGTTGGCTGACCCAGCGAGCACAAGCAGCAAGGGGGGGATAAATGAATAAATAAATAAAATCTTTAAAAAAAAAAAAAATTATGTTCATATATTCTTAAGCTATATTTTAAAGCAGAAAAAAGTTTTACTTTGGAATTTTTACAATTCAATTAAAAAGTTATTTTTCGCTCCTGCCAAGGAAAAAAGAGAAAAAGAAAAGAAACTTCACTGATGGAAAGAGTAGGCTGTGCTTCTGGAGAATTCAGAGGCTTTTTATTCTACCACCTCAACAACCAAAAGGAATGCAAGACTTTAGAGAAGGATTTGTAAGTAAGAAGCATCAGATGCCCCTCTTTCTGTGTAGTTGGGAGTGATTCCACCCAAGAATTTTGGGTTACACCAGTGCTTTACTATGAGATTTTGCAAACAGACTAGGTATGATGGAATGAGTAAGCCAAGTAAACACACCACTCAAAACTGAATTTTCTTTTTGTGTATTTCAGTCCAGACCGTGCCCACCTCAAGTCCCTCAGTACCAGAAGGTCAACTCCAACCTTTGCACCTGGCTGAACACCCGCCCATTCAAGGTGCTGACTGCTGCATTCATTAGGGGCAGGTTAAGCCTCTTTATGTCACTTTATTATACATGTGCCATCTCAGAGCCCACACATGGCTTCTCACATGCCATCTTGCCCTAGGACTGGCCTTGAGTATAAAGGGCACAGAGCAAACAGAAAGCAGGTAGTCCACTGAGCCCAAGCTTTTCAGCTGGTCTATATAGTTCCAGAAGATAAAGTGACTTAATTCCCATCAATGAACCAAGATTTCTGTTTAAAATTTGGTTTACTCCAGGTAATCGCCACATCAGTATCCCCTACCCCAGCCAGTAAGAGTGTAGGCCAGGGGCGTTGAGAGTGCCTTGTCCCTGAAGCCACATTCCTGGCACAGGGACTTCCTCCCCAGCTCCACCCACCCTTCACAATCAATCCCAAGTACTTTCAAGACCGGTGTTGACAGGCTTTTCATCCCTGCAGAAAATCTAAACCAAGGTTGAGTGTCTTATTAATCTATCACAATCTATCAATGAGTGACCAGTAATTACATCTAAATTAAAATGTAGTATTTCAACTCATTAGATGGCACATATATATATACATAAAATATCAAGGTTTCTCCAAATGTATTCAGCGAAGTGAAGATACACAGATCCATTTCAGCTTCAAAAATCTTCAATGAATTCATTTACCCTTATTAATATATCACATAAGGTAAATGCCACAAAGAGAACAATTTTTAATTGAAGGATTGATGGTTATTTCCATTTCAATAAGCATAGATTTAATTCCAACATGACACTCATGAGAAAAATATATCTTCAATAACATTGAATAATCTGGTAGAATTTCCCACCAGCCAGTCCCCTGATGAAGATTAGAACTGTGTTTGTAATCACCTGGCATTCATAAAGGACATTTTTACACCACAGTGCTCTCCCAAGCCCTAGAGAGTTTTCCCTTAAGTGGCATGTTACTAATTTTAAAAAGCTTTTCAGCTGAAAGAATATAAAACACACGTTAGACAAAATAGTGGCCGTGATTATGTGTGTGTGTACCTCAAGCAAAGTCTAAGGGACAAATAAAATAATGTCTTGCAAATACATATACTTTTGTTGTTGTTGTTTAACAGAGCTGCAGATACTGTTGTGATTAATAACACAAATGAATTTAAAAGTGCAGCTTTAGTTGCTGAAGTCACTGGCATTAAAGCTATATAAGTCCTTGGCATTAAAAAAAGGGTGCTCCCAGCCATTTTGAAAGGGTTGCAAACCCTTGCTGCAGGGACAAAGACACAAAGTGCAGAAGTGAATCATAATGTAAATGACATGCTCAAATATTACTATTGTGATGTTTTAATCATAAGACACCCACAGCATAGCTAAATGCATAAGTGCTGTTCTGAAGTTCCTTTAGTTAATCTACTTGGTTTTGACTAGTTTGTTCCTTGTTTTCTGCATGTACTTGGCCAAACAGCCAATGCTGTGAGGATACCAAGGCGAGCACGTGCTGTCCTGTGGATGTCCACAGACTAAGGGGCAGAGGTCTGTCAGCCAGGGAGAAGCAATCCTACTAACTTCCAACTGGGCCCATTCAAAAGGTGGCGCTTTCTAACTTGTTTGCTTTCAAGCTGAATTCTGACAAACAGTTAAGTTTGAGCCTTAAGTTTAAGGCTCTCCAAGAGCCTTCTTCTGGGAATAAGGAGATGTGACTGCACTAGAAGCGTGCCAGCCCTGAGGCCCTGCTGCTGGCGAATAATGGCCAAGGGTCTCCCAGGATTACACATGGGAGGCAGCCTTAGCCTTTACGGACTCACTGGCTTTCAAGGTTAAAATGATTTCTTTTGTTCCTTTTACCTCAGGTGCAGGTATTTCCTTGCCCTGCCCTGCCCTCCAAACCAAGCAGGAAAAACATTTATAGTAAATATCCCTGATCATTTGCCTTTCTATTGAATTACTGAGGAGACGTTTATGGAGCTATAAAAAGGTGCTAGAGAAGTAATGGTTATACTAATGTAAAAAAAAAAAACACCATTTAAATTCTCTACCTCTCCTCTCACAGCCTTCATCTCAAGTTTCCTTCTGCATGTATACAAAAGGTACTTACTGTAAACCCTGGTTAAAAATGCAATTATTAAGTCAAATAATTTAAATATATTGACGGGAAAACAAATTTGGATGCAAAGATGAATTTAATATTTAAAAATGGAGCTCTTGCCCCGGCAGGGTTGCTCAGACCTGTCCGGGTGGCCGTCACCTGTTCCCACAGCCGTGAAATGATGGGGCCCAGCTAAGTGAGGTAGTACCAAAGGTTCCACTTGTGTGACCGTGTAGCTCACCACCCAGCCCAGGAGACGGCTGAAGGGGAGGGCATGAAGGGAGGCAGACAGACAGAGGATGACACAGAGGACAGCATCAAACTCGCCCACAAGTTTTAGTTTCTCAGGTTTTTACCCTCAAGTAAACAATACCAAGTCAGGTAATAACCAAATAAGACTGCAAAGCTTTATGCAGAAAGGCTGGGAAATGTGTTTTCTTTTTCTCAATCCCCCAATAGCTACTTTCCTACAGGCAAACAAGTCAACATCTTTTTCACTAGGGCGCACAGGGAACGTTTTTTCCCAGTTAAGCACAAGGCAACCAGCACATCTGAATGAGGAAGGTCCAGTGAACTCACCTTCCCTGTAGTCCCTCAGTCACTTTTCCAGCGCCCGGCACAGGCCAAACACGGTCCCCTGCTGCCCCAAGGTGCCTGTGACCCAGCAGAGGTGATATAAGGTGAACAACTGATGACTTAGCAGAAGCAGTGCTGCCACACCACCCCTCGGGGGAGGGTTCCAGGAGAGCCTCCCGGGGCACCACATGCTGCGGTGGGGGGGGGGGGCATTTCCCAACTCCCTTGCACTAGACTTATTTACATTTTAAGTCCATCAGCTGAAAGTGACAGTGCCACAACTCACAGCAAGAGGTGCTTTCCCACCTAGCTGGGAGCCTGGGCTCTGGAACCTGGCCTGGGTCTGCCACATCCCAGGGGTGACCTATGGCAGGTACACAGGCTCTGCACCCTGCAAAACAGGGATCCCGATAACATCAGCGCAAAGCCCATGAATAAACAGTCCCTAAGCCAGCACATGTCATTATTATTTTTATTCACATCTGAGTAAGAAAGTTATTCTTAGATGTAAGAGTTTGGGAAAGTGCTTTAAATTACTGGGTTTCGAGAATTTTTGTCCATTTACCTGCAATAACTGCATTCTGTAAGGAAAGGCATCTTTACTTAAAAGTAAAAAAGAATATGACAGAGACTTGTAGTAATTGTCAAAAGCCACCCAAAAAATGGACATCTAAAAAAAAAATCAACACAGTCACGGTGGATTAACCTTGGCAATTTCCTTCTCCTGGGACTGAAGATAAATAATTTAAGCAACTGGAAGGCGATTCAACAGTGGGAGCACGCGTCTGCCCGAGTGCTTGCAACAGTTCATTCTCACCCCTTTCCCACACTCCTCACCCACCCCCACCAAGGCTCCCCCACCCGCACATGAGCATTCAGGGGGCCTGTGGAGCAGGCAAACCCAAAGCAATCAGAAACGAAAGGAGATCAGCCCAAAAAATCATCTGAAGGCAACAAAATTAATTTTTTTTCCCAGAAGAGACCACCACCTAAAAGGGTGCCAACAGTAAGAACCCAAGGGAGCCCTCCCCCGGCTGACAGCTTCCCAGCCCACAGCCCACCAGGTAGGGAGCCTGTCTCTTGGTGCCTCCTCCACTGAAGGGATGGAGAGAGAGCAGCTCGGGCCTCGGCCTCACTCCTGACTACTGGGTCCCTAGGGCCGCCAGGGGGAAGTGGGGTGGTGCCCACAGGGAAGAGGGCTGTTAAGCTGACGGGGCAGGGGGGCACTCGCTCCTACTCTCTCCTGGTGAAGTCGCCAAGCCCAGGCCTAAGTTGGCAAGGCACAGACAAATCAGGCTTGTCTTCCACCTTGTATTCCACCATGGCATTTTTAAGAGATTGAAAACAAACAAATTTTGCGCAGAACCGGAGGTGCATGCTGCCTGGGAAAAGACACCTTGGCCTGCAGCAGCCACGCCCTCAGCCCACCAGGGCGGAGGCAGAAGTCATTCAAAAATAATTTAAGTGATGAAAAACCACGCTTGGTTTTATGGAAGCTCACAGCATGACATCTACTCAACTCTGCAAGCCAAACACTTTACCATGTCAAAAACCTGAACCCGGAGAGGGCCTGGTGATGGGTATTACATTAAATGACTTTTTTTTTTTTTTTTTTTAAAGATTTATTCACTTTATCCATTTTAAACACCCCGTTCCCCATTTGCTGCGCAATTCTCTGTGTCTGTTTCCTGCCATCTCTTCTCGTCCTCCTCCTCCAGTCTTCACCAGGATTGGATCCTGGAGACCTCCGATGTAGGAGAGAGGTGTTCTACCACCTCGGTTCCTGGTTTCCGGAGCTTTTGGAGCATCTCGTCTTGACTGTCCCCTGCGTCTCTCCCCTGTTCCGTCATCATCTTGCTGCATGGCTCCCGGGGTCTGGCGGCTCGCCGGCACTCAGAGCCTGGCAGCCCATGCGCCTTCTACATACATATATTTATTTTACCGGGAGGTCCCGGGGATCGAACCCAGGTCCCTCCACGGACGCCCAACCATTTGAGCCACATCCACCCCCCATACATTAAATGACTTTTAAGAGTGGTTTTAAATATCCAATTATTCACTTTAAAAAAAAAGGGGGGGGGAGCAGATGTGGCTCAAGCAATTGGGCTTCTGTCTACCATATGGGAGGAGCCGGGTTTGACCCCTGGGGCCTCCTGGTAAAGATGTGCCAGACCGGCATGTCGAGCCATGCAGCAAGATGATGACACAACAAAAGAGACACGCAGGGGAGAGTCAAGGAGAGACGTGACAGAAACCAGGAACTGAGGTGGCACAAGCGACAGGGTGCATCTCTCTCACATCGGAGGTCCCCGGAATCAAATCCCAGTGAAGCCTAGAGGAGAAAATCAAGAAGAGAAGACAAAAAGAAGCAGACACAGAAGATCACACAGTGAATGGACACAGACAGCAAACAAC
This sequence comes from Tolypeutes matacus, assembly GCA_026826555.1. Taxonomy (NCBI): domain Eukaryota; kingdom Metazoa; phylum Chordata; class Mammalia; order Cingulata; family Chlamyphoridae; genus Tolypeutes; species Tolypeutes matacus. Next base: position 18,863,025 of record JAKSZT010010858.1, read on the forward strand.
GGTGGGGGGGGGGACGACAATAAAAAAAAAATAAAAATAAAACAAAAAGGACTTTTGAATCAATTCTTATAATTCTTTCAGCTACTATTATGAAAGCCTAGGCAAAAGCGGCCCCAGACTTACAAGAGAATCCTAGATTGCTGTGCATGAAGGTGTGTTTTAAACCACCATCATTCAAGAACTAGAAGACAATGCCGTAGTAGCTTTCTCCACATCCCTCCTTATCATATCTGGGGAATGATTACTATGTTACTTTTTAGGGGAACCATTCCCTTGCTCTTCTTTATAGTTTTACCACCTATGAACCTATTACTACACAATATACAGCTTCCTTCTGCCTGTTTTTGAGCTTTACATAAAAGCAGTCACTCTCTCATGCATCCCGTGAGCTGCCTCCGCTGTGGGTGCCTAAGCCACGCTGGGAGCACGCTGAACTGTACTTAGAGCAAGATCACTGGGCATCGTGCTCCATTCCATGACTACACCAAAAACTTACTTATCCAGTCTTGCTAATGGACGTCCTGTCTGTCTCGACCTCCTGCCAATGATGCTGCCATCAGCAGCCTCAGAGAACACATTGCAGGAGGGTCTCGAGGTCACAGAGTACATGGTTTGTCAGCTTTACAGGGCGATACCAAATTGTTTTCCCAAATGGCTGTGCCAGCTTACACCCCCCACATTCCACGACCTCTCTAAAGTGTGTATGAACCACCAGACGGGCCTATGTGTGTGTGTTTTTAAGGATGCAAACATTTGGTATCGTTCACTATAAATGAGTTGAAGAAGAAAACAAGAACATGGACATTAATGGGCTAGAGATTAGTTTGAAACTAATTTTGGATTATAATGCCCCTGAGCTAACAAAACAGTAAGCTCTCGAGTTTCATATTTTGTTCTGAAAGCCTGAGACTGAAAGAAAAGGCTACCCCCAGGTGTTTCCCTTTCTATTTTGAACTCCCCTAATAGTTCCTCCTTTTAAAGCTCCTCAAGTCTAAGTGCCAAAAAGGAACTGTTGGGAAGAGCTGCACATAAACAGTCTCCAACCTCCAAATGGCCTGTGCTCCAAAGTGCCTGTTGTTTTTCCCCTAAGAATGGACTTTCCCACAGAAATAATGTTAGAGATTGGGGTTAGGGTCTCAAGAGGACCCACAAAAGCCTATTTAATGCACAATAGCCCAATTATGTTACTGGTGTGGGAAGGAGCAAAAGGGGGAGGAGTGGAAACCAAAAGTAAAACCTCCCTGTCCTTCTCCAGGCAGGAGAGAGCCAAGGCCAGGCCCTCTGCTGGCCTGCACTGCCTTCCATGCAGCACTTCTCCCATGTCTTGTCTCAAGACCCTTTACATTCTTAAAAGTTACCAAGGCCCCAAAGAGCTTTGGTTTATATGGTTCTATACATCTATTACCTACTACCCTATCTGTGTAACAGCTAGACATCTATTATGGATAGTTACCATGTTAGAAACAAAAACAGAAAAGTTTAAAGTATTACTTTTAAAATAACAATAATAAATTGATTTACATGTTAACATTTTTTATTAAAAATATCTATATCCGCCCCCCCCCAATAAAAAACAACAACAACAACAAAAAAAAAAAAAACCAGGAGAGAGGCCATTAGGAAGACAGTAACCTGCCCAGGGTAACTTGTATCCAAGACTGAAAGCTGTGTGGAGGTACAGGAGGCTTACTTGATCAGATGAGAGGCTAATGGCAATTTGGGGGCAAGGCCACCTCACCAGTGAGGTGAACCGATGGTGGGGTGCAGGGCCGTGCTATCCCAGAAGCCCCACATGGGGTAGGCAGGCCACCCTGGCTGGGAATCTGCTGTGGGGTCAGCTCCCCACTCTGAGCCTGACCCCCACATGCCACCCATGAGGACACACTGAGGCTGGGCAGCTTCAGGAAAGCCTGGAGCAGGTCTGCCCTGGAGAGATGATTCCCTCCAGTTTAAAAATAAAATAAAAACCACACTCTTGGTTTATATGCCAGCAACCCAATATTCATCTAATGCGAGTAAACCAGATCTGGAAAGGTCAGTCCTAAAAATGCTGTTTGAGGAATGGTTCTCATGGTTTCTTAGACCCTCCTGCCATTTCTTTACTCCCTTTGAAGAAAGGTGCCACCGGAAAGCAGAGGGCACTGTCTGAAGTCTGTCCAAAGGTGAAGCCCCTAGGTAGTATGGGGAGACCCTGGACAAATACGAGTGCAGCCTTTCGGAGCATCTCTGCCATTTGGGCCTCCAGTACCAGGCTGGCAGGCCTGGCTCTCAGCAGGAATGTAACAGCAAATATGTGTAAGCGGCCACCCTGAAAATCAGTGAGAAGGTGAGCCCGAACACAGGAGGCCTAGTAAGGTGGCAGGCTGGCAAGACAGTGTCCAGAGAGATGGTAAGTAAGGAACAGCTATAGAAAATATCAGGGACATAAAAGCAGCATGATCTGGCAAGAGACACAATGTGTAAAGCACGGGCCTGAACATACTGAAAATGTATCCAAAGAATCTCACATTAAAGATGCTTGATTTTTAATGAGACAAAATCATGACCAAGACAAAATCACCACGAGTACACACAGCAAGGAAGTGACCTTTTCATTTTGTAAACAACTATAAAAAGGGCCAAACTGGTGTTTTTATTTCAGTCGTATTTACAGGATCTGATTAAGGCTAACGCATAAGTAGAGAAGGAACTGCTTTGCAGACTGGCTCCTCTGAGCCACCTGGTAAGGCCTTGCTGCCATCTCACAGGAGCGCAGAATGTGCTCAGTGCCGGGGCCGGGCCAGGATCGGTTGTGGCCACGAATGAAACCACACACCAGTCCACAAACGTGATGAGATCAGCCGCCAGGGCGCTCACCGCTGCAGCTGCTGCAAGCCGCCCCCGTCTCCTCACCCTGCCTCACCCCCGTCAAGGTCTAAAGGCACTGACTGCCTTGACTCCCTTCCCTTCCATGTCCAAACACCTCAACTGTTAACCTTCCCTCGGATTTTAGAGAAGAAAGGGGTGGAGTCTTTTCTAGAATAACCCTTCCCGATCCCATCACTTCTGCTAGAAGCTGCTTCATCAAGAAATTGGATTCTCCCACAACCTCACGCCTTCTCCCCAAAGGCGGCTTCCGCTGCGGGAACAGGTCCCCTCGAGTGAAGCACCAAAACAGGAACTCCTTCCTGCCAAGTGCTCCAAAATGTCAGCTCAATAAATGAAAAGGCCCCTGGCCTCTTCCCTCCCACCCAGTGCTGTGCCCCACCTTTTCAGAGGCCATCCCAGTCACTGGGGCAGGCTGCCAGGCTGCACTAGGCAGGGGTCTGAGAGGCACCATGGCCTGGGAGACTCGTGTTAAGGGGGTGGCAGTGACAAGACACAGAGAATGGGGGTGGGGGGAGGGGGCACCAGATCTACTCCTGGTCCTGACTTGACCACAGAAGTGGGTGCCGGTGCCTGTTCAGAGCTCATCCCTTGAATGTCCCAGGAGAACACCAGCTCCATGAGGCAGTTTAGAAAGGTGCTTCCGAGGGAGTAGGAAGAAGGCTCTTAACTAGCAGACACTCAAATGTTTGTGAATTGAATGAAAGAATAAATGAGGGATTTGATCTCATCCACAGGGAGCCACCTGCCTAGGTAAGGGTCTGCTCTGCAAACCTGCTGGAGTGTGCTATCCCAAGGCCAAGCCCAAGGGACAGGGTGTGGCAAACAGTTCTGAATATGTGGATATCATTTCAGCCTGTTTTATTGGTAATAAAGGTCTGTGTTTGTTTGTTTTTCTACTGCATCTGCTGTATTATTTATCAATTATTCTCCAGAAACCAGGCAAGGAAGAGAGCTGCTAGCAGCAGGCTCCTTCAGGCATCCCAACAGTGCATTACCAAGACAGGAAACCCAGAAGTGGAGAAGGGTTTGCGTTCTCATTCAGGGAAGACAGGGGAATTGAATTTCCCACACATAGTTTGTAAGGTGCCTGCGAACTTCCCAGGAGAGATGCCTGCGAGCCTCTGAACAGGCAAAAGCTTGAGGCTGCATGGACCCCAGCCCTCTGCAAAGGACTCTGATGGGCTCACGGCTCTCCTTGGGCAAAGTGCAGGTGGAGCCACTTGCTCCTTTCAATCTACTCCAATTTGCCCAACTCCAAACTCTACCAATAAGGAGGCACTTAAGACACTGGAAGCAAGGCACTATAAATTTTCATCATCTAGGCATTATGCTCTGTGGCCTTACGTGCTGCCCATGGTGCTAATCACTGGCAAGACTTAAACAAAAGGTCGCCAGCAGCACCGGGTCAAAGTCCATGCCATTTCCTTATGTCTCTAAGAGGTTATTTTGTTGATGCTATGAAGACATTTTTCACTTCAGAAACCATCAACCATGAAATCAAGGAAACCTTGTGATTTTTCAAATATTACTTACCAGGCAGCACCACCTAAACACCTCATACCATCCCCAAGAAAGCCAAGCCCAGGAGGGCAAAACTATTTTGGTGTCCAGGAATTACCGGGATCCTGAGAAAAAAGCAACGATCCAAAGCCTAATATTTCCTTTAAAGAAAAAAATTACCCTCCGGTCTTCTGTGCAGGTCCTTTCCTGACACAGCAGGGACTGAGCAAATCATTTAACCTCTCCTGGCTCCCATCTCCTCTTCTGTACGTATGTATTTCTCCAATGAGAAAATGCATGTAGTGTTTAACCCAGAGCTGAACAAATAAGGGCAGAGTCCATGTCAGCTGTTCTGTAGCTGCTGCTGCCCTAAATAGAACAGGATGGAATGACAACCAAAGGGCAGCATGAGAGCAGGGCTCATTTCTGGCTGAAAAGCCTTTATTTCTGAGTACATGGAGTTGGACATATTATCTTCTAGTCCAGGGATTCTTAACCTTTTTTGTTCCACAGACCCCTTTGCCAGTCAGGTGAAAACCATGGACCCCTTACTAAGTGCACACTATACTGTGTATCATCTAATAAATGTATCACACCCACACCAACACGTCCCCACAAGAAAGTCTTCTTGAATTTTCAGTTCAAGCTCACGGACCCCCTGAAATCTTTCAACGGACCCCTTGGGGAGTCTGTGGACCACTGGTTACAAACTCCTGTTCTAGTCCATCCCGCTCAAAAGTGGGAAGGTTCAGGTGATCCACAGTTAGAACTCAAGAGAGAGCAGTGAAGGAAGGGAAAAGCCTGAGCTTTGAGCATTTCGCCCCAGTGATAAAGAGGCAATGGTTGCTAATGGCAACTAAGTGTCCCTCCCCCAAATTTAAATTTGTGGGCACTCACTCAGCCTCTACAGCTCCCTAAGACATACCGCTCTGGATATTTTTCTGCATAAAATCACCCTTACTACTGCCCTGCAAAGCAACACTGCCCTCCTTGGCACGCACGTGCACACGGGTGAAGGGTGGCATTGAGGAGAAGGATGAGGCTCTGGAAGAGGAACACAATTTAAATTACAAGCGCACAGTCGTTGTGGACTGATAAAGCGCTGGCAGTGCAGAGGCATCCGTGTGAAGACAGTGACAGCATGCTAGCCACGTGGCCGGCAGCCGAAGCGATTACATCATCCCCTTTGTGCAGAGATGAACTGCAGGGGAAGCAAACAGAGCTGTGCTGCAGACACCTGCAGCCTCCATTGGTGCAAATGCCCTTATTTTTCTTTGTCTTAAACATAAAGCATTCTCCAAAAGATGATAAAATGAAACAGCCTGGGTTTGTCAAAACAAATTCATATCCACCATTTCCTTGTCCCTCGCCAAGCACACTCTTTCTTAACAGGATAACTGCTGTAACTGGGGAGGGGAAAAATGGGTCTTTTTATGAACTAAGTAAGAAAATCAGCAGCACATTCACTCTCATTTGCAGATGGATTTTGGCTTTCTGCTCCGTACAGATTTATCCTGGCACACCTCGTATCCATTTTCCTTCCCACTGTAAGACAAAGCTGCCCGGGGTGTTGGAGCCTCATGCAGGGCTGTCACTGGGGGCATGACTCTGTCCTGCTAATTCTCAAGATTCTATTAAACAGGCAAGCCAGGGGGCAGCTCCGAATGACGTTATTACCAAGAAAACGGTTCGCAAAAGGTGTCCTCCTAACAGGATGGCACTCCAGCAGCCATTCTAAACCTCACTGTCCATCCCTGGGGAGAAGGCATTTGCTCCGAGGGGGTCCATCCAGCCACGTGACCTCAACACACACAAATTAAACTTGTATAAAGGAACAAATGAAGCTCGAATCATATGAAAACACTCTCCATTACCAATTTCCTCCTCTAAAGCCCAGAAAGTTCAGCCCTTTTCCAAGCAGAAATAATGATGAAGGTGTCTGTCTGCCTCATCTCCACCACCCCCATGTAAATTGGCTTTCACCGAGTCTGCTGGGTAGTCAGCAAATGGTCCAGCCTAGGCAATGGCCGAACTGCCATCAGGTCCACAACCACAGCATCTCTCCCCCCAGGATTTCAGGGTGCCTCTAAAACCCAGCAATCACCTAAATCAGAAACAATGTTCAGGATTTCCATTTCCAAGTCTACTGTTACCAACCAGCCTCCACCTCTCCCTTTCTCACACTTCCAAGGCTCTCCATGATGGCAAAGTGGCCCACCTTCCTCCAATTCAAAGGTTTTTATTTTTTTCATCATGCACATCGAAGGCAAAAGTGCCACAAACCCTCTTCTGATTGGACAAAGCCCCCTTGCAATTATTTCTGTTTAGAAGCAGAGATGTTGGTTATACCATGGTACTCGGTGGACCTCAAGGTCTGCACTGACAGCTCTGCCTGTTTAGTCCCAGCATGTGAGGACCTTGAGGTCAGACACTGTCTCTACCCCTTGGCCACCTCGTGTTGAGCACGATACCAGGCCTGGGCCAGGGGCTCAGCAAACCTTTTTAGAGGAGGCTGAGAAGAGTGGGAAAGATCATGGCCTTCAGGAAGCCAGCTAGGCTTGGAGTGAAACCCGAGCAGTACCACCTGCAAGTAATGAACTCCTTAGAGCCTCAAGATTGTCATCTGTAACACAGGGATAAGAATTTCTTATTGTACGGTGGCTCTAGGAACTGGAGGAAAAGTCTGTGAAGCACTGAGCCAGGTGCCTGGGAAGCCCCAGTGTCCAACAAATGACAGATCCAATAACAGTCATTGATTACAAATCAGAGCCCAAAAGAGCAGCTCCTGACAATGAGGGAGGATGGACAAGAGAGGCCCTCGGCCTGGCAGCACTAACGAGGGGCCCACAAGCCCCACACTGCCTTCTGCTCCTCCTGGGACTGCATACTGCTGTGTAGATTAACCTACCCAGTTAACAGAAAATTAAACATTAAAGTAACGGACAGTCCGAATCAATTGATTTTACTGTCCTCATCTACTCAACGTCACTTTGAATTGGCAGTGGACGTTATTACTAAAATGCAGTCAATGTACTTTTTCTCAAGGGCAACTGTCTTAAGTCAGTGTTACAACACATAGGATTTCTGTTACCTAAAGCCTGAAGTTTGACATTCTATTTCTTCCTAATTAAAAACAAATGTGAGGAAGCTATAACATAAATGCATCGATTGCTTCAAAACGTACTTTTGATCATTTTAACTTGTGTATCATCAATTTCTAACCCTACGATTTGCTAATATACCATGAAACTTCCCACACTCTATAAGCTAAAAACAAAACAGGGCAAAAAGGTAGTCAATAACTAATCCCTCTTTTTTGTTATATATTATGTATCTCATTAGTCCACAGGTGAGAACTTCCGTTGTAAAACTGGTATGCTCTTGTGAGCAATGAATTGTAAAATCTTAAGAGAAAATTAAGATATATCTAAATTTGTATAATGGAAACTCTTCTATTACATATCTAGAGTGAATATTTCTTGATATATGCATTTGCCCTGTAGGAAATCTACCAGAAAAATGAGTGAATTTTCCAAAGCAAGGTTCAAATGATCAACAATTCCTTCAAAGTACCTTTCATTTCTGAGTTAACCTATAAGAACGAATTCCTTTAACGCCTTTGTATTTTGCCACAAGAGGATAGGGAATTATCAAAACTGTACATTTAAAGCTGTATATTGCTGTATTTGAAAATAACCTAATTGTATACTATTAAAATTTTTCATAATTCATAGTGGTCTTCGCTATAATTTTGAGGTTTATATCCATGCATCAAAACAACTGATTACAGCAGCAGCGTCCAAATCCCCAATTGCGATGGTAACAGGTTATTTCTGCTGTTGAACTTGGCTCCAGCTGCAAAGCTGGGGCATTCAATGACAGACACAGGAACATCTCTCCAAGACCTACTAAGTAGGCCCTGGGGGCTGCCTCTCTCGTGGCAGGCTAAGCTGTGGGGAAGGAGAGAGGCAGCAAAGGCAGGTGCCTGCTCTTCCCACTTTTGGAGGGTACAGGTACTGTTTGTGTGAAGAAAGGGGCACAAGGAGATGGGCCAAGTGGGGAAGGCAAGTGGACCTCGGTGGAGAGTAACCCAGTGGGGTACATTCCAGGGAGCAGGGGCGTTGCAGGCACGCTGTCCAAGTCCCCTGGAGTGGGCACCACCAGTGTTTAGGAGTGTTCCAGGAGGTGATATTGGGGTGCTGCCCAGAGAAGCCCAGAGAGAGAAAGGCAGAGGCAGAAAAACAGAGACAAACCGAGGTGGAAAGCCCAATAACAACAGCACAGTCAAAAAAGATGTTGGCCTTTCCTTTACCCAATCCCCAGCTCCCACTTGGAGGAGCCAAGAAAAAAAGAGGGGATGACAGAGGCAGGTAGAGGTAAGAGGGGAGCTGACCATTGCCCCTTCCTTTCGCCTGAGCTGGGGAAGGAAGTGTTTTCAGATGGATGAAAGAGAAGTTTGATTTAGACTGGTTTGGGCTTTTAAAACTCATGAGCAAGACTGTTCTTTTACCCAGAAGAGATCTGATGCAAAAGGGCCTGTGTGAGGTGTCAGCAAGCGGCAGAGATGGTGGGGGAAATCAAAGCTGATTCTCACTTGTACCTTCCGAGCTGTGACACTTCAACAGTATTTAAGTGACTGACAGCTTGAAATTTTAAAATATTAACAAAGATATTAAGTTCCAGGAGCTCATATCAGACCTGATATTAAACCTGAGAATTCCCTTCTAGTTAACACCTAGTAAATTAAGTTTTAAACTTAAAAGAAATGAGGTATCTCAATTTTAATAGTCAATACTGTAATTTTGTTATCTGATTTCAGTCCTCTAGTTTAACAAAGCATTCTTTTGATTTTGAACTTTCACCTTCTGATTTTATGTTTCAAAGGAGACAATGAAAAACTGTTTGTAACTGTGCTTAGATAAAAGAAATGATTTTAGGTGAGAGGGAAAGTGAAATAAGAGATTTAAGTCAAGCAGGGACTTGAAAATGAGTGTTTTTCTCATTATATCGTTAACTTAAGAGTTACTTTCCAGAATGATCAAGTGTTATTTAATATACATTGTATCCCTAGGTAGCTTCAATCTTTTCCTGCCTGAAATAGACACCAAATATATCCAATATTCAAAACAGCCACCAAGTTCCATTGTTTGTGCCATTTAAGTAGAGTAAGAATCATTTGATAAACAGGACTTTAGGAAGGTTCAAATCCTGGGCCCGGCAAGGATGATAACAAACAGTGGTAACAGTTATCCTGGATTCTGAAGCACTGAGCCAAAATATGAAGTGCCTGCACACCGGCTCTGCCCACTGGCTCTTCTAAACAACCTCTGCAGCTGCCTGCCAGCCAGCTCCGGGGCAGCTCCCATGACAAGGGGTGTTCATTGCATGCATAAGGCAACTCCAAGCCGAGGCATCTCCAATTCACTGCGGTAGAACTGTAACCAGTGTGCCCAACATGGACGATCATTAACCAATGAAAAGCACAGCTCTTAAGAAAACAAGCATTCTGGGAGCAGCTGCTTCAAAAATAATATAAGCTTTTTCTATTCTTAACTCAAAAGTGGAGAAGGGGGTAGAGAGAATTGTAAGACTGCCCAAAATAAGAAACTTTGTTGTTGCAACAAACAGAGTGAACCATTTGAAAATTGTACACTGATCCTACCCTTCACATTCAGAAAGAATGTTCTAGTTGAAATAAGAAGCCTAGTGAAAGAAGGGCTCAGATTTCTGGGGTTTACTAATGTAGAAATTATGCCAGCATTTTCAACAGGTGCAAATGAGCTCTCACAATAGCAGAGTTTAAATAATACGGACAAATGGATATACCAGGGAATGTTCAAGTTGAGAGTGGTAAAACAATTACACAGGAACATTATTAAAAACACTTGACAAATTCTTTTCACGGATTCAAAAGACACACTAGCTTTTTCAAACCTGATGTCAGTTAATATTTTACTGTTTGCTGCAGGGAATTTTGTAAAAGTAGCCCTGGACTTTAAACACTCAGTCTAGAACTGACCCCCGTCCGCCCATCTTGGACCGCTACCTGCCCCTGCTTGCGAGGCCGTGGCTCCTCCCCTCCTGCCCTCTCACACGCGCCCCAGGCCGCCTCCTCCCTGCTCTCCCAGCTCTTCTAAGGGCCCCACGCACTCCTGACTGACCCACCCGAGCCCACTAGGGATCCAGGCTCCCCAAGGTGACAAGGAGAATGAAGGCGGAGTTCCCGGGCCATGGAGGCCAAAGGGCACTGCTTCTTGCCACATGGGCTGCAGTGGGGGACAAATGTGGCCCTTTTATCCCATGAGAACTTCAAGGCCCCTTTAGGGACTCATGCCTACTTTCTCCACCATTCTTGGCACTGTAGTTGAGGTACACAACAGGGTCGGTTGATACCTACAGCTGGCCTGGCAGCCTAGCCACTATCGATGTTTCCACAGGAAAACACATTTTATCAAATGGAAAGCTATCTGGAAGATGCTTATGAGTATTCTGTACACTTACTGTGAAATCCCAGCATGTCTGATCACCTTAGAAGCAAACATCTAATTTTTCAACACTAGAATTCAGAGTGTACCTTTCTGTAATGTCTGCCCCACTTTTGGCAGACATGGCCAAACCATAAACCAGAATCCAATGCATTTCTATACATTGGATAGAAATGCTAAAAACTAAAAAGGAAATCACCTCCAAAGTTTATTCCCAATACTAGCAACTTCAAATGCAAAATATCATGCAATTATTATAGCCATCTTTATGAAATATATTTTTAAGGTAGCGGGACCTATTTAAAAGAAGGGAGCATCAATCTCTGTGTTACAGTGTTCTATTCAAGACCTCAAAATTCTTCCAGTATGCTTTATTTTCCTTACTTCAAATAATGGGCCTGAAGTGGGAAATGCTGAAGTAACTCCCTCCGACCAGTGGCTGAGCATAGAATATCTTTTTCCAACCTTTCACTTTTAACATGGTTACATCTGAGGTGAGTCTCTTGTAGACAACAAGTAGATGGCTCATATTTTTAATCTAATTTATCAGTCTCTGTCTTTTGATTGGATAGCTCAAGCCATTAACATTCAATATTATTACTATAAAGGCATTACTTCATCCATTTTGTCCTCGGCTTTCTGTTGTCATATCGTACTACTGTCTTTTTACCCTTTAATTTACCCTTCCTAATAATCTTCATTTCTACATTCTTCTCCAAGTCTCTTGCCCTTGCTTTTTCCTTTCAGGCTGCAGCACTCCCTTTATCATCTCTTGTAATTCTGGTCTTTTGGTAACATATTCTATCAGTTTTTGTTTGTTTGTGAAGACTTTGAACTCACCCTCATTCTTGAAGGGCAGTTTTGAGAGATACAGAATTCCTGGCTGGCAGTTTTTCCCTTTCAGTACCTTAAATATATCATACCACTTTCTTGTCACCTCCATGATTTCTGATGAGAGGTCAGCACTTAATCTTATCAAAGTTCTCTTGTATGTGATGCTTTGCTTTTCTCTTGCTGCTTTCAAAATCCTCTCTTGATCTCTGATATTTGTCATTCTGAATAGTGGGTGTCTCAGAGTAGGTCTATTTGGATTTATTCTGTGTAAGGTGCGTTGTCCTTCCTAGATATTAATATTTATGTCTTTCATAAGGGTTGGAAAGTTTTTGGCCATTATTTCCTCAAATATTCTTTCTACCCTATTTCCATTCTTTTCTCCTTATGTGACGCCAATAAGGCATATGTTTGTGCACTTCATGTTGTCATTCAATTCCCAAGACTGTTCTTTTTTTTCCCATTCTCTTCTGTTTCTGTTCTGTCTTTTCCAGTTCAGATATTCTGTCTTCAAAATCATTAATTCTGTCTTCGAGCAATTCAAATCTGCTCTTATGTGCCTCTAATCTATTTTTAATCTCTTCCATCATGTCTTTCGTTTCCATAAGCTCTGTTACTTTTCTTTGCAGGCTTTCAAATTGTTCTTTATGCTCACCCAGTGTCGTCTTAATATTCTTTATCTCTTTTGTCATTATTTTCTTTCAATTCTTTGAATTGATTTAGGAGAGTTGTGTGATTGTCATTGATTAATTGTCTTAAATCCTGTATTTCTTCGGGATATTTGGTTTGTTCCATTGGCTGGGCCATCTCTTCCTGTTTCCTAGTATGGCTTGTAATTTTTTGCTGATGTCTAAGCATCTGAATATGTTGGTGAATTTACTCTGATGGCCAATTTCTCTCTTGCCTATTGCTTTTTTTTTTGTTTTTTTTTTTGTTTTTTTTTGTTTTCTTTTTCTTTTTCACAGCTCTTCTTTGATATTTGGTTCAATTTATTCTAAGTCTTTAAAATTGTCCAGTTTAAGTTAATTCAAAACTGTGCCAGGGACTCACTAATAAGGCGCAGATTTTCTACCAGGAGTTAGAGTACAGAGAGAGCCAAAAGCAGTTTTTGTCCATGCAATTTCCAAACAGGCCAGCAGATGATGCTCATTGGCATACCTTTCCACAGAGGTGTTTTCAATTTCCGCTTTCCTGTGTTTTGGTCTGGTTAAAGTCGAGATGCAAAGCAGGCTCTGCTGGCCAAATTCACTGCAGAAAAGTCCCCCACTCTCTCTCCTTTACCCTTGTAACAGATGAGAGGGAGGAAGATGTCTCTTCCCCTCTCCATAAGCTGCAGTGAGCCAGGGGTTTTATCCTAGCTTAATATCTTGGGGGTGGGGGAGGGGGGCCCTTCCCAGCTGCTGCAGGGGTTTGATAACTCACATTTGTTGTTTCAGAGTCTTCGTCTCTCTGTCCCTTACCCTCCTGGGAGTCTGACAGCATTGCCCTGATTTGCTGACCTCCAAAGCAGGTCTCTTGTACAGCTTTTGGCTCTTCCTCTGTTGTTTTTATGAGAGTTGAGCCCTGCCTGCCTGCTCCAATGCCATCTTCTCACAACTCCCCAGCATAAAATTTTGTAGGGACTTCTCTAGACAAATGTCATCAGTAATCTGATATCCAGTTATTTCATTGTTTACCCTTGTACCCAGAGCTATCAAAGTCTTCCAGATACTATGGACAGTAATGCTCCTGGATAGATTTTCTTCTGAAGAAGGAAGTATTCTTAGCTATTCCCTATTTTTGTTTGTTTATTAGAGAAGCTGTAGGTTTACAGAAAAATCATGCAGAAAGTACATACCTAACTAGCATTAAGGAATATAATACTGCTTCAAAAGCAAATTTAACTTTTGTAAAACTCTTCATTTCTAAGTTATGGACTAAAACATTAAGGAACAAGGATGAGTAAAGATCAACGAAGAGGAAAGGGAGAGTGACCACAGCAGAGACAGGCTCAAACACACACACACACACACACACACAACTGAAGGAAAGAGAAAGAAAACTGAGAAGCATGGGAGAATGTGCAATGGTACACAGCATGTCTAGTGGTAAGAGCACCCATGAGTCTTCATTCCTTCTCTCAACATGTGTACTGAGCTCTACTGAGCACTCTATACTTTGGGTCATGCAGAGAAGAGAAAATCACCAACCAAACCCTGTTGCTTTCCCCTTCCTCCTAGTCCCAGTGTGTATCTCACCCCAGAGTTCCCTCTGCTAGAACTTTCTAACAAGACTTTCCAAAGTTGACCTGAAATTCGCTTTTCTAAGGAGAAAGGACAATTTAGAGGAAGAAAATTGTGTTTCCCATTTCTGGTGCATTCTCCAACAATGGAGAGTGTGGTGGGAATTTTCTGATTGGCTGGCTTCAATCAATGAAGTAATGGATCATAAGGTCCCCATGTTATTATCTTTTCCTCATAATATTCATTGCAAAAGAGTGTGGATACAAAATTAGAAACTCCTCTATACCCGGCAGAAAATATTACATTTTATTCTTGTAAGATTTCCAAAAGTTGAAATTATATCAAATTTGATAATATTTTTAATCCCAAAAAGTGACAGGACTTCAAATTTGCATAAGATTGCTCTCCTCTGTGTTCTGTGTTAATGAGCTTTCATCTATGCTCAGATATGCAGACTAAGAAAAAATAAGATTTTGCATATCTTTATTACATACATATTATTCTAAGGTCATATTAAAGTAATGGAGAAAAGAACTTCCATTAGTCAAATGAAAACATCAAGTAGACAGGCAGCACATGATCAAGAGCACAAGAGTAAAGCTACACTGCTTCACATCCAAGCCTGGTTTTGCCACTGATAAGCTCTGTGACTTCACTTCTCTGTATTCTGTTTTCTCATCTACCACGTAGCACTGTAGTGACAATTAAAGTTAATATGGGTCAAGAGCTTAGACCAGTACCTGGCACACAATAAGTTCCATAAGATACTGTGTTCAGTATCGTTATTCTCTAGACTGCTATTGTAATAATAACATAACTTATTTTTAATTTTAATAAAAGTTATAAGCACTAAATTATCTTCCACTGCTACAAAAACAAATGGCGCTTCCAAGGGGATATAATGTGCCCCACCTCTTTGGCACCGACAGCTTCACTGCTAATATAACTGGCATATTCTAAGGTATAAAACTGGAAGCAAATACAACTATAGAGTATCTAGGGGAAGAGAAGAGAAAAAAGGACCTTGAGTTAACAAATACACATTTGAGTTGACTTTCTTCAAATCTGTACTATTTGAAATGACGAAAGAGAATGCAAAGAATCCTAAAATCAGTTTTAGAGCTGAAAAGTCACTATATCCACAGTAATATATATATATAAATCAGCCTGTAACAGGAATCAGGTTTCAATTAAATAAAATGTTTTAAGAATGTTTTTTTCAAATACATGTCTTAGTTATATAGGGGCCAAGAGCTGATTCTATCTACTCCCTGTCAGAGTGCTGCCACCACATTCTGATAAAACTGCTAATGCACAAAGAAAATCCTAATTGATAGCTTGTTTTATTTACTATGCATAGATTTCATGATCACACCAAGCTATTGCTAGAAGAGTTCAACAACTTCTTCCTGCTCCGTATTTGCTACCTAGTTTCCCTAAATCAATATCAGTTAATTCCCATTATGATATATGGCAAATTTATGATGATCAAAGGATAATTATATACTATCTATGAATCCAAATCTATCTATAATAAGACAGACCAAAAAAAGACCTATATGTTATAGAAAGAAAGGTATGGAAAAATTATTTGAATAAAAACTTCAAATTATTTTAGCAGTCTTCACTACAAACAAGGTGGGGGGTGGCCTTAATTCTAACACTGAAATCTAACACAAAAGAGAATCAAAGTGGCATTTTTTCTTTCAATTTACTGAAATGCAATATTATTGCCTTAAAAAACTATCACCAGGATTTTAATCACTTAGCCCCTTTTGAGTAACAACTTTAAGAAGTACTCTTTAAAACGCTGTTTCACAATTCACAAGAAAATAACGTTAACTTCAGACTTTCATCATGTTATATTCCAAAATAGGTTTTGCGAACACCTTAAATGAAGAAGAAACTCCATCCTTAACTGTAAAAAGTAAAAAAACAAGGAAGTAGGGAGAAAAACCAAAGCTAATTATACTTTCAAATATAAACTAGTTAAATTTGCAGACTGTTATCAAATGTTACTAAGCAGCCTGGGTTTCTATGGCTGAGATTTTTTTTTTTTTTTTTTTTAATTTATTTTTTTTTTTTTTACCCTTTTTAACCCCCCCCCCCCCCATTTGCTGTTTTGTGTCCATTCGCTGGGCAATTCTCTGTGTCTGTTTCCTGCCATCTCTTCTCATCCTCGTCCTCCAGTCTTCACCAGGATTCGATCCTGGAGACCTTCGATGTAGGAGAGAGGTGTCCCACCACCCGCGCCACCTCAGTTCCTGTTTTCTGAGCTTTTGGAGCATCTCGTCTTGTCTCTCCCGTTACGTCATCATCTTGCTGCATGGCTCCTGGGGCCTGGCTGCTCACGGGCACACAGAGCCTGGCAGCCCATGTGCCTTCTATATATATATATTTTTTTTTTTATTTTACCAGGAGGTTCCAGGGATCGAACCCAGGTCCCTCCATATGGCAGACGGATGCCCAACCATTTGAGCTACATCTGCCCCCCTGTGGCTGAGATTTTTTATCTGATACCTTCAAAGGACTCCAAGTAGCCTCTTAAGTCTGAAAGTATACAAAAGAAGTCGCCACTTCCAGAGGCCACGTGCATGTCCCTCCAGGGCATCCCCCTGCATGAAACAGCACCACTGCATACAGCTGAAAGGGCTTGGAAAACCTCTGGCTGGCTAACAGATGCTTGGCTTGGGTTTCGTACCAAATAGGATTTTAAAGCTGATAATGCTTAAATACAACTGTTTCACAGCAAGGGAAAGTGAGGGGAATGAAATTTTGTCATTATGTAAAAGAAGAGGGAAAATAGCCTCAGCATAACAGCTAGAATTTTATGGTGATTTTCACATACATAAATATATCAGTTGTTCCCTATGTTTTCTCTACCAAGAACTCCTTTTTCTTCATTTATTCCTACTGCAAAGCTCATGATTTGAAAGTCTCCCAACTAAATTGCATTTAGTGAGATAATAACTGATCTTGGTTTTAGAAATCATTTTATCTGTTAGCATAAACCAATGTAGTCACACTTCACCTTCTGTGTTCATAAAAGCAAATAAACATCTTGCTTCCCTCAGCTTCTACAGCCTTATCCAAAAATCCTGTGTGATTCCCATTAACTTTATTATTATTATTATTTGAAAACTTATTCCTCAGAGACCAAAAACAAAATCCTGAAAAACAGCAAAACTTGGGTTGCAAAGGAAGGGAAGCTGGGGACAGGACAACCTAGGGAATGTTCTAGATGAGGTGCCCTCAAACAATTTCTAAATTCTATGTGAATTAGTTCAAAATTGAGGAAATATTTCTTCTGTACTTATCACTGACCCTCTTCCCCCTAAAGTACCTGTCTTTTAAGGCTAGTCAAACGTCTCTGAAGCCTTTCCTAGTGATGGGGGAGGGGAGGCTCTCCTTTTAGCCATTCTTCAGGGCTCAGTGAAAATGGATTTTGTACTTCATTAGGAATATCATTCAGTCATTTACATTCCCTCAAGTATTATCCCCGCTCACCCCACCCATGAAGTGTGAAGGCAGACAAAGGTGGAAAAATGTAGACTTTTTATTAGAGTTAGCTCCATCTGATCAGAATTCAAACTGTAACTTTTTAGCTGGATGATCTGGGAGGAATATTAACTCCCCTGCTTTGGATGTCCTCTATCTGTGAAATGGGAATGGCAGAACCTGATGAGGTTGGTGAGGATTAAGTATGGAGATCAGTTCACAATCCAGCACCAAAAAACACGTATCAGTTACACACATTCATTATGTGAACACCATTCCTTCCCATTAAAAACTATCTCAGGGATTTGGGGATTGGGGGGGGAGCTGAATACTATGTCTCCCATTTGCTGTGGTTGGGGGGAGCTGAACACTATTTCTCCCATGTTGCTGTGGTTGCGGGGGG
>JAKSZT010010858.1:18881231-18898185 GCA_026826555.1 Tolypeutes matacus
CCCCATTTGCTGTTTTGTGTCCATTCGCTGGGCAATTCTCTGTGTCTGTTTCCTGCCATCTCTTCTCATCCTCGTCCTCCAGTCTTCACCAGGATTCGATCCTGGAGACCTTCGATGTAGGAGAGAGGTGTCCCACCACCCGCGCCACCTCAGTTCCTGTTTTCTGAGCTTTTGGAGCATCTCGTCTTGTCTCTCCCGTTACGTCATCATCTTGCTGCATGGCTCCTGGGGCCTGGCTGCTCACGGGCACACAGAGCCTGGCAGCCCATGTGCCTTCTATATATATATTTTTTATTTTACCAGGAGGTTCCAGGGATCGAACCCAGGTCCCTCCATATGGCAGACGGATGCCCAACCATTTGAGCTACATCTGCCCCCCTGTGGCTGAGATTTTTTATCTGATACCTTCAAAGGACTCCAAGTAGCCTCTTAAGTCTGAAAGTATACAAAAGAAGTCGCCACTTCCAGAGGCCACGTGCATGTCCCTCCAGGGCATCCCCCTGCATGAAACGGCACCACTGCATACAGCTGAAAGGGCTTGGAAAACATCTGGCTGGCTAACAGATGCTTGGCTTGGGTTTCGTACCAAATAGGATTTTAAAGCTGATAATGCTTAAATACAACTGTTTCACAGCAAGGGAAAGTGAGGGGAATGAAATTTTGTCATTATGTAAAAGAAGAGGGAAAATAGCCTCAGCATAACAGCTAGAATTTTATGGTGATTTTCACATACATAAATATATCAGTTGTTCCCTATTTTTTCTCTACCAAGAACTCCTTTTTCTTCATTTATTCCTACTGCAAAGCTCATGATTTGAAAGTCTCCCAACTAAATTGCATTTAGTGAGATAATAACTGATCTTGGTTTTAGAAATCATTTTATCTGTTAGCATAAACCAATGTAGTCACACTTCACCTTCTGTGTTCATAAAAGCAAATAAACATCTTGCTCCCCTCAGCTTCTACAGCCTTATCCAAAAATCCTGTGTGATTCCCATTAACTTTATTATTATTATTATTTGAAAACTTATTCCTCAGAGACCAAAAACCAAATCCTGAAAAACAGCAAAACTTGGGTTGCAAAGGAAGGGAAGCTGGGGACAGGACAACCTAGGGAATGTTCTAGATGAGGTGCCCTCAAACAATTTCTAAATTCTATGTGAATTAGTTCAAAATTGAGGAAATATTTCTTCTGTACTTATCACTGACCCTCTTCCCCCTAAAGTACCTGTCTTTTAAGGCTAGTCAAACGTCTCTGAAGCCTTTCCTAGTGATGGGGGAGGGGAGGCTCTCCTTTTAGCCATTCTTCAGGGCTCAGTGAAAATGGATTTTGTACTTCATTAGGAATATCATTCAGTCATTTACATTCCCTCAAGTATTATCCCCGCTCACCCCACCCATGAAGTGTGAAGGCAGACAAAGGTGGAAAAATGTAGACTTTTTATTAGAGTTAGCTCCATCTGATCAGAATTCAAACTGTAACTTTTTAGCTGGATGATCTGGGAGGAATATTAACTCCCCTGCTTTGGATGTCCTCTATCTGTGAAATGGGAATGGCAGAACCTGATGAGGTTGGTGAGGATTAAGTATGGAGATCAGTTCACAATCCAGCACCAAAAAACACGTATCAGTTACACACATTCATTATGTGAACACCATTCCTTCCCATTAAAAACTATCTCAGGGATTTGGGGATTGGGGGGGGAGCTGAATACTATGTCTCCCATTTGCTGTGGTTGGGGGGAGCTGAACACTATTTCTCCCATGTTGCTGTGGTTGCGGGGGGTGGGGGGCTGAATACTATTTCTCCCAAGTTGCCGGGGGGGGTGGGGGTGCTGAATACTGTTTCTCCCTTGCTGCTGTGCTTGAGTGTTTCTTCTTCAATAGAGAGTCCAAGGACCCAGACTTCGGATACAAGAAAGCTGACACTGCAGCTTGAATCACTGCATTTAACTCTTACTCTGTACGTTTCAACTAAGCTTAGAAGGACCAACTAGCGTTCTGAAGAACTCACACAAGCACCGAGAAAGGGGGTAGGTCTGTATTGCTAGTCAGAACAGCAAACACCAGGCTCTGAGGATATTTTTCAGGAAAATTACAAAACAATTATTAGACATTCTATAAAAAACACATTCATAAGCAGCATAATGTCAGGATGCCATTTATACATTTCAGAATTATCGACAGGCCTTCTGCTCCTACATCTTAAGTCTATGGCCAAACAACTTCAGATCATGTTTAACATCTTATCATCTTATATGGAAAATAATTCCAACAACAAGAGCATCATCATCATGAGTCTCACCATTCACTGAAGCTGATGCCACGAGCTGACAACTCTCATAATCCTACAAAGTGCTTGCTGTTATACCTACTTTGCCTGACAAGACTGAGGCTTAGCAGGGTTAATGAACTTGTACAGATGACAAGGCAGTAAGGTGTCCGAGAGCTCCGGTTTGAAACCAGGTGCATCTTAGCTCTACACAACACCATTCAAGACTGAGCAGAAAACATAGCAGTTGCACTCCCAGGCCCTTTACAAAACTGTTTTCTATTTATAAAAAACCATCCCCTAGGACCCTTCATTGCAAGATTTTAACTTAAAAGGGCCACTCTGTGGATTGTTTAAATAATGCAGTATAAAAAGATACAAGAAATAGAAGCAAAAACTGAATCTTCCATTTAACAGGGGCCTGAGTTACCTGCACATGGAACATAAAGAAGAAAGAGTCCCGAATGGTACAAGATGGTGCCTATCCCTTCTCTCCTCGGGCTGCCCTGTGGGGACCGTGCAGGGCCACAGGGGCCGTGCAGGCTGGCAGAGCACCAAAAGTTAGGAACCAGAGTCACAAAAGTGGCTTCAAGTTTTACTTAACACTAAAGCATGCAATAGGGGAGAGACCCTATCTTTGGCATTACAAATGTTTTAGCGTAATGAGCAATGCCTCTCTTCACCCAATGAAGTACTGCTCACTCCCACATCCTTCCCAGCAGTGGGTAGTCAGTTTGCCTCCAGCACCCTCCCGACCCCTCCTAAAGCCAAATCACTGTGCATTCATGTAATTTTTATTCCTATTTAAATCTACTCCATGCCCACTATTTCAAGATATTTTACACAAGCTCTACTTTCTTATGTAAATTTCACTCTGTATTTGACTTCATCTGAACATGAAAATTGCTTTAAAACTCACAAAAATAAAAAGGAAAGTATATCTTATGAAAGTTCTTCCCACTTGTTCAGATGGATCATAGGCAGGCAGGAGAGGCGTGGCAGCAAAATGAACTGCTGGGAGTAAGACGTTTTTAAGGTAAATTTGCCCAACAAATAGTAATAGCTAGAGAAAAGAAGCGAAATAATTTCTAACAGCAGCAACTACTAAATTATAATTAGGCAAACAGGTTTTGGTTCAGCTTGTCAGTTTCCCTTTCTAACATCTAGCTATCAAATCCTGACCAAGAGTATTGACCAACTATTTATCTACCCACCAAAGCATCTGCTTGAATGCTGATAAAGTTGCTAAGTCCAGGTGCTGTACACACCACACTGGTCAATGAGTTTGGTGAGGATGTGGGGAGTTTGATATCTCATGTTCAGTGGCTCCGTGTTCACAGCCATCTGTGTCAGGGTTACAACTGATTTCCACCCAACAACTGCTGGTAGCAGCAGATGCGTGTGCACATGCATAAACATCTCCATTGTGCCCAAAAGCACACATGTGTACACATGCCAAGCCAGCTGCCCTCACGAATGCACTCATCTGATCCTCTGACAGTCAAAGCAACATGCGAGCCATTTCCTACTAGCCCAAAACAATGGGAAAGGCTGTCACCTGACCCTGCAAAGTCACCGCACCCGGGACCTCGTAACCACTGTACCAACAACCAAAACGAATACCTAAGGAATAACCCTAGACACACACTGCTGGGGGGGGGGAGCTCTCCAGTGCTGACAACAGGCAGGCAGGCAGCGGGCCACAGCCCTCTCTCAGTGGTTTTATCAAGGTGCACCGTGTTATCACACAGGGCAGGATTCAAACGAGAGAGGTCTAGAAACTTCCCTGGGAATACCTTATTCAGGTCATGAAAACAAGTTGTTCTATCGGCAAATCTACAGACACAGAAAGAAGACTGGTGGGTGCTTGGCAGAGGATGAGAAGACTGAGGGGTGAAAACTAAGGGGTGTGGGGTTCTTTAGAGGGTGAGGAAATATTTTAAATATGATTGTGGTGATGGCTGCACAGCTCCATGAATATACTAAAAACTGCAGAATTGTACGCTTTAAATGGATGACTTGTATGTATTTTATCTCTATAAAGCTGTTTTAAAAAGCAGGTTTTTTTGGGAAATGTTACTAAGACAGTCTGTATAAAACAGTATTTTTTAATTAAGATTAAAAACATATGTATGAAATGGGCAAGAGGTCATTTTGAATAGATAAAGTATAATTGCTTCTTTCCTCCTCAAATGCATACAAAGTTTTGGTGTATGCAGTAATAATTAAAATAATGACAATGCTTAATGACTTGGTCAAATACTCCTCTGGAGAAAAAACTGCAAATATTCTAAATTAACGCTTTCTGAACTCAATAGTTCTGTTTGGTGTACTGAATGGAAACATCGCTACTCAAGTATTCATTTCCTTCACTTAGGCAAGTAACTTACTACAAGACTGCCCTTAAGAATGCAAAAGATTTTATAATTAGGACAAATTTTCCATAAAATATTTTGTCATTTTATAAAAAATGAAAATACTTTAAGATTTTTAAACACATTTAGAGAAAATATTGCCATCAACATTAATAACCATTTAATTTTAATTCAGTCACCTTTAATCACTGTTAATTTTTAATTTCTAGGGACCAACTGATAATGCTCTGGAAAAAAAGTTTTATTAAACCGCCTCCTTCAGGACCAAGCCTACCATGACTCCATATGATTGGGGCTTTCACTCTGAGAAATAAATATTTTATAAAGCTAATTTAGTTCCTACCATCAGTAAATTGTTTATTAAATTGATCAGGTTAATTGGGAAAATCTACACTTTTAGGTTTCATCAAAAATGTACAGCTTCATCAATGAGACCACAAAAAGGTTATACTCTTTTCCCAAAAGCTTCTGACAACTTTCCCAAGAACTCAGTCCACAAACACATACTTGTAGATTAGAATGGGCAACCTAAGTACTTAAGTTCATTGATGGTTTTTACATTTTGGCTTCAAAAGGAAAAAATTTCCCCCCTTTTTCTAGAAGATTTCCATTGTGCATACAAACTACCTTTAAACCCAGCTAAATAATCACTAGCCAATATGCCATCATTAAAACAGCTATTACTACCAACATCCTATATGGCCCCTTCCAATTTTCAAAGCACTTTCCCAAACCTAATGAACTCACCTAAAGCTCAAACCCATCCTAGAAAATAGATAAATTTATTGTTTGCACTTTAGAAACCAGGCACACGTGAGGGTAAAAAAATGAGAAAGTATGATTCACCAGAGATAATACAGCCAGGAAACAGTAGAGCCATAATCAAACCCATATATTCTAACTCCATATTTTTTGCTGTATTCAACACAGAGCCTGAATTTTTTAAAACCGCTTTTATTTTATTTCTGGAATTTATGCTAGTTTAAATGAATGAACCAGACAGTATTATAAGATGCTTAAAATATACTTTTAAGGTCTCAAAGTTATTTGAAAAGAAATGTTTTTACATTTTGAATATGTTACTTGAGACTAGATAACATTTTGTCTTTGCTTCTTAGAGATGCCATTTTCATCTTAATCCCTTAATAGATCAGTGTTTCCTCAAAATGAACACATGTTCTTAAAAGCTTCCATTAATAGTTTGCTTACATCAAAAATTTCAAATTATTGGAATATAATTTAGGGCAAAGTAGAAACCCCTTCTTTTATATTACTTTAAGAAGAAAAACAATTATATTTTAAACTAAAGCAAAACAATCTTTTCTTATCCACTTTGCATTATAGACATTCCTTGAAGCAATCTCTCTTTGTAGTTTAAATAAAAAATAAAACTAGTCATTACAGATCTATTTCTACAAAGAAAGCAAGTTTTAAATGATATCACACCTCTGTTAAATTATCTGATAGGACAATTCGTACATTCCTCTAAATAGACATATCTGATGCTAAGAAACAGCCTAAATACATGTGCATCACATTCCACAACATTACAGTGCTTTACTTGATTTGCAGACACGTTAAACCTAGAACAGAAATAATTTTCACTTTTACTTCACTGCACCAAATAGGAATATTTAGTATTGATTCTCTAAATACAGATCACAGAACTTTTCTCTCCAAGTCATTGCAGTGTAACTCTTCCCCCAAATAAAGAAATAGAGGTTAAAAACTGGCTCATGCAGCTACCCTCCTCTGACAAGCATCAGACTTTTGGGGCTAGCACAGTGGCCATCTCTTACAGTACGGAAGGCTAGAAATGCCAGGGCAGTTACCATCCCTACACACAGAGAACAAAAGAACAAGCACTTCCCCAATCCACTGGTTTCGCCAAGAGCTTCTGAGGTCACAACTTCTTGGTACCCCTATCCATTGCCCACCTTGTCCAAATGTCACCTGAATTATACTTTTTTTTATTTTTGCCTCTGCCATTCATTTTTCTACCTCTGAAGCTACCAGTATTTTTCCACAGGACTGTCATACATGTAGCACACGTGTTGAAAGGATATTCTCAAATTTTTCTTACTAAGGGTACAATCTTTTAAAAGTCTGTGGTCCATGACTTGAAGGATCCACTCCTCTCTCTCAGAGCATCCCTCAATTTCTACTTTGCATGTATGTAGCACAGAAAATGGTGGACAAAGTATGAATGCTCACTCGTTCATTTAATAAACATTCCTGCCTTCCACCCTGTGCCACGTGCCACGGTAGGCAATGATGACATGCTGCCTACCCTCAGGGGCCTTAGAGTCCAGGAAACCAGACACACACTAAACAACAAATACCATAAATGCAATTAAGCATAGAGTTAGTGGTTGTGGCAGTTTGATAATATTTATGAATTCCAAAAAGAGATATTATGTTTGTAAACTGGATGGTTCCTCTGGGCATGATAACCCTTTGATTGTATTAGTCTCAGCTGAGACGTCTGATTAAATTATGTTAGTTAAGATTAGGGCTCTGATCCAACCACGTCATTAGAGTGCAACTCAACGCTGAGTCTCCGCCCCCTTGGTGGGCTGATAAAACAGACTCTAACAAGAAGTAGACACACAGAGAAGAAGAACACAGAGGAAAAGAGAGAGCTCATTAGACATGGCAGAGGTCCCGGGAAGAGAGATGAGCCTGATAGTCTAGAGCTGACCCTGTGAAAAGAAAGGAGCAGCTGAGCCCGTAAAGCCTACAGCCTACAGCTGAGATCAGAAGAAGCTGGGACCACTGAGACTTAAGAGGAAGAAGGAAGTCTGAACCCTTGCAGATGTGGCCCGCCATCTTGCTTCAACACGTGGCAACAGAGTGTGATAAGGAAGTAACCTTGAGTTGGACTCTTTAGGGCCTTGTAATTGTAAGCTTCTATCCCAAATAAATACCCTTTATAAAAGCCAACAGATTTCTGGTACTTTGCATCAGCACCTCTTTGGCTAATACAGGGGGTTCTGAAAAATTATCCATCAGGGGGATCTGAAGTTGGTCCAAGCCTCAGGAAATGCCTGTCTGCAATGCTAACACCTCAGATGAAACCCAAGTGATGGTGAGAACTTAATGGGGTACAGAAGGCAGATTCCGGGAGCTTGTTCCAGGAAAGGAGAAGCCCCACAGGGCAGAAATATGCATTCAAGAGGCAAAAACACAAACTCTGCCCCTACCAGCCATGTGGCCATCAGTCTCTAAGTCTGTAAAATAAGGCTAACAAGACCAACCCCTCTGAAAAGAGGTAAGGCAGGTGCTGCTCCTATCACAATGGCGGGCAGTCACGGCTGCCACTGTGACTAAATAATTAAGTCCTGTGTTCCTGACTAGATTTTATCACCCACAAGGCCAGAAAATTGACCTGAATGATCCTACACATGTAGATTCTCAACAAATATTTACTTAGGGAAGGAAAATATAACTTTTATTTTTCACCCAAATGTCCTGTGATAGAATGAGAATATAATCAGAAAAAAATTCTTTCAGTCACTGGTTTCTGCCTCTATAAGACATGGGTCCCCAAGATCAGAAAGGATCCCCTGAGCGAGTCTACAACAAAAACTGGCAGAGGACTGGATACGGCCCATGGGCCCTACAACGAAAAATATAGCTTTCTATAACTTTACGGAATACAAGTTTTTAAATAACCGTGAGAGAGTGTCACAATTCATTCATGCATAATTTATGTTCTAACCAAATTTTAACTTAACCTCATTAAGGGAAGAGAAGAAAGCTGGTAAGTAGTTCTAGACCTCTGCTGCAGAGAGGACAAGAAGAGGGGGAGCAAGGCAGGTCCAGGAAAGGCGTTAACAACAGACTTTCCACTTGACCCCAAAGAAAGGTTTTCCCCAATCACTGACAGCCTGGAGGGTCCAAGAACAAACTGCATCTAACCTCTCGTGTAACTTAAGTGGTGATTATGACTCATTACTGCTGAACTGTGAAATCCACAAAAATCAACTGGCAACATCTGTCGAAAACAGCCAAAATTGGTTCATAAAATAAAACCTTAACTCTTGTTTTAGACATAAGAATAGTAACACCACTCCCCTTCCAACGCATGCTTAAATTCACATCCGTGGTCATCAGAGTCTAAGCCAACAGGGAAACACTGAAGCTGGAAGTACCATTATTTAAAAATGGAATTGTTCGTCAATACTAAGTAGAATAGGTTCACAAACTAAGTGAGAGACTTGTTGAAGCAAAGGAAATTTCTAAACTTTTGGACTGTTAAAATACCAAATTATGGTAAATATGGAAAACAAATGCATAGGTAAATAGCTTTATGTTACTGACTTTCTTTATAACTTCTACATTTTTAATATGTAATTTGAATTCCTGATGAACGTACTGGGCACTGGCAAGCAATTCCCAAGCATTATCTTGCAAACTTAATCCTATGAGAAAGGTACTACAGCAGCCCCACTTTGCAGAATTATGAAACACATGAACCATAATGCCAACACTTATTTCCAGCTCAAAAATTTAAAAAATCAAGAAGCTAATGGTTGATATTAGGATAACCATGAATCTGTGTTAATTTATCTTTAAAAGGTGCATTTCTAATTTCAGTGCTTTAATTACTACTGGTAATAAATTATTTTTAACACACCTTATAAATGATGAAGGCTCACCAGGATGTAGGAACGTCAAGATAAGAATGATATAAAAAAGAAGTAACCCGATAACATGGAGCAATACTGGAAGACAGGAAGGGGCATAAAGGAAGAGAAGGAAAAGGAAAGTATAAAATAAAGAAATGAGATGGGAGAGAAAACACAATTTCTGAGGACACTTAAGCAAAGTGTCAACTGCTTTTATCGCCTCTCTGCAGCTCCTCAGCACTATGAGAGCATAGGAAAGTATTGATCCTGACATTCTAATTATGTGATTAACACTCTTCAGAGATCCTCACCTACACGTTCCTTTGTTCCACTTTATATTTGGAAATCTGTGGGGGCATCTGTAGCTGTCACAATAATAGAGCCACGAATGCTGGGCAGACCTGCACTGCGTGTCCCACAGTCCCACACAATACACGCAGGCGCGTGCACACTCACATTAAGCATCTTGCCTGACTCTCTCTCTTGCTAGACATTCAAGTGAAGGAAAAGAAAATCTTTTAATTAATTATTCAAGCCTAGAACCTAACTGTTTTATGCATAAACAGAAACGATTTTTAGCACAGGTTTTAAACAATACATTTTTTAGGAGAGCAACTGTCACGTAAATGGAGGAAATTTCTACTTTGTTTGGTTTGGAAATGCACCAAGAACCGTTCACCACTTCAGAAAATGAAGTCACCCATGGCAACGTGGCTCACAAGGTCCTAGTAACCAATACACACCCTGGCAGCAGTCTGCCTCCATGGGTCTCGTGCTCATGGAGGCCTGGGTCAGGTTGCCTATTTGGAAAAGTTATTTCTCTTCCAGATCAGGGCTGCAAAGTGAGATCCATAGACTGGCTGCAAGCCCACAAATGTGCTAGGATCTTTCTGAACTGAGATAAGGAGTTGGAACCACTTTAATTCAGTTGACTTTTTTCTTTCCATAGCAAGACTCTCTCAATGAAGGAAGCAGTGCAGAGAAGTACATTCTCATAGCAGACCAGCATTCCAGTACAACTGTCCTTCCTAGTGTATTGACATATTTAAATAAATGTTTTTATAAATTACATTCCTTTCATTTCTTCTTTGTTAGTTGATTTTTTAAAATTATGTGTTATTCACATTTCTCATTAGTATATAAGGTGTTACACAATATGCTCTAAGAAGGGGAGCTGATAGGATAAGAGCCAAGAACCACTGCTGTAAAACAAGAGAAGAATCACCTGGATCCAGCCTTGAACGATGTCTTTCTAAAGACATCAGGGAAACCTGTCAAAAGAGGGCATTATTATCTAGACTTCTGAGATGGTCAAAATTACAGCACTCCATTATACTAAAAGTCATTGATTATACACTTTGGTTAGAATACCCAGAAACAGCAGCTATGTACAGTAGGGTAAGCATAGAAAGATTAAGAGGTGAGGAATCTTCTTGCCTGTTTTTATTATTATTATTATTATTATTATTATTATTATTATTATTATTATTATCAGAATAATGAAAATGCCCTCATAATGACTGAAGTGATGAATGCACAACTATGTGATTATAGCAAATACCATTGATTATACACCTTGGATGAACTGTATGCTTTACTAATATGTATCAATAAAATTGATTTTTTAGAAAAAGCAAAATTTTAAAAATTACATCACTCCAAACCTAAATGAAACCTCTGGGATAGATTCCAGACACTGCTGATATTTTATAGTTTCACTTCATTCAAACGTAGTGGAGAAAAAAGGACACAAGCTATACTCCCTTTCCTCCCAAGTCTTAATACCACAGAACGGAGTTGGCAAACTAGAGCCCATGGGCCATGTCCAGTCCTCTGCCAGATTTTATAAATAAAGTTTCACTGGAATGCAGCCATGTTCACTCTTTGTTCATGGTCTATGGCCGCCTTCACGCCACAGGGACAGAAGTGAGAAGCTGCCACGGACCAATTAAGGCCAGCAAAGCCTAAATCTTTACTCTCTGGCCCATTACAGAAAATGTTTGCCAACTCCTATTCTGGATCAAACATAAATTGGTATGTTTTATTTTTATCTTAAGTCTACTTTTAAATACGTAAAATCCATATGGCATAAACTGGACTATAAATGTAAGCATTATGAGAGATGTCTGAGGCATGACGATAATTTGAACCTCTTTCAATACCTCTGAATTTTAGTCTCTTTCGTTTTATGAATGCAACAGAAAATTTCCAATCCTGATCCTGGTCCTTCACAGACCAGGATCAGGATTGGCCCCATCAATTGCAACTTGATATATTTAAACAATCTTAATAAGAAGGAGAAAAAAACCTTTTCTAGTTCAGTAAATTACTTTAAAATGAAAACAGTATTACAAGTAAAACTGGTGATGAAGCTGATATAAATTTCATTCTAAATAGCTTAGTCAAAAGGATGTGATTTGTGATCCATGCAAATTACCTTTTTAAATCCACATCCGACCAACAAGATGCCACCTGCCAACCCTAAAAGTTCATGTGACTGAAAGAGCTGAGCTGGGATACAGTGGCTGGTTTTCAGTCGGCACCAGCTGAGCCCAGGGAACTCAGGCATGCACTGCTGCAATTAGGCTGTGCATTTTCTCTTGGACTTTCCCCAGCCATGTGTCCTCTGAGTCCCCACATACACCCTGAAATGCCTGGCATACTTTTGCCAATCACAGGATCACATGCTCTCTCGGCTGCAGAAGATCATTTCATCGACTTCAAAAATAGCTTACATTCATCAATGCGGCGTATGAGAGAATAAAGTCCAGGACTCTGGGCAGTTTGCACATCATCATGGATACCAAGAAGGGATATAGAAATCCCTGACACACCCCATGTAACATGTCAGAATCAAAACCCAAGGCAGAGAATACAGCTTTAAAACACACAAGTGCATTTGCTCCAAAACTAACCAGACAGTAATGAAAACAATCCTTTCCTTTTTCCCTTTTCGGGGATGGAGTTGGGGGGGGGGGGCAGACACCAGAAACCCTGAAGGGCCCCCACTCTACTTGACTTCTCTCCACAATGACCCCACACCTCAGGGAGCTTAGGGGCCTCTATATGGAATACTTTGCTAAATGATAATAATAAACCACACTCACCATGAATTTTAAATATAAAAAACATGACATTAGTTAAGTTAGATTCCAACTTTATTCCTAAGAGACTTTCCCATTGCACAGAACTAACTTTATCTTATAGCACGAGCTCTCAAATGAGGTTGAAGAACAAAGCTAACGTTGTTTCCCTAAATTTCAAATCTAAACTAATAAACAATTTAAGTGTCAGAATGCTTACCATATGACTTAAAACAAATCCCGCCCCCAAACAATGTCATCACATGAAATACATCAGTAGAAGCCAAGACGGTGCTGTGGGCATCTTATACACAGGTATACATCCTTCCCAACCAAATTCCTCAGGTGGCGGTATCTCAGATCTGTCACTGCCAATGGCGTTTAGCAGAACACAGTCCTGGGCACAAAACAGAGAGTTAAAAACTGCTCCTCGAATGAATGTATTAAATACAAAAAGGAGTATGCAACTTAGTAAAATAAATCTTCAATTCGAAAAACACAAATGAGGAAACCCAACAGATATCCTAGGATTACACTATAACCAACTACCTACCTGAGAACTCCCAGAAGTTTCATTTCACCTAGTACAAAAAAGGGTGTTCCTGTCCTTTATCACAAAGGTCAAGCATGTGCTTTCTCGACCTTCTCTTGCTGTGATTTCTATAAAACATCCTAGGTTTGCCTTTCCAAGTGTCACTCCAGTGTCAGTTCCTTTAACATTTATGACACTGTATGAGCTGCAGGCAGCACTGCCCTGCCTGAAGCTTACAAACGGGGAAACACCAAAACACTCCAAACCAACCTCAAGGAGCAAAACAACCCTGCCAGGCAAAGTGTTCTTAAAATGAGGCAATATTTTTGCCCATTTGCCCCAAAGCTCTCTCATGTGCAACTCTTCATATCACAGGTTGTGAGCTTCGATTACAGGTTTTCCTATTTTATTTTTCCCCATTTTGAGGATGCTTGTCTTTGCCACTGCACCACACCTCCCTGACCCCTCTCCCTAAGCACTGGGAAATGCACATGCAGGTAGGAGGAGAGCTACAGGCGCCTCCTTCCTCCCAATTCCTATCTTCCCAAGCCATTCACTTATGTACAACCTCTCTGAAGCCTGCAGAAGAGCTGGGAAACACCCCCGATGGCATCTCAGCTTTCAGAACACTGGATCACCACAAGTGACAATGGATTAGTCATTTAAATGAAGACGTGATGCTTCACCAAACTTCAGGAATAATGGTAAAACATGAAGTTTATTACTAGAAATTCCACATATTAGAGATCTATCCTCTTATATGTGCCTAATTTTGAATAAAACATTAGGCAAAAGACCACTGCTACTGTAGACTCTTCCATCTGGGCTCCCTTGGCTTCACAAATGATGTCCAGGTTCCTGACGACCCTGAGCCTCCACAAGTGAAGCCATTCTGCTGGCCCCAGTGCCTCCCCCACTGCAGCGCACTCCGAGAGTAGCCGCCGCAGGCTTTCCACCTCGGCAGGGTGCAGGGCCTGGGCTGAGCAGGCCAGGATCTGACAGGAAATACCTATGAGCACCTTCACACAAGCTGGGTGATGGGGACCTGGAAACCGCCCCACGGCAGGACTCCTCCAGGCTGCCCTGCCTCTGCCCGCACCCCACGCTGTTCCAACCTCCCTCAACACACAGGCCTCCTCCGAACGCTCCGACATTAGCCAGCTGCAGGAACACCTACCTTCCCTCTTAACCCACCCTCCAACTCAGGTGAATCCACTGAGCCCAGGGAAATGGACACAGAGAAGTGCAAGCAAAGCCCATTTTTAACTGATATCCCTCTTTACTTCCCTCCTCCTATTCATCAGTCCAACCAGTACTTATGGAGCACTGTGGAAGCAGAACCTGGAAGCCCCCATGACCACCCCAGGCATCACACCCCTGTATAGCCCCCCACATACATATGGGAGCAAGGCCAGGGGTGAGGACAGGGTATCACTCCAGAGATCAGGGGACCAGGATGCCAATCAGTCGGCTGCTAAGTCAGAGAAGATTATCCTGGTGGGCCTCACCTAATCAGATGAGGCCTTTCGAAGAGGGGGAAGGTTAGACCCATCCTGGCCTCAAAGGCTCAAACTGCCATATCGTGGGCAGGGCTACACGGCAGCTCTCTAGGAGCCAGGAGTGACCCAAGCGACAGCCAGCGAGAACACTGGGCCCTCCATCCTACCACCACAAGGAACTAAATTCTGCCAGCCACCTGGCAGAGCTTGGAGGAGCACTCGGAGCTTTCAGTGAGAATGCAGTCTACCCACCCTTCACTTCAGCCCTGTGATCCCAGGAGAAGCCAGCTAGGGCCTGCAAGACCCGACCTACAGAAACTGTGGGATAATAAATGGGTGTTGTTTTAAATTGCTATCCTGGTGCTAATTGGTTATCTAGCAACAGAAAAACGAATAGAAGCAGCTAAATTAGTTTTGGGTCCCATAGATTTAATTCCATCAGTTATCTCTTCTTTTCTGTCTGCGCCATCCACATCCACTGCAGCCCCATCCACAAAAGAGCCAATTAACGTTCTGATCTGGCATTACAGCCAACAACGCCACATGATTCTTTATAATTCAAGTAAAAATTAAGGAAGCACAATGCTTTAGACAGCCTGTGGGGTCGTGTCGCAGAAAATCATATCATCTCCATGAGGTTTTCAAAAATAATAAAACTTCTCAGGGGTCCTAAGTGAGATACAATGATATAGCACAATCCCTTTCATTTTCAGAAATGAGGAAACTGAAGCTCAAAGCGTTGAAGCATTTAAAGACCAACAGCCTTTTTTTTAGGTACGAAGCAGGAGGCACCAGGAATTGAACCCAGGACCTCGTATGTGGGAAGCCAGCGCTCAACCACTAAGCCGTATCGGCTCCCCGGAGTTGGTTTTACTGTTTTGCTTGTTGTTTGTTTTTGGGTTTTTTTTCCCACGAGGCACGGGGAACCAAACCATGTGGGAGGCAAGTACTCAACTGCTTGAGCCACATCCACTCCCCTAGACTTTCATTTTTACACACAATATTAAAAATGCACGCTATATTTTTATCATATTACACTACTTAATATAGGTACATGTATAAGATTCTGGTGTCCCACTTTTCTCTTTCTTTTGTTTAAAAACTGGCAATGTGCTATTTCTCAGTTCTTTATTTATTCTTCTTCTATACTTATAACTTCTACTTCCAAGACTAGACTCAGAAGGGTCAGGCCTCCAAGAAACAACTCATCAACAAAAGTTTTGTCAGATGCAATATATTTTAGCTGAGGCCTTCCATTCTGCCTTTTCTACAAAGCTATGTTTACTAATATTTGTTTTGCATAACTTATCCATGGAAGCAAACATCTACCTTTCTTCAAAGCTACTGTCCATCCTTTAAAAACTATTTAAAGTCCAAGTACAAATGCTGAGCTAACCTTACAGACTATGTCATCTTCACTGTGATTTTTGGCATATTTTTCTCACTTCATTGCGGCTTCATCAAAAAACCATAGATTAGCTTATCTGCATCTCAACTAAGCCTAATAACGTTCTAAAATAGCTTACAAGTGATCAACTCTGTTCCTGTTTAAAAATTTAAGAACGAGATAAAGGCTGGAATTTCTACTTAAAACAAAATAAATCAGGTTAACCTGAAAATGATGCCAGGTTTTGGCTTCACATACTTTCTGAAAACCAAAAACGTGTTTCTCCTTCGATAAACAAAAACCAGGAAATTGAAAATCGACAAACATATTAATATTAAACAAGATTAAACATGTAAATTCCCAAAATAAGGACCTGATTTAGAGGAATATTCAAAGGAGAATGGCTGCAACCTATGCTTGAAAAACAGTTACCTCTATAAAGACGATTTTCTGCTCCTGTGTACGTACCCTCCAGGACACCAAGCAGAAGGAATAGTACTCGAATTTGGTACTCAGAAATTCTGTGCCAGTACTTGTCAAGCTAGAACTGGTCAGTGTTGGTTGCCTTGTGACGCACCAACCCTTTCCAGCCAACACGGAGGGCCACGCCTGATTCATGCAGTAGTTCTCACCCTGTGCACATCCCATGGCAGTCTTATCTTAACTTCTGTGTCATTTTGTGTATTTTTGCGTTTTTCTCATCATGGGTCCTAAGAAAATGGGCAGTGATAACGCTAAGCAGAAAAGAAAATTACTTCACACCTCCACTGAGCCAAAAAAAAAAAAAAAAAAGAAAGAATAGGTAAATAGAGCGGTATTCCCATTATGATCTTACTAGGGAATACGGTATGCCTAGAACGTTCTCCACCATCATTAAGAATAAAGCAGCTATAAAAAAAAGGCTGATGTTGTGAAAGGAGTTAAAGCAGTAACAAAGCAGTGTTCCCAAACACTTAAGGAAGTTGAAAAGCTGTTACTAATTTGGGTAGAGAAGCAGTTATCGGAAGATAGCATATCAGAAGCCATGATATGTGAAAAAGCAAAAGTGTTGCATGCCGATCTTTTGAAAAACAAACCGGAAACGAGTGATGAGTGTGTTCAAGTTTTTAAGGCCAGCCACAGCTGGTGTGATAATTTTAAAAAGAGGACTGGCAGCCACAGTGTCGTGAGGCATG
>JAKSZT010010858.1:18898585-18910311 GCA_026826555.1 Tolypeutes matacus
TGATAATTTTAAAAAGAGGACTGGCAGCCACAGTGTCGTGAGGCATGGTGAGGCAGCGAGGGCTAATAAAAAGGCTGCTGATGAATTTGTCAGTGAATTTCAAGACTACATAGAGGCTGAGGGTTTTATTCCCCACCAAGGTTTTAACTCTGATGACACTGGAGTTTTTTGGGGAAAAAATGCCAAGTAGGACCCACAACACAAAAGAGGGAAGGCATTACCAGGCCACAAACCAGTGAAGGACAGGCTCACTCCACTGTTGTGTGGGAATACTAGTGGGGACTTAAAACTCAAGGCTCTACGAGTCTATCACAGTGAAAACCTGCGAGTTTCAAAAAGCATCATGTCATAAAAAGCAAACTCCATGTGATGTGGAGGGCAGACAGCAAAGCCTGGGTCACGAGGCAATTTTTCACCAAGCGGACCCACTTCTTGTTCGAAGATCGGATATAAGATTTTATTTATTTATTCATTTATTCCCCCCTTGCTGCTTGTGCTCGCTGGGTCAGCTAACCACTCCGTGCGGGCGGGCTTGCCTTCACCAGGAGGCCCCAGGAACCGAACCCGGGGCCCCCCATATGGTAAACGGGAGCCCTACTGATTGAGCTACAGCCGCTTCCCCCAAGTGGACTTTTTAAAAGTGTTTGGGCCCTCAGTGAAAAAACATTTGCTGGAGAAAGACTTGCCTCTGAAAGCTCTCCTACTTTTGGACAGTGAGCCTGCCCACCCTCCAGGCTTGGAGGATGACTTATTGGAGGGGTTCGGCTCCATCGCTCTAAGGTTCCTGCCCCCCATCACCACTCCTCTCATCCAGCCCACGGACCAGCAGGTCATTTCAAACTTCAAAAAGTTGTACACCAAGGCGCTTTTCCAGAGGTGCTTTGAGATCACCTCTGACACCCAGTTGACCCTCAGAGAATTCTGGAAGGAACATTTCCATACCCTGCACTGCCTTAACCTTATTGATAAGGCCTGGAACCAAGTTTCTTACAGGACAATGAATTTGGCGTAGAAGAATCTGTGGTCAGAAGCTGTGCCTCAGAGAGACTTGGAAGGGTTTGAGGCTGACCCCATCCTGCAGGTGCAGAGGGTGCAGTTGTACAGGATATTGTGTCTTTGGGCCAATGCATGGGTCTGGAGGTCGGTACTGCTGATGTTGAGGAGTTAGTGGAGAACGTGGTGAAGAACTCAGCACTGAGGAGCTGCAGGAACTACAAGCAGCAGCAGCAAGCAGCAACAAGAGGCAGCTGAAGAGATTTCTTCAGGTGAGGAGGAGATAAGGGAGGATGTCCCCAGTTCCTTGATAAAAGAAATGTGTGCAAAATGGGCAGAAGTTCAAAACTTTGTGGAGAAGTACCATCCAGACAAAGCTCTGACAAGCAGAAAGGTGAATTTATTGCCTGACCAAACAATCTCACACTTTCGAGGAATTCTGAAAAGACAGAAGTAGCCCTCATTGGATAAATTTTTAGTAAATGTGACAAAGAGTATGTCAAAGCCTGTGGTGCAAGTTGAAAAAAGGCAGGAAAGAGAAAGAACACCTGAAGTGCAAGTGCCCGATGTTCTGTTTGAGGGGCCTCTCCTCCTCACCACTCTCCTCCCACCATCCCATTAGGCCACGGGCTCTTCTCAGTACAGGGAAAGTGAAGTTTTATTTAAGCATTTATTAATTTTTAGGTTTATTTCTCATGTAAAGTAATGATATACCACCCTAACTTTTCACATATTGCCTTAAAAAGGTGCATTGTCTTTGGTTTGGGAACACATTAAACTTATTTACATTATTCCTTATGGGGAAATTTTGTTTGGTACTCATAGTTTTTTGTACTCATTGTGTCTCCCGGAACCAATTAAAGACGAGTACCAAGGTACCACTGTGTAGGAAAAGAAAAACACTAGGTACCACTGTGTAGGAAAAGAAAAACACTCACTCCTTATCCTGCCCTACCCTAGGTACACACAAAAAGTATCTGGGCTAAACTTAGTTTTCATATTCCCACTCGTTCTGCTAATATCTTAGTACTACTTTTCCATTTAACACACATTCCACAATGCCATGTGGCCAAACTGGCCATGCCAGATATCTACAACCTTTGGGCCACCTGATTTCACCTTCCCCTCTGACAGCATCAGAAACAGAGGAACTTAGTTTTAAATCTTGTAAACTATACAAAGGCCCACAAGCAACAGCTCCCCTAGGTAAAGCAGCTAAAGCAACAAATGGTTTTAAATTTCATTACTGCAGAAGAATGCAAAGTTGCTGCTGATACCACAACATCTACTGGTTCCAGTCCTTTTTAAGGGACTTTTTTTTTCTTGGAAAGTTCATTCGCTTTTGGAAATTACTATTTACAAATTTTATCCAGAAATCAGTGTTCTGTTTCACCCAGAAGGCTGGCGCAGGTCAGGGAAAGGACAGCAGCCTTGGAGCCCACCTGGCACCTGGGTTTGAAGCTTGGCCGTACTAGTTGTATGATCTTAATAAACCCACAGCTAGGCTTGTTGTGAGGATTACCTGAAATAATCGCTGGCAGGGGCTCTGCAGTCAAACTGTAGCTGTAACGAGTGCTATCAGCACCTGCAGCCAAGCTTTGCACAGGGCGGGCACCCAACACATGCTGCCATGCATGCCTTCCTTCTTCCCCTCTTGCCCTTTAAAAGGTGAATGAGATTGCCATTTTCCCTTACAAACGACTCTTTTTATTTTGTTTGGTTTTGTATTTCAGTATCAATTTTGTAGTACAGCTAACTCAGGTCTCTGGAATTTAATTATTGGAAAGTTAAGACTTTTTTCAAATTAAATGACATCACAGCAATGGGACAATGTTTCTTTTGTGATCTTAATATCAGTCTTGAATGTGTGTCATGATTTCAGTGAATAATAACAAAAATTGCTTTAACAATGATTAGACGCTAACTCTGTCCCAGGCACCATCGAAAATCGTCATGCTGACTGTGTCACTGAATTATCCCAGCAGGCTTCCAAGGTGGGTTGGTTACCACCTGGACACAGAGAGGGTGAGAGCTTGCCCTAGGGCACACAGCAGGAAGTAAGGCCCAGGAAGTCAGACTCTACCCTTGCCACCCTTGGGCCACTCAGCGGCATGCTCCAGGCTTGGGTTTTCTTATCTATGTTAAAAAGAAACAACTCACAGCACCTGAAAATGCCCAGGGCTTTATCAGTTAATTTAATCATAGCAATAACCCTGTGAGATGATTCCTTTCATTTCACCTACTTCGTGGCAAAGGGCACTCCGACTCACAAAGATCAACCCCGGGAACTCCAGGCTGGGCTGGGATGCACGTCAGGCCTCCCAGCTCCATGTCCTTGCTCTTCCCCTGACACCTTCTTGCCAAATGATGAAAACGTAGACTTCCTGGTAAGACTTGGCCAGCAAAAGTGCTGGTTTCAATATTTCACTATGGTAAAAAGCTACTTAGTAGGAAAGGGGCATCATATCAACAACTTACTCTCAAATGGTTTAGGGGAAAAAACATATATATAGGGAATGTTTTGTAATATTATTGCATCTTTCCTGAAAATCTGTAATTATGCCAAAATAAAAAGTTTTTTAAAAAGTAAGAGAGACTGCTTTGGGCTTAATGTACTCTCATCTCAAAGATAACTTTAAATCCCTGCGTCAACGAGCACTGGCGAGGAGGGCCTCCTTTCTCTGACTGGTAACTTGGACACGATGCAGCCTAAATGGAAACTGAGCATTCAGCCAATGCCAGAGACTTCCAGAGCA
Organism: Tolypeutes matacus; assembly: GCA_026826555.1. Taxonomy (NCBI): domain Eukaryota; kingdom Metazoa; phylum Chordata; class Mammalia; order Cingulata; family Chlamyphoridae; genus Tolypeutes; species Tolypeutes matacus. The sequence continues at coordinate 18,902,335 of JAKSZT010010858.1, forward strand.
CGCTGAGGGCCCTTTCCTCCTTTATTCTTTGCATTTTCCACATATTTACGTCTTTATTTACGTAATCCACTAAGGGGGAAAATGCCAACCACCCTTTATCTACCATTTAATTTCTTACTGAAGCTGGTGACTGAGTGACATGAGGTGGAAATATGTCCATATGGGTGAGTCTTATTTACGTTCTGAAAGTTAGATTTTAAAATCTAATCTGTTTTAATGAAGTAAATGAGACTCTTCTCCAAAACAGGTACATATTATATTAAAAGTGAGCTGATGAAAATGCCTTTATTTAATAGGAAAAGCAGAGTGTATTTCCAAAAATTAGTGAATGTTTTTAAGTGCTTGATTTCAAACTTATAAGAACATCTTTATCATTAGTAATGGAAAAAGCAGAAGGTCTCTTCATATTGCCTGTTGCATACAATAATCTTCTCCATGAGAAACTGAATACCATCATGCTCACAGGCCAGGCTGGAAATGCTTGCACATGCAGGCTTCCAGTGCACTGAAGTAGTTGCAAGCCCAGACCCTGAGCCCAGGCCCACCACTGGCTGCCCACTGGCCACACCCCTGGAATGTTAACCAAACTGGAAATAACCGAGGGGAGGGGAGGGGAGAGGGCACCCAGAAAAGGGATTACAGATGTACAGATCGAGTTTCCTTTCTGTGAACTGTTCTGGCAATTATGTTACAGGACAGTGAGGACACCTAAAAGAGTGGACATTGCATGGCCCAGGCATGACCATCATATGCTACACAGCAGCTCTTCAGACATTTGGTTCCATTTTTCTTATTCCCAGCTTTAGTTAATCTTAATAATGAACACCCTTAAGTCAAAATGGGAGGAGTGAAGTAGGTAAGTAAACTAAAATAGATGCATCAATAAAGAATGTATATATCTACACCACATAACACCTGATGCACTCTTAATGGAGGAAGAATTCACAATCTGGTCTTTATCCACACATCCAGACCATTTCTTGCTGCTATATGAAGCCTGGCTTTTCTGGGCACCCCTCTTTAACCCATAGAAGACTGCTGACTGCTTTCACAGCTCTGGTGCCAGGCAGCTTAATACGAATACTAGTACCCTTCACAGCTGGCTACCGACCCTCACATGGTTATTATGAGGACTTGACTATGTAAGACAAATATGTCACTGATAAGAAAAGAGGAAAAACAAATGTATTGACCAGGTTCAGGACACTCTCAAGTAGCTTCCCCAAAATCAATGAACCATGTTAAAGGATAAACATGCCTTTCTGATGCTGCTCCTGAACTAGCACACAATAACGATATGTCATACGATACAGAGTCCAACAAAGAGGTATGACTCAAACCCATCACACCGAAGTTTACACTACACATTGAAATGATACCTTGTCATCAAGAAATGCTGATGGTGGTAATATGATGAGAACACTGAAGCACAAATTATTTCTAAGAAATAATCAATACTCCAATGACCATTCAGTTTTCTTTCAATGGCTAGATACTTGACACCACCTCCAGCAGTCCAAAAAGGTGAAGCAAATAGGTGCAAGAAAGTAAAATTACCTTGATCGAAACACCACTTCTCCTTTTCAACTAATAATATAGATAAACATGCAGGGAAAATTAACAATGATGGGCCAAGCATGAATTCTACGGCTGGAAATGGACAAACCCAGCCCCAGTGCTGTCATACCCGTTGGGAAGCTCCATAAGAGAAACAGCGTCTGCACAGTCAAACTGGATCAAAGGGCTAGGTGCTGTGGGCAGAGAGAAGGAACGTGGCAAACACAGAAAGAAAAAGGTCTGTGCAGCCTCCCCACAGCAATGAGTAGAAGTCACAGTCACAATCCACACAGCCAACGTTTTAGTTCTTGCTACATGCCAAATTTTGCCTGGATTATCTGCTTCAATCCTCACGATAATCCTAAGAAGTAGACACAATTATAAACCCTAATTTACTGAGCAGAGATGACAACATGCCCAAGATCAAATAGTGATTAAGTGGAATGGGCTGGGATTCAAATATGACTCCAGAGCACGAGTTCTTAATCACTAAAGTATAAATCAAAAAAAATAATCAAAACTGCAAGAATCAATGATTAATTCTCAACACTCAGCTGCAATTCTCACAACTCAGTTATCTATTCAGAAAGAACAAAGCCTAATGATTTGATTTCTCAATTTCAACACACTTTCGAGTAGTAGAATTTAACCCCCATCACTGGTGAAACTGCAAATAAAAGGACTTGTAAACACAATTAAGACTGCACACTTCATGAGACACTGGATCACAGAGCTGAAGAAACTTCAGGGATCATTTGGTACAAACTCTTCATTTGACGGATAAGAAGTTGAATAAAGAAGAACCCAGCTTAAATAAAGAAAACCAAAGAAAAAGAAGTTCTCATCACCAACACATTCCGTAGTAAAATATAAAATTATAATAAAATGCAACATGCTTCCAGATCAGTCAAGATTTGTCCGTACATACCAACAAACATTAATAGTGTACATCAGCAAACACTAATAACAAATTCATTCCAGAAGAATGTTCATAAAGGAAAGGTGGTAGAAACAAATGTAAATCAGCACTCTTAATTAGCATCATATAAAAATAAGTATGCTTCCAATTAAGCGTCTTGGTTTTTTTTTTTTTTAGCTTAAAATAGTTTAAAAAAGAGAGAGGATTTCGAATCACAAAACTAAAAGCCAGTACGACAGATACCAAATCATTTTTTTTTTGAAATGTAGAAATGCAGAAAATCTACATTTCATAAAATAAAAGCTATTTTATTTATCTAAATGTATTTCTTCATACTCATTAATGAACTAGGCATTCTGACTACCTTTCTAAATTACATTTATTAAAAACTAAATATATAAAAGATAATTTTCATCAAATATAAGTTTCTCATCATTTTACTTTATTCTCCGAATCAAGTTTTTAAGTTACCATATATAGCAATTTTTTTAAGGTGAAAGGGGGAAAAAATCACCATGTAACTGCTGATTTGAAAGCACTGAGTGTGTCGCTTAGAAATGATCTAAGAGAGAACATTACCTAAGGTGTTTCTTTCACCTTGGTCAGAAACAGAACATACTCTTGTCTATACACATACTGACTGATGTCACAGAAAAATCACTAGATCATCAAACTGAAATAGAGCACTCAGTTTAATTCAGCCAGTAAAAAATAATTAGGTGAAATAAAGTGACAGTGGGAGGGTTTCGGGTTTCATCGTAATAGGTTTTCTTCCCTTCCGCTACATTCTTCCAGACTTTCTGGTGTGCTGTGGCAGATGTCAATTTTAAATCATCGCTTTTTCCAAATGTTTGCAAAAGTTAGTTGTGGATTCAGATTAACCTGTATCTGCACACTGAGATTATCCTTTCAATAGAAGAGTCTGAGATTAATAGCTTGGCCACACACCTGCGAGACTGGACAAAGAGCCACGGTGTCCCTGTGAAATGAAGCACTGGTCACATGCCCTCCGAGGCCCTCCTCAGGCACCTGCCTTCAGGTCACCCTCTCGCTGCTCAGACACACCTTGGCTTACTGGTCTGTGGACTGAGTCCCAGGACAAGTCATGTTGAGCCTTTGTGACTGGCCAGTCCAACAGGTGCATTGCTGGTTATTTTTTTCTGACACGTGTAATTTAAAGAATAAGGAAGCTGACCAATTTACAGTAGGAACACATTGTAAGTTCCAACCGAAGCAAAGATAGAGCTTTCCTCCTGCTCAATACAGACAATGTTGAGTTTACTTTAAAGGCCTGCTCTGTGCTGTCACTCTTCTGGTCTGGGGCGGGGCCAAGGCCTATGCTTTGAGAACGAATCCCTGGACGGGAATTCTTTACGGTCTTCCTTGCATAACCCTGATATGCCAATTCTGACATTGGCCCTTAAAGTGGAGCCAGAATACAGGCGCTTGGGAAGAAATCCAAGGTCAGAATCCTTGTAGGTATTTACACAATTTTCCCTTGACTCTACAATTCTCGCCCTCACACTTCATTTGACAGCTTATTTTAAACATACTGCCTTTCTTTCTACACTTGTATCTTAAGTTGCTGGGAAATATTTAATTACATTATATATTGACAGTCAAAGGACAAGAGGCATAAACAGGTTTGGAAACAAACATGGCTGCCTTTTACGTAAGCGTACTTACTCCTCAACTAGTGAGAAACGAGGGCCCCAGTGTGCCCAAGGAGCTCTGCTCTGCCAGCAGCCACAGGCAATTATAAGGTTAATGTTTATTTATTTTTTTTAAAGAAGAGGAGGAGATGAAAGAAGAGAGAAAGAAGAGAGAGGAGGAAGTGTGTAAGGGAGGAGTATAACACAGGAGGAAAAGATGCCATTTTCTTCCCCCTCGTTCCACTCAAGGTAATCTTTCTGGCCCAGTTTAAATTCCTGAGATTTGTAAGTACAAACAGGCCTGTCTCACTCTCATCCTCCTCAGTGTTGGTGAGAAGGTGACCTGTGCAAAGCCTCACCTGCTCTGAATCCCCCTAATGTCCCCAGGGCCACTCAGGGCCACTCAAATCCTGGTTGGCTGGTAAACTTTTCTTAGGTCTGCAGCACTAAACTCTAAATCAGCCCATCAGACACTACATTCATCTGTACTCTTTCCTTCATCCAGAATGGAAACAATAAAGTTTACCCTGCCTGGGAAATAAATCAACTAGTATGGAAGCTGTGCAAATATACGGCATTAGAATGCCTTTCTCAAAATTTTCAACCCAAATCAAATTCAAATAAAATATGTAAATTACAAAATTAAGCAAGGAGGTGCCAATCTCCATCTTACTGGCTACAATCAGCAGACTTAACGTACCTGGTGAACATAGGGTCATCTGCTTTTACTCCCAATCCTTCAGAAAAATAACACTAGCTCTTTCTTTTTTCTTCAATAATGCAACAATTCCCTATCTGGCCCAGCCCTTCCTCGGGCGCTCCTGCTATTTGCAGGTGGCCCAGGCTAGCATGTAGACTTTGGACAGGCTTTGCAAACAGCACCTGAGGCATCAGAGATTCAATGAGTGGAGAATCTGCACAGTTTGAGCATGGGTGTGCATCTGGAGAGAACTGGAAACATCACCCGGGGCGGACCTTTGTGACTCAGTGTTGAAATGACTCACCTCTAGATACTCTCCAAACTGTGCACACAAGCTCTCACAAAGGATGGCTGGTTTCCTTCCAAGGTGAAGAAAACAGAAGGCCAAGCCAAAGGACAAGGGCAAGAATTTTCTTCTTCAATAAGTTAAAGAAAGGATGTCATCTTGTCTGATTTTCTTAATATTTAAAATGTGATTAAAAGCACATTAAAATAAGAATATACTTTAGCATACAAAACATTTAAAACAAGCAACTGAAACTGCTTTTATTTTTCAAATATTTAAAATTTTTCATGTTCTATTTCAACATTAGTCCTTTCAATCAGTTTGGTCCTCCTATAAGTAATTGAGTTTTGCACATTCCACTTTCAAATACTAGATTATATCAGAGAGAACACATTAGAAGGAATTCACTTGTACCCAATTAAGAGGAAAAGTGTTTTTGTTTTTTTCTTTTTTCCTGGACTACACTGATAGTATCAAGCCACTTTTTACAAAAACGATGCTTCATCATTAATAATGTGTTTAACATTTGAGAAAAAGGTATCAAAAGCACCTTTGTGTGCTTTCTGGTAATTCTATTTTCACTTCCAGGAGTCATGGTTCAGAGTCTTCGTTGCACATCCCATTGTACCTAAGTATTCAGCAAACAATTTACAGAAAGCCTTTAAGGTAAAGACACACCTACAATAAAGACCCCTAAAAGGTAGGCAAGGAAGGCAAATGGCAGGGTGCAAAACAGCTGACAGGAACTCTCTGAAGGGTGGGTGGGCTGGGAGCCAATCTTCCAAAGGAGTCTCAAACCCAGGCACCAGTAGACATGGGCTCTGGGGGCCAATGTGAGCGGCTGGGAATCCTGCAGGCCCTCAGAATCCTGCTTGTTGGCCCCTGAGTGTGTGGAAGCTGGACCACACTGCTATCTATAATTCTATCCTGTCTGAGTACTCAAAACAAGCATACACAATCTACTTTAACCACTGTCTTCATTTTACCTGTTACACTTCCTTTATGCTTTTTATTTCATTAAGAAATTTTTTCCCTAATAGATAGTACTGATTTGATCAGAATACTAAAAAAAATTCCATATTATGTTTAAGAACTGTTGATATCTGAATTCAAATCTATCCAAGAGAGGACATATGTGACAAATTTCCTAAGAACAGATCTCATATTTACAGACAAAAAGAAAACATAACCAGGTTTGCACAGGAAAGTTTTATACATATTTCACTTGTGAAATGCTTTGTTCGAATATTTTATACTCAGTCACACATGGCAAAATATTCTGTTGCATTATATTTTAAATGGTTGCATAAAGGAGTATGTTCTGTTACAGGTTAATTCACAGCAGGGATAAGTTTATAGTAAGAATGATTGCTTATGTTCGTTACATTTAAAGCTAGCTATAGTAAACCAATCAAAACATGGGTTTTATACTCCAACAGTTTTTGAGTAGGTCTAAATTACTTAATGTTCATATTAAGCATTTTCCAGGCCTAAAAGTATTACTGTTAATTGCTGCTCTCCACATCAAATCTTAAAGATGATGGTTTTTTTTGTGACAGTAGAAACCTATCTCTTTGATTCTTCTCTGAGGAAATGATTTTGGTAGTTGTTATAAATATGAATCATTGGTCTAACTACAAACTATAGTTCTCATTGTAAAGTGAAAAGAAAATAAAGTTGAAAGGTCAGTAAATAATGCTACCATGATTTTTACTGCAGTTTGAAGGAATCCCCAAAAACTCTGCCTGCTCCCTCAGCGGCATATGGCTACCAGGGGCCAGCAGTAAACTTGAGCAATTCCCAAAAATGCCAAGGGAGCAGACTGCATTTTTGGCCTAACAGCTCATGAGGCACAAGAGCAGGAGTGGAGAGGGAAGAAGGTAGAGAGAGGAGGGAGAAGAGAGCCAAGAGGAGACAAGGAAGGGGAAAAGGATGGAAGGACAAAATGAGAACAGATGGACTTGTGACACATCATCCGTTGGCAGCCATCTCCTTTTTCCCCGAATTCCAATTTCAACTTTAATCGAATCTAGAACTACTGGACAATAACTAAGACTGAAAAGAATAAGCTTCAAAATCATACAGTCATACTAACTGATGAATAGTTAACAGTGGTATTTATGACTCAGGTTGAAATACAACTGCTTATGTGACCTCAGGCAAGCTTCGAAGATCCCCCTTCCCTCCCGCTACCCCCCTGTGCGGTCTCTCTCAAAATTTTTCCCCACACTACCCCACCCCCCACCACCACCACCAAGATCTGAGCCTGATAAAATTTCCTGACAACTGCAGGAGGAACAACTTTAAAATACTGCCTTGGTGGCTGACAAGGTATTTTTTTAAAAGACCTCTCATCAAATTTACAGCTTTGCTCCTAAGATACAAACTAATCACAAATATGAGCAAAACAAGCCAAGTGTGATTACCCATGAGGTCTTTGTTTCCAAGGAACAAACCGTAAAAACAACGAAAGAAAGAGAAATAGTTGGGCTATTTCCTTATATACACATTCTCGGACAGGTAAAACTAAGGGCTCCTTCTACTATGACTTTTGTTAAAACTTATTTTCTTAAGAGTACGTTTTAAAACATAACAAGACACAGCTCTGCTACACAATCCCTCACACAAAACTGGAGTTCAATTTTAAGGTGGCTGTTCCAGAGAATCTGCTCAATGAGAAAGGGTGCTTGGTGCAGCACCACTTACAAAAGCAGTATTTGTAGGAATTTGTAGACATCAATCTGACCTAAATAGCCAATGATCTAGGACTGGTTTAATGCATTCTGGTAAGCAATAATTTTTAAATAATGACATATTGCAGTATCTGCAAGCCTTGCCTTAGCCTCGCCTGCGAGGCATAACC
>JAKSZT010010858.1:18910321-18973268 GCA_026826555.1 Tolypeutes matacus
GGCTGCAGCAGGGCTGATCACCCTCAGGCCCGGAAACAAAGCGGCAACATATTACACTAAAGCAGTCACAGGAAAAACGGTATCGTGTCTGGGACTTGCTTCACAGAAATCCAGGGGGAGGGGAGAAATCCAGGGAGAGGGCAGAGACAAACAAGACAGGCCGTGGGATGATAATCACTGACACTAAGTGATGCGTATGTGGGTGGTCATTACAGTGTCTATTTTTATGTATGTCCATAATGTTCCAATATACACATTTAGAATGACAACAAATACAACTCCTGACATGGAATGATGCTCATGTGTTCTTTAAAAAAAAAAAGAAAGAAAAACTTTATTGAGGTATTATCTACAAAGCACAAAACTCACCCACTTTTAAGTAGACTGTTCAATGAGTTTCAGTAAATTTATAGTTGTACGGCCACCATCACAGTACAATTTTAGAATATTTGCATCACTCAGTTCCCTCTCCTACTCCCAACCCCAGGCAACCCTGATCTACTTTCTGTCTCTCTAGTTTTGCCTTTTCTAGAAATTTTATATAAAATGAACACTGTAGTCTCAGCATGATGTTGCTGAGGTTCATGCACGTTGCAGCACTCATCAGAAGTTTCTATTGCTCAACAGGGTTCCACGGCATGGATATAGCACCTCTTGTTAATCTGTTCACCAGATGAAGGGCATCTGGAGTGTTTCCAGATTTTGACTAGTATCAATAATGCTGCCATTAACATTTGCAAACAAGTCTTTCTGCGCTCATAGTTTTCAATTCTCATACAGTTAGGAGTGTAACTAGGATAGGTAGGAGTAGAACTGAAGATTCCTAAGGTAAGTGTGTAATTAACTTTTACAGAAACTGCAAACTGTTTTCCAAAGTGGCTGTACCATTTTATTTTCCCACCAGTAATTTAAAGGGCTCTAGTTTCTCCATACCTTCAACACCACTTAGCAGTGTCCATCTTTTTTATCGTATTTCTAGTGGTTATGTATTGCTATTTCATTGTGGTTTTAATTTGCATTTCCCTAATGACTAATGATTTCGAGCATCTTTTCGTGCTTTTATTTTTCATCGGTTTATCTTCTTTTGAAGTATCAATTCAAATCTTGTGTCTTCTTTTTTTATTGAATTGTAAGAGTTCTTTACATATTCTGGATTCAAGTTCTTTATTGGATATAAAATTTACACATATTTTCTCCCAGTCTGTGGCTTGTCTTTTCATTCTCTTAATAGTGTGTTTTCAAAAACAAAATTTGCATATAACTGAAGAAATCTTTGTTTAATCCAAGGTACAAAGATTTTCTCCTATGCATTTTTCTAGAAGTTTTAAAGTTTTAGCTTTGACATTTAGGATGTGATCCAATACTATAATATGTTCTCAGGTGGAGAAAAAACTGTTTGTAAAACTGTCTTGCAAAACTAGCCCCTTTATAAATACATAAAATATGATTATATACAGTTAAATGTAGATGTAAGCATACAAATATATAAATATAGAGAGATGCTGAATGGACATAAAACAGAGCAGATAGGTGCTGATATTTTAAGAAGTTTATTTTCTTTTTTGGCAATAAGCATGTAACATAAAACAAAGGGGTTTTAAAATTCTACACTCCAAACTGCAGACTCAATATCACCCACAATGAATATGTACTTTAATCATGCACATGTTAAGCAAAGATATCACTGAAATCAAATGACAAATTTCAGGAATTAGGCAGTCATTTGTCAGGTTCTGTGAATGCACGAACAGAAGGGACAGCCTGAGACATCCTGGAGAAAGCAAGACATTAGAGAAAAGGGGCTGGTGAACCTAAAAGCCCAAGGAAAGGAAAAGAGTTGAGCTACACTTCTGAGAATTAAGAAACATCTGGGAAATCTGGCTCCAGGTTTGAATTCAGAGTATGCAAAGTTCTCAAGAATCTGGATGAATTAAGAAATGTTTTTTCAAATTTTTTAAAAAGCTTCTCTTTCTAAAGAGTACATTTCAAAAGGAAAAACTGGCTTGTTCTATAAGACTAATAATTCTTAAATGCTGTGTTTTTTAGGATTTAAAAAAACCAACAGGGAAACGGATGTGGCTCAAGAGGTTCGGTGTCCGTCTACCATATGGAGAGACCGGGGTTCGATCCCCGGTACCTCCCGGTTAAAAAAAAAAAAAAAAAAAAAAAAAAAACCAACAAAGTTAACAACACGGTGGCCAGGTAGTGAACACTGATGAGTTATTACGTTGTATGCAACACAGTTTTCCATGAATTAAGTTTAATTATAACTACAACTGTAAAGAACCTATCTTTGTCAAAAACCTTATCCTTCTATGCCTGGCCAATTAACTTCAGATACAGAATAGATCCTCACTTTCAACAAAATACAACGAACAGCATAACATGTCACTGGAAGGTTACTTCAGATCCTGAGGAGCTGTTTCCTGCTGTGGTATGGGCTAACTGAATGAACAGTCAGCTGCTCCATTATGTCAATGAATTCTTAATTCCTGTTGCTCTGCACCACATGTCCTAGTTCCCAAAATTTCCTCATCCAGAAAGTAGCCAAGGAAGCATGCGATTGTGTGTGCAGGCAACTCCACCCACTCAGAGCTCAGTCCAGAAAGCAGATACTTCCTGTAGCTGCAGCTCACACACCGGCGTGTGTGATTCTTCCGGCTACAGCTGATGGCTTAGGACAACAAAATTCTGCACCATCCTTAATCCGTGGATCCTTCCCTTTGCCCCACATATACTGACTCTGTCTCCTCTGCACTAATACAGACAGCAGAAAAGAAGGTGGGAGCTGAAAAACTCAGAGGGGGAGACATCACCTCTACTGCGTTTCTAATCGCTTTTACTGATAAACACCCCTGATCAATATCATTAATAACATGTGTGTAGTGTGTATGACATGTCAGACCCTGTTCCAAGCACTTTACAAATAATAACTCATTTAATGATCAGCAAGTGGTGGTATTATCTCAGTTCACAGTGAGGAAACTGAGGCAAAGAGGGGTTAAGTAACCTGCCCGGGATCGGAGTCACAACTCTATCCAGTACACAAGGTTGGCACTCCATGTTGCGCTGTACCCATTATTTTACCTTTGTGCCCAAAAATCTGGCTGCCATTAATGGGAGAAGGGGTTCATGACTTCATAGAATAATACAGAATAGCCTTTTATTTTTCTGGCAACATTTGGTATTTATTTACTAGTACTGTACTTTTTAAAAAATGTTTATTCCGGTAACATATATACATCCTAAAATTCCCCATTTTATCCACTGTCTACACAATAGTCTCTTTTTCAGGCAACCTCTTCCCTAATGTTTTTGTTTGAAATGGGCACTGCATCGCTGGTCTCTCCCAACCTCTATTTTATTAACTATTTCTCACTGCAGTCAAGCTTACCTGCCCCTGCAACCTGTAGCCCAATAAGGACCAGGCAGTCCCAATGGCCTGGGGCCACTGGCAACTGATCACAGGGAAAGCACACTTTGGCAGTGATCAGGAGCAAGATCACCCTGCCCTGCATTCCCTTTCTCTCAAGCACCCCACAAGGCTGGCAACACAGAATCCCATTCCCCTCGCCCCCTACTCCCCTCCCAAATTGCCTATGCAGTAAAAAGGCAAACCGATGGCTTCAATGTCAGTATTTTATTGCATGAGGTCAAGGAGAAATGAAGTAGTAGCACACCAGAGACGATACTTTTTTGGCTTACACTGAAGCATACGATTCCAACAAGCATTTCCCACGAAAGAAAAGGCATAAATGGCTTTTTAAAAAATCAATAGGCACTGATGGTTTCCACTATTTTATCAAAGTCTAGAAACATTCAAGACATCCATCAGGATCCTAGTAAGACAGCTGAAATTCTTCCTACATTTGTTGCTTTTACTTAAAAGCACCAGACATTTTCTGAGGTGCAATGTAACAATAACAAAACAACAAAAGGAAAAGAGCTCCCAGTGTTACTGCAGAGCCAACCAGCCCGTGCCTGCCCCCTGCACTTCAAGCACTGTCCGCCTTTCATTTCTCTAGCAAGCCTCCAGCGCACACCCTTCCCCCTCTTCCCAGCCTGCTGAGAAAATTACTAGGCATGACGCAGCTTCAGCAACAAGCACGGAGCGGGTCACTCTGCCAGCAGGGACTGGCTCCCTGCCACACCGAGGGAGGAGGGGGCTGCCCTGCCCCTCGGGAGCCCCTTGACAGTGTCGCTCACCAAAGCGCATCCATTACTCGGATCACATACGTGAGGACACCAAAAGTCATGCTGGACAGCTGACAGAAACAAGACAAGACTGTCTGTTAGAATTCATGGCTTGGACCCTTGATAAAACTTACGCATGAACATAAGAGCTTTGTCTTAATAAGCTTAGATCATTATTAAACAGTAAACAAGAACTCTATGACGAGAAAACACATTCCACAAAATATCACCTTTCTCCTCATCCTGGGGAATGCTGAGTATTAAGGTGATGTTTGCATGGAATTTGTAGCTGGAGGGGAGGGGTTGGTTCTCAGAACAAAGAATGAAGCTGTTTTTTATTTTATTTATTTTTAACAAAGATACCAAAATGATGACTCTAGCCTGGTTAGCTTCACAGTAGCCACGCTGGAATGCTAGACTCATTCCAACACGCATTACAGCAATGCCGCCCATGGCTCAAGCCATCTGGAATCTTTTTCAATTGCCTATTACAGCCTGTGACACATCCTCTGGAAAATCCTTAATGCAGTAAACCATTATCCTTTGAAAAGAGATTAGAATTTGAGGAACAAATGAATTGTTCAGCACCAAGGATAGGTGAGCAGAATAATCAAGTTTGGTTATTCCATTTTAAAATAAAACATATTAGAATAGATACCTGGCGTGTTTAATTGCTTCATAACAAACCTCCCCAAAACCCAGGAGCTCAAAAGGATGATGGTAACTAGGGGTTGACTGGGCAGTTCTGTTGGTCCCACCAAGGCCCTCTTGGGTGGGTGTGGTCAGCAGGCAGCTGGGCTGGAGGGTCCAGCAGGGACAGCCTGGGAAGTGGCTTGCAGAGGCCTCTCTCTCCACGTGCTGTATCACCACTTGGTTGCATATGAAAGGCTCACGATATAAGTGGTAATCCCTGAAAGGCTAAAAGAATTATGACTGCTATCTAACTAATTCAGTCAGATTTATTCAGTGTCTACTACATAGAAGACACCATTCAAGATACGACGATGTACGAGACGCTCTCCTGGCCCTCCATGACTCCCTAATCTAATAGAGGAGGTAAGATGGCTGGGACCAGACAAGACATGAGAGACAAAGGTTGCTCCCCAGGATCAACCACCCTCCCTTTGGTGAGGGAGGGAATGAACAGTGCTTTGAAATTCTAAATGACTAGAATGGGACATACCACTTTCCACAGCAGGAGCCGCTGGACTTAAAATGACTTCCACTTGAGCAAAGGTCCTTAGCCAGAGACTAGAAAAAATTCTTTTTTTTTTTTTCTGAAACTGTCAAAGTAAAACAAATGTACTGCCATTTAAAGTTCTGAGACCAGATTTTCAATTGCTTCTGTGGTTTTGCTTTTATCTAAATATAGGTCATGTGATATGCCAAAAACTTATATTTTTAAGGAAATGAACAATTTACTCAGGGAATAAATGAGTAGAAGCAATTATTAACATTTTCAAAGTAAATCCGCCTAAATGAGCTGATTTTTTTAAATCTCCCTTTGTCTAGGGGTAAGGGATCATCTGAAGACTGTGGCTCCTCCTACCATCAGGAAAAGGTTCTGTTATCAGAGGAGATCAATTTAATCCCCAAAATTAACAAAAAATCCTGCCAAAAATTCTTAAAAGGCAGGGCATAATTTAATCCTCAAAATTAACTAAAAATCCTGCCAAACATTCTTAAAAGCTATAGGACATTCTTAAACACTACAACAAAGTATTATACTTAAAATGCAATGTATTTATCTGAAACCAACTTAGTGTGAGAAGTCCTAATTTTTAAAATGTTTCAATTAAAACACAAAAACTGCTACTGGCTTAGGTATAATTTAACACTTATTGTACTTCTGTTGTAAGGTAAAACAGGAAGTAGAATTTCCTTAAATTACTCCAAAATGTAAACAGCAGATCAGAAATAAGGTTTCTGCCTTCCCCAGCAACAGCTCGTAGGTCCTTTAATCTCTCTTTCGGGTCGATACAGGCCCAGGAGGGGAATACCAAGCCCAATCAGTTCATTCAACAAATAGTTATTGAGCACTTACCTGGTGCCATCAAGTATCAGGCCCTGGGAGTACACATGAAAATAACAGACATTTAGCCCCTGCCCAAGAAGCACACTGCCTTGCAGAGAAGACCAAAATTAAACATACCGTCAGCATAGTAAGTACTGAATTCAAGTGTCAAGTGCAATTAAAGATTAAGTATCAAGTCTAACAGGGAGTTTACTATCTGAGTGGTCGGAGAAGCCATCTCACAGTAAGTGACCCCTAAGGTATGACCTAAGGAGGGGGGAGGGCGGGCAGGGCCCTGCCTAAGGTGGGAGAGCATCCTACATAAATAGAATGAAGGCACGGATGGCTCTCAGTGAGGGCGGGGGCAATGGGACAGACCCGACTGGACAACAGAACAGGCCAGGTGCCTAGTACAGTGCCTGACGCCCAGAGACACTGCCGCCATGGCTGGTTCTCCCGCCCCATTGAGGGACTGAAGCCGAGTCTGCACCACTCGTGGCGAGGTCACTGCCATCACAACCCTGCTCTAACTGGTGCAGAATGGCTCCAGGTGGAACACCTGCACATGGCTCCCCACCACCAGCCACTTTGGCTGTGTTCTCTCCTTCAAGCCTCTCGGCCTGTTCCAGAAGGCCTGGCCCCAGCGCCTCCTCCCAACTTCCCTGTCTCAGCACAGGTATGACACAACGTCCCAAGTCTGATGAGGGCATGGCAGGACTGAAGGGAACATACATTTCAAGGTGTCATCTGAAAATTACCTCCCATTCAAGGCCAGCAAAGCTTTGGTGGTAGATATGCCCTCACTCCACAGATCTGCTCTGCAGAGGTGATGGGGGATTGGGGCTGGTGAAAGCACCGGGAACAGGAAGGATTTGGTTCCTCTGCTGATGAATGAGGACACACAATGCCTCTGCTCCAAAGGCTTCTCGGAGCTCTCACTCCAGTCAAAATAATGCCATTGGGTGGATCTGACCCTCAGTAACCACATTCTCTTCATAGTAAAAGGAGCTAGAATGTATTTTACTGCCTGAAGACAGCATGTTACAATTTTCCAAAAATAAGCTTAAATCATTCAACAAAGAATACTATTTTCTGAAAGATAAGATGGCTTTCAAAAGAAAGACACCATTCAAAAGAATATTTAGCAATTTTGCCTTAATAATCCAAAATCTAAGAGTTCCAAAAAAATTTCAAAATCTAAAGGCAAATGCTATTAATTTAAATATCTCAACTACTGTCTTTAATGAAACCTAAAAATATGATTATTTAACACTTTGGGGGGATGCTTTTTAAGAAAAGATTTTTCAATAATTTTTCATAAACTGAAGGAAACTACATATCCAGAAATAAATTATCTTTGCTACTATTCACAGACTTGAGTTTGATTGGAAGAATAACTTCAAAGTCTAACTCCTGTTTGCGCAAGTACTTTCCAAGACACTTAGTCCCAGGAATCAGATCTTTAAATGTTATTTTCTTAAAATAACAATAAAAGAGGAAGGGATAAGGATCACAAGGAGCCCCACCTTTACAAGACAGCAATGGACAGGGCAAAAGGCATTCTCATTTACTCCACTCCTGCTGTGGGAGAGATGCTGTGTCTGGATCTGAGGACAGAGCTGAGGACACGACACTTAAGAGGGTAAGAGAAGGACATCAAAGAAGGCTTCCTTAACATCTACAGATGTCACTTAGCAGCTCACAAGTAGACGTTTTTCTCCAGGCTAGCTAGACGATAAGTCTTCATTCCAGAGAAAGCTGACAGTTAAATAAATAGCACACATTTACCAGGTCTCTTTATTTCAATCCAACTGTGTTTTTATAATTAGAGAATAATAGTCTAACTTCAGGATGAGTACTAGGCAGTAGTCTGATGAGCATTTCATGACTATGATCAACCAAGAAATCAATTTGGACTCACCTGAAGTTGTTAATCAATAACCACTGCCAGACGTACTTTGATATATTTTGGGTATAAAGTGTTTGAAGACTATTCAAAGAATGGTATATGCAAATTTAGGCTTAAGGCACTTTAACACAGCACTTGTAATTAGAAAGCAGTTAACAAAAATAATATTAAGGGTATTCTAAGAACACCGGACTCCGAGCCAAAACATCTGTTCAATTTACTCTCTGTGACTCTGGGCAAGTCATTTAACCTCAACAGATGCCTCATCTGCTAAAAGAAGGGGTTAGAGCACAGATTACATGACTTCTTAATTTCTAGGGCTAGACTAATTATAATTACTTCAAGTCATTAGGCTGGCATTTAATGGTAGTACTCCATTTCACATATAATGTGGCCTGGAGAACACAAATGTTTATCCAAAGGTGAGCAGCTAACTCCCAAGTGACAGACATAAAATGCATGATAATTTCAGTTAGGCTTAGAGGTGTGTGATTTCCAATCACAACAAATCTTTTCCATGTTCCAAAAAAACTTCTTTTCCCCCTGCTATGGGTAACATACATGCACAATTGCCAATATTTTTTTCATTTTACTTCCATTTATAGACTTAAAGAGACCAACACTGGTGAAAAAAAGAGCGCAGAAATACAGAGAAAAAGCAAACTACTCTCACCTGCTTATACACCGTTAGAGATGTTAAACTAAATGGCAGAAACAATAGGAATCAGATCAATTTAAAATTGCATGCCTTGACATAAAAAGACAAATGGTATTTGCCAAGAACTTCTAGAGGAGGAAAGGCACATGGCAATGCTGTGGCCCCTGCTGTTGGACAATGAGGGATGCTTGGGGTCTGAGTGGAGGGCAGCTACGCAGGCTGCCCTGAATCCAGGATGGCCAGGAGAATTGCTGATGGGACACAGTTTCTTCCTGAGACTCCTGAGAAACCACAGGGAAGACAAGACGGGCTGGAGAAGCGGCAG
Source organism: Tolypeutes matacus (assembly GCA_026826555.1). Classification (NCBI taxonomy): domain Eukaryota; kingdom Metazoa; phylum Chordata; class Mammalia; order Cingulata; family Chlamyphoridae; genus Tolypeutes; species Tolypeutes matacus. The sequence goes on from JAKSZT010010858.1 coordinate 18,919,422, forward strand.
AGAAGGACCTGGGGTTAGAGCCTGGACCTTGCAGACCATGAGTGGGCACTACAGCTTCCATTATGACCAGAATCCTCAATCTCATCCTTGTCGCCATCAAGCGGAGGTACCTGTGGAAGTTGCAAGGCTGCATGCAGGTTGTATTCCCAGTTTCACATAAACTGGTCATATATGAGCATATATGAAAATAATAAAAAAAAGAAACCCTTGTCAAATGAAACACACCCTGGTGGCAAACAGTAGAAGGAACTGAAGGCCAAAGACGGGCCTGAACTCTGAATACACATGAACCACACCACTGTCAACTGGTTACAAAGCACTGTTCTGAAGACAAGCAATGACTTGTCTCTTTTTTTTGACCATGACAACAGGATGATAATGAATAATTCTATCATCTGAAAACACTGTATTGAACATAAAAGAATTAGCCAGCCTCAGAATACAGACTATCACTTTTATAAAAAGATAAAGGTTTTTTCTGTTTTCATATTTTAAAAGTACATATGAACAGAAAATCTCATCAATTTATCATCAGTTAAAAGAACATAAATTTAAATCCCACCAGTTCTCAAATAAGCAACTAAATTTAGGGATCTAGCCTTCTACTATTCTATCTGTACAGGCACACCTCTGACATATTGTGGGTTTTGATCCAGACCGCACAATGAAGCAAATATCACAATAAAGCAAGTCACACAAATTTTTTTTATTTCCAAGTGCATATAAAAGTTATGTTTACATTATACTGTAGTCTATTAAGCGTGCAATAGCATTACATCTATTAAAAAAAAAAAAAAAAAAGCAATGTGCACACCTTAATTAAAATGTGACAGAGGCAGAAAGTGAGCACACACTGTTGGACATTTGGTGCCCAAAGTCTTGCTCCATACAGGGTTGCCACAAACCTTCAATTTGTAAAAAACGCAACACCTACAATAAAGTGAAGCGTGATAAAATGAGGTATGCCTGTATATGTGTGCCCACAGGTATATATGGAGGCAAGTAATAATGCTGCAGTGATCATCCCTCTGTCATGTTATTATCATATACTACCCACATCTTTGTTATGACCGTATGAAAAAAATATTTTAATCAAAAACAAGTCTTACACAATAAACATTTATTCAAACTTGTGACTCATAAGAGCTGCGTGGAAATGCAGTTTCCAGACAATTTTTCCCAATCTGAACTCTCATAATCAGAGCAATTACTAAGACAGATTTCTGAGTTACCTCCCAGGAGAGCCTCCATTTCATTTCCCCCATCGGCAGACAGCTTTCCAAAATATCCAGAGTTCTCAAAATCACATAAGCTGTTAAGAAAAGAAAATTCCATATATGGCCTTTTTCCTTAACAACAACCACTCCTTTGCCTTCAAAGTAAATATACTTTGCAATGTAATCACTTTAACTCGTAAATCTTCATAAAAATAAATCAATACCATTCTAAAAATTTGAGAACTCTTGATTTTAAAGGCAATCTAAACTCAGCTCTGAAGTTGGATAATGTCTACATAGAATTTCAGTTCAATAAATTCAAAAGCAAACCAGATAAAAATCAACAAGCTGATCTATTCGTTTTTTAAGTAGACCCCTCCCTCCTGCAAATGTTTATGTAAAGGGCACGGCCACTAATTTAGAGGTAAGTAGGATCCTGTAATGTCCTTTTTATCCGTGCCTTACAGAGAGTGCCAGTGCACCGTTTGCCAGAACAGTCTTGATTTACCCTGTTGCGCCAACACAGCTGTTAACAGCACTCTCTTTCAATATTCAAATATTCTGGTTTGGACAACAAATCAGAGCTTTAGGCTTCTAATAAGTTGCTGGAGGTACCTTTTTATATTGGAAGGAGCTCACATATGTAATGGCACATAACAGAATGCCCGACAGACAAAGCACTCAATAAACGAAAGCATTCTTTATTACTGCCATGTTCCTCTTCTTAAAAGATTTCTAATACTTCAAGCACTGGTACCAAATCACCATTCAAGCACACAATCAAACATTTTCCCATTGAGTTTCAGAATTGTATTTGTTATATGTACCTGGTATGTGCCATCTCATTACATTAAATGCATACTGGTTGTCTCCTCTCTTTCGGTGTCTTTAGTTCAGACTGACACATCTACCAGACAAAAATGTGCGCCCGTAGTGACTTTCTAATGCAAGTCTATTTATTTAATCCAGTGTTCAAATTCTCACTTATCCTTGTGATAATAGAATAGTTTGTGTTAGTACGTTTGCATCCATATATAACAAAGTCTTTATCACCTGCAATAATACAGCGAATGTCCTTGCCTCTGCCAATACAGGAGAACGCTCTCCTCCAACGAACATGTGTGTGAACTGGCGCCCCTGGCTTGGGGAAGGCTCACCAGTATGTTTGTTTCACCCACAGTGGTCTCAGCCTCTGCCATGATGTCCTGATCTGATGAACGGTTCTGAGTCACAGCAGCCAACAAGAGGTCCAAACGTAAGTAAGGACATCAGAAGTGCTACAAAATGTCATGTCTCACACTGTTCAAGGGTGGGTTTTACAAAATCTCAATGCCTTCCAGGAACGGGCCAAGGAAACAGAAGCCACCAGCAGTCTGCCCTGAAGGGTACCTGAAGGGCTCCATGGCCATCACAGTACCGGGAAGAAACACAGGGCCCGATGGGGGTGCGAAGAGCAGCTAGAGAAACAGCCAGGCGCCAGGGAACTGGAGCCCACAGCGCGGGGCGCGGGATAATCTCTGAGAACCTTCCCTGTAAGAGGCTAGTCAGCCATGTCCAGACCAACAATAACTATGACAGACAGACGACACTGAGATAGAGAGATGGAAGTGGTTATGATCATCCCTGTTTTACGAGGGAGGATCCAGTTTCAGAGAGACCTCAAGTCCCACAGCTACAAAGTGGCACAACTGCAACTGGGAGGAAGGCCACCGGCTCATGCTGTGCCCCATACACGACAACCACCTCTCCTCAGGAGACCAGCACTTCCCTGAATCCCTATTTTTTTCACATTAGGATGCAATAACACCTAATCCTCGTCTTTATTACCCTTTCTGAATTCCTTTTACTTTTTCACATCCTCAATATGCTAACATCCCCTAATGTGTTTATGTTTAAAAAAAAAAAAACCAGTAAATATTAGAATAAAATTAATGAGCTGTTTGGGGCTGTTACTGAATTCAAAGAGGTTAATCAACACAACCAGGATTTCATGGCTGAGGAAGCATTTCAGGCAGATGTATGAAGAACCTCAAGAATTCTCTTCTCTACTAGGATTTAACTTTTTAATCTTCAACTCTCCTAACTCTGGATATGACTAATAAGGCTTACTTCCCGGTTTCTGCCTACTTTATAGACAGGGTGAACATCCCTACTGTTTAATTTCACCTATGACTTAAGTTTGCTAAGAAAATACCATCGCTTATACAATACCTGTTAATGATGAAAACAAGTGGATAGTTTGTTGTCTCCATTCTAAATGCAGTGATAAAAAGAATAAATGTACTGCATGGCTGACAAGTTATTTGTGGACAATATCTTACTTCTGACAAATTCCTAGAAAAACCATTTAAATGTTTGTGAATGTAGAGTACGCATACCTAAATGCCAACTGGGTCAGACTGGCTTTTTTGACAAACAAAATCTGCACATTAATATGCCAGCCTTGACCCACTAATCTCCCGTCTTAGGAGCCAGACCCAGCATGCAATGAACTGGCTGCTGGTCACCACCCTGGGAGCAGAGACTGGGAGGCAGGTCACTGCACAGGCCAGGTATTCTTCCTCCCATTTCCTCTTTCCAGAACAGGCTAGGCTCAGTAATTAATCATATATGCATCAATCTCAGGGAAGGGTACTGCTACCTAATACATGCGGGAAATCCTAGAAGCACTAGTACAGATGCCATATTTTTTGTTGTTGATGATGTTGTTTTAAAGCCACAGGTGTCAAATGAAAGGGTGTGTATGTAAATTTGTTCTGAGATACCTCTGGGTAAAGGCCAGAGGTATCATTCACTTTTTTTGAGGAGGAGAAAAAAAAATTTTTTTAAGTTAGGGAACTCTCCTAAGAGCACAGCCAGGCATTTGCAAATGATTAGAAGTTATACAAGTCACTGCCCCAGGCATCTGAGTCTTCAAATGAATAAGAGGCAGAGAAAGGGAATTCAAGAAATATTTATACTGAGATTACATTTGCTTGGATCATTTGAACAAGCAGAAATTGAATGTGTGTGTTTGCGGGGAAGGCTCCAAGTACAAAGCTTCGAGAGATAACCGCTTTTCTCCTCTCTTCGGGCTGACTCAAAATTCTCAAAAAACACAGCTCGCATGCTCCTGTTTTCAAAGTGATCTCTTATGAAACAAGAGGTCTACCAAAATTACTTTTTAAATATCTGTGTAAGTGGTGATGGTAAGCACAACATTGTGAACACGATTAACAGCACTGAATTATGTATTTGAATGTAGTTAAAAGGGGAAATTCCAGGCTGCATGTATGTTAGTAGAATTAAAAACAAAACACCACGGGACTGTACGACACAAGCAGGGAACCCTGATGTAAGCCATGCACTACAGTTACTAGTACAATTATAACATTCTTTCATCCACTATAACAAATGTTCTACACCAACACAAGGTACTAGAAATGGGGGAAGGAGAACATTATGGGAACTGTATTTTGTGCCTGATTTTCCCATAAACCTACAACTTCTCTTAAGAAATTATGTATATTTGTGTAAGTAGGTGATCCCCTTGTCTCCCTTTCCGTCTGTCTAAACTTGATACTATAACCTTGACCATGAACCACTCTCCTCCACACAGCTCTCTGTCAGCAAGGGCCAGTGGGGATGGAGGCAGCAGTATCTGTGGAATAGACTTGCCCCCCTATTCAAAACTGAAGTACCCTATATTAGCTCAAACCTATAACTTTCCCTGTCCACAGATCTATTCACTAGCTACTAAGTAAACTAGCTCTGCTGACCGAAACAGGCCAGTCACCTGTGCCAGACACGAACCACCTTCTGAAGAGCCTTGGAACAGCACAGCCTGGCGCTCTGCAATCCCAGGTAAGCTAGGCGGCTCCAGAGCCGAGCCTGGAGGGACGGCACAAAACGCGTGATCTCCACTCAGCTGTGACTCACCCTGACGACGACCCCCACCCTCTCCACACCACGGTCTTACTTCAGGATCAGGAGGATCTGCTGTGTTTGTGTTTCCAGGACTAACCCTTCCTCCCTGTCCCAATCTCCTTTTACAGAAATATCGGGTATTTGGGGAGGTGGTAAAAATTTCAAAACCATTCCACACCTGTAGTTAGACGAGTGATTTCCATCCAATTTCACAATAAATATAGCACTGAGGGTTCAGGAGCCTCACTACCTCATGGCAGCAGAACCAAGGACCTCTACATAGAATTCAAAAGCAGAAAAATGCTCAGTAAATGGCAGTCCTGGCCAAGACACTCACTAAAGCTTTGGCTTAATGTTCAATAATTTTACACATAGTGACACCCTTGTAATATTACTACAAAATTAAAAAATAACTTAAATACTAAGAACAGAAGTCAATATAATTGAATAGTAATGTGATTTTGTAACTCTTAAACCAAACTGGCAGCTGTATGAGTATTTTTAAGGGAGAACCATAGTCAAACTTGTAACATCTGTAGTAAAAACCCATACCAACAGTAAAGAATTATTCATGGAAAAACATTTTCATACAATGAGCCAAAACTCCACTGCTAAAAATACATTTAACAGGCACACAAGTATATGGGCTTATTAAAGTATTCACATAACAGTATTTCAGCTTGCACTACACATCAGATTCTCACCACCGAAAAGTTCCCAGGCTAAGAAGCATGAACTACACCAAACAGGATTTGATCCACAGGACAAACCTGGAACCTGTGAAGGAAATACAGCTGAAAAGAATCAGTAGGTAAAGGAGGAAGATGGACACTACCAAAACTTATCCCTGATGGGCTCTCTCTTTCCTCCCCTTTACAATCCTTATTTGTAGGTTATCAGCAATGGCACAGAGGGAAATGATGACAGTAAGGAAAGAGAAATCAACATTCAAAAATAGGAAACATCTTTCATAACATGAGACTCTGTATAAGAAATGGAAAATAAAGGACCTGATTTTATAAGCACATAAAAACACACTATATTAATTAATACTCATGTCTGCAGTTACAACGAAGCAATTGGGAGCATGGACTAGGAACTGGGTTCAAATCCCTTTAGTCCAGTTGTATACCTTAAAGATGGCAAGCTACTTAACCTAATCTCTCTGTACCTCAGTTTTCTCATCTGTAAAATGAGGACACTATAGCTGTCTCTGGAGGTTAAGAATTACAGCATACTCTTCACTACAGGCAATGCCCTGATAACAACATGTGGCACAGAACCAGCCCTCAAGAAGGGTAAGCTAGCATCATGGGTATTCTAAGATCACTTGAAAGACATAGTACAAAATATATTTAACTCCAGAACTCCAACAAGTGCACAATGTGTCCTCTCAGCCAGTTACTTTTCACTAAAAAGGTTTAAATTTTTAGTTCAGGTTAACTAGCAGATGGCACAAAACACCAGTGACTTATAAAATTCCTCTTCCCGAATCAACAGTTATAGTCCATCTTGAGGATGTTACAGCTTAACTTCACAGCTGGCAAGGAGGAAAGTGAGGTTATAATAACGAAGAAAGCAAAGACAGATTCAGGCTGCCTATCAGTGAAACTAAGAGTAGAGTCTGCTCCCAAACTCAGTAGGGATTGGCTCTGTGGTAGAATAAATAAAAACTTCAATGACAAAAAGCAACTATCCCTGCAAGAAAGGCATCAGCCTTTCTTTTATTATTTGAGCCATTCCTTTCTCTCCCCTCATGTCTCATGCTGTCACTGTCTTATAAACAAATACATCATTTTAGCAATCAGGACATCCCACACACTGTAACATCTAAATAACAATAATCCCCTTTAAAGCACTCCATATAAAAGAAACATTCACATCACCTTTTACTCAGTGGGAGTTCTATGGGGAATCTAATTTAAACATAAGTTCAAATATGAAATCTCATAACCTGTTCATTTCTACTCATAAACTCAAAAATGTAACAACAAAAGAAATGTAATTTTTTTGGATTAAGTAGGAATGACTATGACTGCTATATACACTTCTTGGTGCAATGATTTTCAAAAACAGAATCAGGGAAGCGGCTGTGGCTCAATCAGTGGGGCTCCCGTTTGCCATGTGGGAGGCCCCGGGTTCGGTTCCCGGGGCCTCCTGGTGGGGGCGGGCCCGCCCGCGCGGCGTGGTTGGCTGACCCGGCAGGCGCGGGCAGTGGGGGGGGGGGGATGGATGAATAAATAAATAAAATCTTTAAAAAAAAAACCAAAACAATCAAAGGTACAACCTTTTTGAGAACCAATTATATGCCAATATCATGCTAAGCACTGTGGAGAATAAAAATTATTCAAACAAAGCCCATGACAGGAGTATTGATAATTAATGGTAATACAGAGGGAACAGCAATTATACTTTAGAGCTCCAGCAACCAAACACACACAAAAAGAAGGTGTGGGGGAACCAAAACACCACTTGGTCACTTTTGCTTTTCCCTAAAATTCCTTGTTGTCCCTTTCAGCTGTTGGCTGGGCACTAGGTTTGCAATCCTTGTTAGCACTATATACAACATTTCAAAATGGTTAAGGAAAAAAAGCATATAATACACCTCAGTATGTATCAACTTAATGCATCTGATACTATAATTAGATACATAAAACAGATGTAAACTGACATCCATAAATGGTACCACCAAGTTCCCATTCATTACCCTGGGCCACCCTGGCCAAGGAAGTTTTCAACTTACAGGTTCCCACTTTTACACATCTTGGTATTACCAAGCACTCATGCTCTGTCTGATCTGCCCAAAACTCTGCACATTAATCTAAAACTTTAAATACTCATGGTTTATCAACCATGAAAACAAGAGAATCAGTTCAAACGGACATGACAAAACCATAGGCATGATGCCCAAGAGTCTCGGCCACTAGAAGCCAGTTGCTGGCGTCTGAACGAGAGGCCACAGCTGCAGGTGAATGTACACAAACCCAAGAGCCTGCGTGCATGTGGGGCCAAGCGGCCTGCCCACTACGGCAGGCTCAAGAAGTCTGCCAGCACACGAAGCCGGGCACCGAGGACGCGGCCTTCCACTGCCACTTCAGCTGAGCCCAAATTTAGACTGTGCTCTGGGACAAAGTGAAGCATGTTTTTATAGCTCTTCATCCTCCACTGTATGACTCACAGTTATGTCTCATAGGGGCCAGGTACTTTTATTTCTAAAAAAGGAATATGTTTGCGTATTGGGGGACCGGCCTAGAGCTCTAAAGCTTGGTGACTAGGCAAGAAAAACAAGGAAGAAGCTGGCTCATCTCCAGCTCAGGAAAACTGGTTTTAAGGACCAACGGCTAGTTTAAAACGTCACACTCAACTTTGCCAGTAATTTTCCAGCATAGTCTCATCAATCTAGTCAACATTTATACACTACTCAGCAGTGCTGATTGGTCTAGCTCTTGAAAGTCGGTTTAACAAGCTATTCAAAACACCCTGGTCCTGAGCTGCCTAAAAAAAAACATTTTGTAAATACTTACTAGGGCACAATTAGGAAACAGTCTTTCCAGCAGTTCTTCACAGGCCAAGCTATTCAAAACAGCACAACTCCCTCTCTGATTGGAGGAAGAAAAAATTTCACAGTCGCAGTCCCCAACCCTGTGTCAATCTCCCAGAACCTCCGTTTATTGGGGAAGGCTTGGGAAGCTTCAATGAATCACTAAGGAAGTAACAAGTGCCTATTTCACTTTACAAATGAGAGCAGTCAATCCATTTGTAAAAAGAGCATGAGAGAACTGCATGCTGCGGTTAGATATTCTACAGGTGTATACTGCAGACAATGAAATTATTCCTCAATCATTCAGTTTGGTTTACTCTTCCATAGCATTTCAAATTTGGTATATCAAATATAAATGTAAACAAACTCTCCCTCTGCTTAATCAGATCACTTGTAGGAAAGAGCAATTTAAAGAAAAACTGTAGACAAGCCCTATAAACTATCAAATAAATATCAGGGTCAATTCTATCTCCTGTTAAAGGTTCTATTACTGACTACAAACTGCTTAACACATACTCATAATTTTATGTGTTAAAATTATGTTCATGATATTAAAAGCAAGGCTTAACAATATACCTGACAAAAGTGAAGACTAAATACTTTTTTTAATTGGCAGTAAGAAAATGATTTCTTTAAATTTTTGTTATGAATTAACCAAAGTTCAGGCAAGCTTCCTTCTCTTCAGTTAAATCAGCTTCAAAATGCTTGTAAACCTTTCTCCCATGTGCTCCAGAAGCCACTCACCTACCACCTTCCCATTAGTGGTCTTTCTTCCACTGTTTTCTCACAATCATTTCTACTTATCTTTGCCCCTCCCCCACCCTTTCCCAGGAGTTTGGCATGAGGACAGCAACATGCCAGATTTCTTCCTGTTCCGGGGTCAGAGAGCCACTCCTGCATCAGCTCACGGGCAGGTGTGCACGGGGCAGGTGTTCATGGGACTCCACAGGGCCTGGTGGTCGATCTGGGCCTCAGAGCCCACTCAGAGCCAAGCAGACCTGTTCCCACCGCCATGTTTGAGAGCTTGATGCTAGCCGTGCCTTCCCACAGTTCCTCAGTGCTGGCCCACCATCAGCGGTGCCCACCCCGCCTGGGGCTACAAGGACCGTCCCCCCGCCCAGTTCCCCAGTGCTGGCCCATGATCAGCAGTGCCCACCCTGCCTGGGACTACAAGGACTTGGCGGTCAGTGTCCTCAAGGCTTTATTTTTTGGTCAATGTCAACAGTGTTCAGGATTTATTTTAGGTGAAAAAAGTGGTACCAAACTCTTTTTTAATTCTCTGTAAGTTTATTTTGTTTTGGCTTTAAGTTTGAGACCAAAGTCCTTGAAAGGAAACAGGAAAAGGGAGAGAGGAAGGGAGGGACTCTAATTTTATGGGGAAAAGTGGAGAGACCTAGATGATCAGGATTTAGAGTCACTGAAAATGACAAAAATGTTTTACTTTGAGACCTGGGGGTCCACTAAAATTTAAGAAATCCAGCCCTCCCACCCCCGGAACCGCATTTAAGTCCACCATGCTACACAACTCTCTATTGACCCATTTGCCTGAGAATAATTTCCAAGGCTAGGTTAAACAAACTGTCCAATATTTTTCTCTAAAGCACGTCATCAAATTGCTTGTTTTATTTCCTTGACTTAGGGTGCAGATTGTAAGGTACACTGAAGATGGGGGATAGGCAACATTAAATCAACATATCTACTGAAAGAAGCACAAAGATTTTAGAAAATTAAAATGCGGAGAAAGTAAACCTCAGAAGTGATGAGTAACTTTAGACACTGGACTCATAAGGAGCATTGGTAAAATTTCAGAATAAGTTTTATTATAATCATTGAAATTCACAGCAATTACCCAGTGACTAAATTGCAGGGACCCCAAGTGAAAACATCCTAGGTACTGGGTATTGCATGAGAAGTTTTAAGTACTTGGGAAAGAAGAAGCTCACCCTTTTTTTTTTTTTTTGGAGGTACCGGGGCTGGGGATTATTGAACCCAGGACCTTGTATGTGGGAAGCTAGCACTCAACCACTGAGCCACACCAGCTCCCACTTTTTAAAATCATCGTTAAAATCATGACAAGTTCTACTACAAATAATTTCCAATAAGACCAGATCACTAATGATGTTGAAATTATCTTTCTCCCTTCCAAATCTATTTTTACTTGTCACTTCTGGACCATTCATCAATAGGACAAAACTGAATGGGTTCATAACACCCACCCTGGCACTCTGCAATCACATACACACACAAAACCAGATCTCAGCCATCTACATATACACTATTTTAACACAAACAAGCTTTATTCAAATGAAAATGTACCTTCATACAGATAGACTATAATGTGTGTTATTCAACATAGCAGTCCATTTACAGCCAACCCTGTCCAGGAGCCACTGAAGGCTGGGACAGTGTCCTATATATGGAGGCACCCTGTGGAGTCCCACCTGACGCAGGGTACACTGGCTGCTCAATAAAAGTAGGATGCGGAAAGAATGAAGCCGATTTCTGGTAAGGATTCAGAACAGCAGAAGTGATGAATGAATAAGACGGCAATCCATGTAGAAAAGCACGGAAGCCATGGGAACGCACAGCAAAGCCTGAAGGGAGCTAAAACACAGGCTGAAAATGAACTCAGAGAGGGTCCACCCTCGCTCCCACTGACCCAATTGGGCAATTTTTTCCCTGAAACACCAAGAACTTTCCAAATACGTAGTACATACTGAATAGAAACATGATAGAACAAGTTTTAAGATGGAACTTTTTTCAGAAACATTTAAAAGCTGCTATGATGCAATATTTCCTCTAAAAGTACATGTGCCAAAAATAAGAGGACATGACCAATTAGCAGGGAAAATAAGACTCCTGCATACCAGTGAAGCCCTGAATTATGATAAAGAGCTAGAGTTAAGCAAATGTGAACACGTGGCAGCACACTAAAGCTTTATCATTTTCTCAATATAAGAAACCCATGTTCAAGGCCTCACCATCACCAAGCGTCCTTAAGGGCAGAGAGAGGCGCCTTGCAGGACCTAAGCCCTGCCATCTGATGGCTGGAAAGAGGCCATCTGGTGGGGTGAGCCTCACGGCTTCAGCAAAGACCACTGCAAGCGGCTGTCAGTTGTCCTTTAGCTGTGGACGCACAAACAGCACATCAGATAGCTTTCCGTCAACTCTCAAAACATAATGCTGTCGCTAAGGTGAGCAGCAAATCTCTTTTAACAAAAACACTGTCAAAATCCCCACAGGATAAATTCTGCAAGGCATTCACGTAGCAACCAGCTGGGTTTTCAGTAGACATGGAACCAAACTATGGAACAAACACCATTCTCAGAGACAACTGCCAACCTGGCCGCAGAAATCTGGAATCCAGGGGGCAGGCTTCCGGTAATAAACACCTGTGCCACACGTTACAGTGCCGGAACAGGACTGTATGTCTGAAAAGCTGGGGGGCCTCAGAGGCTCCCGAATGTTCTCTGAAGCCGTCTCCTCTGGGGTGATTTTCTTAAACAAATGCTTACCAAGAAAACAAATTCAACGTGAAGGAGTCGCTGCTTGTCGCAGGCCAACAGTTGGCAGTGTCCCTCAGGACCACACAGCCCCGACACCCACTCCCTGGAGACCCTGAAGGGTGCGGCCAGGAGGGCCGAGGCAGCTGTAAGCGGGCAAGCGTACGACAGCAGCACGTGGGGACATGGGGAGACAGGCAGCTGGAGAAGTTTTTCTCAGCCCAAGTTTGGAACCAACCCCTTTCTGGAGGGAAAAATAACTGAGACCCTTATGTACAGATAGCAACATTGGACTGTTTTCACTTTTTGTAATTAGAGTTTCTTTAGGATTTTTCTTTAGGGAGATGTTGTGTTTCTGTTTTTGTTTTGTCAAAGAAAAACAAGCAATAATTTGTTTAAACTAGTAACTTTTAGAGGATGCACTATTTCTTCTGAAAGGGTACATTTTTTTAGTGAATTGATGCCTTTTTAAAGGTCCTAAAAATGAGTCTCCAAGGACATATTTTTTGCCTTTATATTTACCAGCCACCTACTATTAAAGAAAAGGGAGATAAACCAACCCTTTTAAAGTCACAACTGGTTGATGGCCACAAACACCTACTACACATGCACATGAACAGAGGTTCAAGGACAACAGAGTAGTCACTTTCAGTGGAGGGAAATTAAGGGAAGCTTCATGAAGACTACAATTACTGGGTGGGTGTGTGGGCAGGGGGTGAGGCTAAAGGGTTTGGGGTTTCTTTTTTAGAAAAGAACTAAACTGTGTGATTGTTAAAACAGAAAGAGAGGGCGCCTAGCTACTATCAAATCCAGGTGCGCAGTCAGGGGTTTGCCATAGGCAGGAAAGAAAGGTCAGGCGTGCCCCGCGCCCCGCGTGCCCTGGTTAGGGCTATGGGTTTCCCCCAAGGCTCGCCCCAGCCAGCACTGCAGGGAGCCTGCTGGAGGAGGTGGAGAGACCTCGGCTCTGAGGGCCACGCAGCACTAGTGATGAGAGGGAAGGAGCAACGCCTGTATTTGCCATCCCTGCTCTAGAAGGAAGTACCTGGTAAGATGCAGGTTCTCAGCAGTATCTGGTCCCATTTTCCTCATCAACCGTGTAGAAAGTCAAGGAATGTTAAATAAAAAAATCATCAGCACTCCAAAGTCATACCTGGGGAGCACATGATCTGTCAGGAGAAAACTGAATTCTTAAATGCTACTGAGTTTTTCAACTGGTAATTTCTTAGGAAGAAAAACAAAATGTAGAAAATTCAAAAGATTTGACAATAAAGGAAAAGTATATAAACTATAACACTGTCCTTTTTAATTACTGCTATATTCTCCCAAGCCAAGTTTCTACATGTAAATCTGTTACTCATTTTTATTCTTCAAACTCTAATAAAATAAAGGCATAGAATCTATGCCATCATGTAATCGTGCTTCTATTATTACAAAGGAGATTTTTTTTTGCCAGATCTATGGACAAGTAAGACAGGACACAGCTTGTGACTTAAGCCAATCATTTTAAAAACAATGGCTTTCCTTTGACTTTGAAAACTTAACTATTTCACCCAAGCTCCTACAACAGTTTCCATCACTGAGATATGTCTGCCCAAGGTTGAAGCACCTCTATTAAGCAAACAAAGGACTGATACTAAGACTCAGAGGACCAAGGTGCTGTCTCCTTTTGCAGTTAAAGATGGTAAAGCAGATTTAAAAGATCGTTTGGATGCCGAGAAAGGGTAAAGGGCCCTAGGCATTTTAGAGGCACTGCTTTCCTTGCCCCCTCCCCCACCACCCACCCCTACCCAGCAATAACTTACATAAGATAGAGAAACCCTGTTTAGCAAATCCTCTGACCACACAGCTGGGAGACATCATAACTACTATGGGTGAGAATATAGTACTATCCAAAGATCTCAACAGGATAAACTGAAAGTCATAAGATGAAATTCAAACATATGTGTGAAATCACATTTAGGCTCAAAATATTAATTTCTTAAATACAAGTCACTGAGGATCTCCTGAGGAACAGGAGACAGAGGGGAAATTTTTTAAAAAGGATTGGGCGTTCTGGGGGCCTCTGAGCAGATGTTCTGACAGCCAACAGGTGCTCTGTCCAGTTAAAAAGGTCACATCAGGAATTCGACGACCATGTGGGGCATGAAGTTCAGAAGCCATCGCAGGAGGAAATGCGAGTGGGTGGGCATGTTTTAAAAATCAGACCCTAGGGCTAGGAGGGACACGGGAAGGGCAGGGCCACCAAGTCCAAATATCTCAAAGCTAGCAGGAAAGAGCTTTTGCAGTTCTGGGCACTTGGGCATCAAAGGACCCAATGGAGTTTTAGAGAAAGAGATATCAACTTCCAGAGTGTTGAAATGGAGGGAGGAGGGTAGAGACTAAGAGTAAAGAGACAAAGTAATTAAAAAGAAGAGGTTATGGTGATATTTAGGCATTTCTTCCCTTTCCAGTTCGTGAGGGTTCTCTCTCGCCTGGGGCAGTCATTCTTAACACTGAGTTCTAATTTACACTTTCAACCACTGCCTCGGAAAATGCCCACATAAACACAATTTTTGCATGAAATTTCAGCGGGTTCCAGATGCTTATTCATGGACCTCAAGTTACGAACCTCGGATCTAGAGAGAGGAGGAGGCAGCCCCACGTCACTGGTGTGCTCTCTGCTTGGAAGTGAAGAAACTGCTGACTATGACAATTTACAGAAATAGTTCCACCAGTTATTTCTACTCACCTTTTCTGTTGCCCCACGCCGTAAGAAACCTCCCAAGGCATTTGATCGTGAACATATGCAAGCTGGCAAACCTTTAAACTGTGTGATTGCCATGAGCCCTCAGAAATTGTGAAGTATATAATGGAAAGAGGAAATCACAGTATTTCTTCAAAATGAAACCAAAATTGGCTAACGTTCCCTAAAAGGCTGTAATCAAAAAAATATATACACTATCCAAAGATCGTGGGCCAAAATGCACTTTTGGCAAAATGAGCCGCCACTAATATACATCAGGAATGATAAGGTGAATCCCAAAAAGGATTGTGGCTTCAGTTTTCTGCATCTACTTGAAGTCAGTACTATGTGAAGGTGCTCATTTCTTGTTTCCTTCATGTAAGCACACATACAGGAAGGCAAGTCAATGGAAAAGGGTGCTGGCTAGGTGGGCTTGCCCATGGCCCCTGGAGGCCCGAGCCTACCTACACCAGCCAGTTCCTGCCAGGGGGACACTCAGCCCCAGGGCCAGGAGCAGACAGCAGGCCCTGGTGAATTCAAAGTCACACTCTGTGTAGGGAGGGGTCCTCCACCCTACAGCCTTCGCCACTGTCTCTCCTCCCGCCCGCTGTGAACCCTAGCCCTTTAAACATGGCCCTCCACTCAGAATCCCCTCCCTTTCTGTGCCATTTGAACCAAGCTGGGCCCTCCAGGGATTTGTCCTTTGTTCTATGTGCTTTGATCATACCTCTCTGCACACATGCCACTTAGGGAAAGCAATACAGTCCTGCAAAAAGAACATCCACTTACAGAGTTGGAGAGACCCAGGTCTAAATCGCAGCATTCTACACTTACTAGCCTTGTGACCTGAGCAAATTAAATTGGTTGATGTGGCAGTTTGGCATTATTTATAAATTCCAAAAATATATATTGGATTATGTTTGTGAACTGGTCTTTTCCTCTGGGCATATTAGATCATATTCTGAGGTTTCGCTTTTACTTGATTAAATAACGATTAACGCTTTGGGCCATGTCACTAGGACGTTGAGGGGGCGGGGACTCATAGAGAAACCGCACCGCAGAGAAGTGAGGTTGGAGTTTTGATCCTGAGCCACGGGAAGTAAGCACACAGAGGAGCTTGGTCGTGAGAAAAGATAAAAGGCCCCGGAAAGAGAAACAAGCCGTTCGCCTCACAGTCTACAGCTGGCCTTGTGGAGATGGCAGAGGAACTGAGCCCGGAGATAGGCAAGTCCAGGGAAGAGAGGAACCCAGGAAGCCTGAACTCTCATAGATGTTAGCAGCCATTTTGCTCCAACACTGGCAATAGACTTTGGTGAGGGAAGTAACTTACTCTTTATGGCCTGATAACTGTAAGCTTCTATCCCAAATAAATACCCTTTGTAAAAAGCAACTGACTTCCGGTATTTTGCATCAGCACCCCTTTGGCTGACTAATACATCAAACTGTCTCCGAACGTTCGTTTCTTCGTCTGTAATACAGATAGAACAGCAGTATCCATACATCAGAGGAATGCGGGAGGATAAAAATGAGAGAATCTACAGAAAGGCTCAGCAGTGGACTCCACATGGCCACGGAGCACACAAGCTGATCCCCTCGGTTCCCACTATGCACAGTACATGCTCAGTAAAACAGTAGGTGTCATGCTAAGGAACATGCCTTATGTAACAGTCGGAACACGAACGCCTCCTCATTTCCTCTTCTCTCTACTGGACCCAGTTACTTCTCTGCTGCCCACTCAGATTCTGACTTGGCTGCAATCCTCTAATTTGTCTCCAAATTCCTGACTTCAGTCTACAGAACAGGTGTGAGGAGGGGGGAGCCAGAGAACTCCGAGTGCACTGAACTGGCCCTCCAAAGGGATTTCAGTCATCACAACTACAGCAGCCTGGGGCAACTGGAGACTGTGCTGGGAGTGAGTGCCCCGTGGGCCATCTCAAGGACCACATGCTCCCAGCCACACTCCGTGTCCAATCAGGCCTGCCCACAGTCAGCTGCCACCTGGCCCGAGGTCTTCCTACTTTCTTAGGGTTGGACAGGTCACAGAATGATCTGGAAGTTCTAAAGGCCAGTGCCAGAATCTCCTTGGCAAATAACAAAAGATGATGGTGATGGCCAGCTACTTCTACAGAGTCATTTGCAGCTAGCGAGTGTCTTACGTATCCGTAAGAGTTGAGGAGGGCGGCAATTTCCATTTCAACAAATGCCGACACCTGAAGAGGCACTACTAACACAATTTCGACTGGACCTGTACCTGGAAGAACTCTGAGTTTTCAATGTTCTATAACATTTTACAGCTTTGAAGAACAATATGGTATGTGTAGAAGAGATCAACATTAATTCCCTATTTCTTATGCCCCTGCAAAGAGAAGAGGCTGAGAAATAGAGCTAACAAAAATCAAGCCAAAAAAAGCACTGCAATTTCCACTGCCAATGATTTTCTATAGTCCTTATAATAAAATTCAGCAAACTTCTAAAAGTGAAGGTGTTTGAACACCATTTTCTTATAGGTTCTTTTTAGGTTAACTTTTTCCTTAAGGATTTCACCGGAAAAAAAATTGAATATTTTAGAATATGTAGAAAAATAAGCTGGCTGAAATAACAAATTTCAAAAAAAAAATTAAAACTACCTGCCTGTATTCTCATATTCAAAGATCAAATAGTTCTAATACCTGCTCTAACTCTGTGATTTTCTTTTCAGCCAAAACTGAGGTTCTTACGAAAGTCTGGTTTAGATTCTATTTTTTTTTTTTTTTTAAAGCAAACTTGATTTAGATAAGAAGACAGCTTTCATTTAACTCTTATCACAGATACAGAAAAAAAGTGGTAAAGGTAGTTTATCCTCTTTTGCCCCATTTACTTCTAAAATAATCTTTTAATCCAATAGATGCTCCAGGCAGCATGAAATGAACAATTTGGAAATTCAGGCCACACAAGAGGACAGAAAATATCAGGATGTAACTAGTTTTTTATCTAGGTTATTTCAAGAGGCTATACCAGAAAACTAGAGAATAAAATGCATAGACTTAACTGTATCTCTATTACAGTGAATTATTAAGTTTACCATGCACCCTCAAAACTCAAGTGAATTTATAATGTTTAAAAATGTGTAGACATTCCAGATTGTGACAAAAAGATATATTAACACACATTGCTATTTATTTATTTAAATGCTTTTACTATTGAAGAATTCTGAGGGCAGGAAGAGTGAAAGGAATATAAGACAGTTTTAAAATTGCAACACTGCAGTATAGAACAATTAAGAGCAAGTACAGCACAATTAGGAACAGTTCTTCTAAGGTATGGTAAAGAGATTACCAGGGGTTTTATACAAGGACTCTAACTGCCGAACAGTAGTTTTACCTTATTCTGAGGCAATAATTCACTTGGGGGGTCAGAGGGGAGAGGAGAGGCAGGAACAGGGTGGGACAGACAGACAGACAGACATCCTCCCCAGGAGGGTGAGGGCAGGCAGGAGGAGGCAGCCAGCAGCTTTTGAGTCAGGCGACTGGATCCAAAATAACTCTACTCACTCAAAACGGGGACACAAGCAAAAGCCTTTTTCATCACCCTTCTTCTGTGATTTGGAGGGAGGGAAGAGAGTAGTACAAAGACCCCCTGCTGAGTTCCTCTGAAGCAGCTTAGGACACATGCCAGCCCCGAGTGCTGACAAATCCTGATTCACACTTAGCTCACACATAAATAAGCAATTCAACCACTCAAGGCACTAAAGGGAGGGGATTTTTTCCTAATGGACTGTTGGTCTGTTTTTAAACAGAACACTATTTGTTGACAGGAGCCTTCTGACTCAGCCTCATCTCTTCTGACCACTCTTCTTGGTCAGCTGTCAATGCTTTATTTGTCCAGTAGTAAATCAAACACCATTTTATCCAAGTTAAGAATAAGCCACAAAAAATGATCAATAGGACTCTTACCTGCTATACACTGAAATGATTATTAAACTGTGGTCAGTAAGTCGAGGGACCGTACTTCCTGGTTTGACATGGATGGTCCCAGTTTACACCTACTACTACAGAATGATTATTATTAATAGCCTTATTTGCTCTTAAAAGCATCCCTGTTTAGGGAATAAATTACATGGTTAGCCTATCAATAAAGAAAGTCAAGTTATTGAAGAATCAACATTTGAAAGCAATACCTGTCACCTTTCAAGCACCAAACAGGGGACAACCAAAGGAGGGCCCTGCCATCTTGCCTGAGAACACAAGGTCACAACCAAGGGCTTCTAAAGTTAAGCCTTGGCAGGGCCCTCCTTTGTCAGGAAACTTGGGCAATAATTTTTCATTTTCTCTACCCCTTTAAGTGATAGCATTCCTGTGTGGACAATCATCACCTACAAATGAAGTCCCTTTATCTCTGGCACCAAGAGAAGAGCCCTTCTGTGTAGTATTAGCACCACACATACAACTTGGCTGCTTCTGTTTGGCAAATATTAAGCAATAAAAACCAATGAAATCTCAGCCCTAAAGAGGTATTTATAGGGAAAACCCATTAAAAGGAGTGGGAAGATGAGGAACAGCTCTATGACCAAGCAGATTCAGTAGGTAGAAAGAAGAGTAATTATAAAAAAATAAAAATAAAAAGCCATGCACACCCCAATCTTAATCTATAATATTAAACGGTAAATAATAAAAGTAAAATAGATAATCAAATAAAATGGAGTAGACAATGTGGATTAAACACTTGCAGTGGGTTAGAAACAGTGTTAAACCATGGAATACCCAGGGCTGATACTGCTTTTTGTTTAATCTGCAATCCTGGGCTTTATGGAAATTCCAGAAGAAAATCCAACATTTATCTAAAGACCATAAAGATGCAAAGGAGCCCCTCCTTCATTAGCCAAAATACTCAGACATAAGGAACCAGCAATCAAGAGGACGCAGGACAGCACCTGCACCTCAGCCAAGCCACTGTGGAGAAGCAGGACAGCTCCCGGCAGGCGACAGGAGTGACACCTCCTCTCCAAGGCGACACAGAAGATGCAAAGAAGTCACTGTGGTCTGCTAACCCCAGCTGGTCCAGCAATATTTACCTCCTTCCTCTCCTTTTAAAGCTTTTGCTTTCTTTTCAGCTTTTTTAGTTTTAAATTTCCTATTTGGTAGTAACCCACGGGCGGCAAACAGGCTTAAAAATGTCAGTCCTGGACTGCCCAAATCTGCCAGTTTCCAGGAGTAGAGTTCAATTCCACTGTTGTATGTTTCCAGCATAGCCAGACACCAAGAATTAGCGTGAAATTCATGCAAGTGCCAGAAATTCATGGCATTAAAAAAACCTCTATGCTTGAAAATTTCCACAGTAAAGATTTTTTTAATAACCGTTCATATCCCAGCTATTATGAAAAAAGTTAAACATGAACTTTAAATTCGGAAATCACTAAACTAGTGTAACATAAGCCACTGAAAACAAAATTTAAATGTCGCAATCCATTTATAAAAGTTTTAAATACAAATATATTAATTTGTTTTCTACACTCAACAGGATTCCAGATTCAATTCTCTCTCCCACATGCTCAAGACTGTAAAATGTGGGCCTGCAGTCTCTCAAACCTTAGGACAGGTTCTTGGGACAAAATCTGTGGTGTGTAATGTAGTGCACAGAAACAATGTAATGTAAATGGGTTGTCTATGCATATCTAAAAATATTCTTGTAAAAACTAAACTAATGGCCAAATGTTTGAGAGGACCACTGTGTTTCTGAAATGAATATATCAAATATCAACCCTGTATATACATGCATAAAATACCCATCAATATGGGATTTAAAACCAAATTTTCAAGTCACTACTCTTTAAAGAAGATGAATTAAATGTATCGGCTAGCTCCATTTTCTTGGCATTAAGCAAAAATATTACTTTTGAAAAGTCTTAAGTATCAAAATTTTTAAATCATCTTCAAAAACATGAACTGGAATTTACAAACACTGCTTTATAAAGAATTGGGATACAATGTATTTTTAAATGAGGACTATGCTTGATATCTATTACCCCAAAATGCATTTACCTCCAGATATTCTTCACAAAAGAAAAGAAACTCACTCTAACATGTACTGTAACATGACACTTTGTGAACTTTTCTTTGATAAGGTGTGTATCCCCACACCAGCACACAATAATCTAAGTTTTCTATATATTTTCATGAGTCTAATAAATTTTGCTGAGCTCTTACTAAATGAATTTATAGGGAAGCGGCTGTGGCTCAATCAGTAGGGCTCCCGTTTACCATATGGGAGGCCCCGGGTTCGGTTCCCGGGGCCTCCTGGTGAAGGCAAGCCCGCCCGCACGGCGTGGTTGGCTGACCCAGAGAGCACAAGCAGCAAGGGGGGGATAAATGAATAAATAAATAAAATCTTTAAAAAAAAAAAAATAAAAAATAAAAAATAAATGAATTTATAGCATATTACATTAGAAATAGGCTACATCATATAGGAAATTTCCAAAATATTCATGAAATTTCCAATGTGATCAAATTAATTTTATTTAAAACATCCACATAGATTTTAGTGACCTTTATATATGAATCTCATCTATATAACCCTAAGAGACGCAGGCTGGCATAACTTATTTTGCCTCCATATACTGAGGTTATGGTCCAAGATCTAGTTTTATCCTGGTATAATTCTAAATTTTAATACTATAATAATCTAGAATCTACAGCTCCAAAGTATAAAATTTATGCAAAGAACAAAAAATGATATCCATTTCAGACATTAAAAGGTCAAAGGAAGTAGGAATTATGGAAAGGGAAAAAGGAGTTCTAAGAGAGGTGGAAATTAGAAAGAAACGTGAAAACTCCTCTTAGAAAACATTTGAATTCTGACAGTTTTCCTGGATAGAGAAAACTGTGGTCTCAATTTCAACTAGCACTTTTTTAGAAGTAATATATTTCTAACAAGGGACTGTGAAGGACCAGCTTTTTTTCCTCGAAGCCCTGCCAATGAACTAAGGTTAAATGTGTCACCTCTACCTTCTAGGAATCTTTACCTTATACACAAAAGGGAGAGCTAAGCAAACAAATACGTTGTAGTCAAAGAGCCACAGATTGGAGGTGTGTTCACCTGCCAAGTTCTGAGTCATTTAACCTGCCTGACCTTCAGCTTTCCCTACTGTAAAATAAAGAGTTTGAATTTGTAGGGTTTCTAAAATTCTAACATTTTACTTGGCATAATCAGTGATAAACAAAGGCAAGAAAGTCAGCCAATGTAAAGTCGAAGTAAGGCTGGGTAGGGGGGTCTTTCTCTGCTTCTCCCCTGAATGCACAGGGTGCTCACCAGACCACACGGTTTAGTTTGTGAGCTCTGGGTCATGCCTTCACTGTCTCTGCTGTTTGGACTGCTGTTATAATGCCCGGCAAGAAACCATCAACCAAAACCAGAACTCCACTAGCTTCTCATCATGTTGCTCCTCCAACTAGACCACCCTTTGAATGAGTTTTGTTGAGTACCTCCTATGCCCAGCAGACAGAAAACTCCACGGGACACACGATAAATGCTTCTGATGAATCACTTAAAGAGTTCGACGTCAATCTTTCTTTATGGTGTTTTGGTTGAAGTATATGAAGAAAATCTGGCCTCACAAAGAGGCAAGTGGAAAGGGAAGGAATATGTTCATAACTGTTTCAGATAACTGTGGTTAAAATTAACCACAACTTGACAAGTGGTAGCTTCTTAAAGGTTTATTGCAATGTGGAGTCTGATACCATATCAGTATGATTTTCATACTTTACTTTAAAATTCACTGGACTATCTTGCTTTTCGGATAAATGTTTTATCCATGCATGATTCTAGGTCATCATGCATTGGTCATTTGGAAAATATTGGTTCACTGAGTTACGCAGATCTTCCAAATGCTGACACACTTCATTATACAAAATCCAAACATCACATTTCATATATTAATATCCAAAAAAATCACATGTTTATGTCACCACTCATTTCATCAGAAAAGTCTTTACATATTGGGAAGCTGCTAACAGAGACAGAAGTTTTCCAAAATTCCAATTTTCACCTGAAAGTTCAACTTTCATTACTGGCAACAAATGCTGTCAGTTGTTTTTCCTTGAAGTGACAGCCTAAATTTGTTGATTTTGAAAAAATATCTGCCAAATATCCAAGTCTGAATACCCATAGCGTGTATGTCAACCATTCTTTTAAATAAAAATAATGGGAAACGGATGTGGCTCAAGTGGTTGGGCATCTGTCTACTATATGGAAGGACCTGGGTTCAATCCCCAGGACCTCCTGGTAAAATTTAAAATTTTTTTTTAAAAAAGGTGAGCCAGGCCCGCGTGAGCCACGCAGCAAGATGACGACGAAACAAAGAGAGAGATGGAGGGGAGAGCCAAGGCGAGACAAACCAGAAACAAGGAAATGAGGTGGCCCAAGTGACAGGGTGCCTCTCTCCCCTGTCGGCGGTCCCTAGGACCAAATCCCGGTAAAGCCTGGAGAGAAATAAGAGAAGGCAAGAAACAGATACAGAAGATCACTCAGCAAATGGACACAGACAGCGAGCAGGGGGGTAGGGGGGGATTCATAGAACTGTACATCGAACAAATAAAGCAATTTTAAAAAATAACAAAAATAAAAATAAATAAAAATCGTGTTTCAAGAAGCAGCTAATTCACCTTGCAACTCAACTGCACAAATGCTTTTGAGACACCATCATACTTCAATATGCAGCAAGAATGTTTAAGCATGTTTCCCATTTTGTCACACAGAATATTAAAAAGATACGCACTCAAGGACCAAGTTTTAATAAAATTAATATTTTAATGCCTCATCAAGGATATTCTTAAGTGAAGCAGGCTTTTTTTTTTTTTTTTAAACTGCCAAGTGTGTGGTGGTAACAAATACAATTGGTACTAACACAATTTGGTGTCAATGATTTGCACGGAGCAGTTTTACTCACCACTGTTTTTACACCATTAGTACAAATGTCAACATAGCAAATAACATCTTAGTAGTATGAGAATAGTTTTGACTTTCAAAAGGGTCCCAGGGGCCTACTTTGAGAGCCACTTTCTGTACCTTCTGTGTATGTGTCATGGAACCTTTTGGCAGTGGTGAGACTCATGGACCCTTTCTCAGCATATTGTTTTTAAATGCATAATATAAAATGCAGAAACTTACACAGAAAACCAACTGTATATTTTTAAAGCTATCAAAATACATTAGATTAATATGTGCTTCCTTACGCATTAAACAAAACTCTCTCATCTAATTACTGTAATTTTGAAGCAGTGATGAACATGTATGGTATTTTGAGAGCTCTACACTAACTGGAATGTAATTTGAAAACTCCTGTGATATCTTATTTAGTAACAAGTCACAGGTACTGCTAGAGCCACTATAGTACAGTCATAATTGGAGGAAATACTGTATTTCGGTTAGAGATCAGTGAAAACAAGGCTGAATTCATTTACTTCCCATCCAAGTTCACAGATCATGACTCCAGACTAAAATCCCTTACTCTAGACCCTTTGTTACGTACTTGGGTTTTTTATTTCTACCTTGGGAGGGAATATCTTAAAAACAACTTCCTGACATTGGAATTGTCCTGCACGACACTGCAATGATGGATACAGGCCATTATACATTTTGTCAAAACCTACAAAACTGTGTGGTGCAAAGTGTAAACTATAATGTAAACTATAGTCCATGGTTAGTAGCAATGCTTCAATATGTGTTCATCCATTGTAACAAATGTACCACACTAATGAAAGATATTGTTAATGAGGGAAAGTGTGGGGGGAGGTATATGGGAATCCCCATATTTTTAATGTAACATTTATGTAATCTAAAGCTTCTTTAAAAATAAAAAATTAACTCAAAAATTTATTTTCTTAAAGCAAAGGGCCCTGGTTAAGACCCTGCAGCAGTAGCTTCTCTCAACCAAGGGTCTGGGCCAGCAGCCACATATGTGCTATGTATGCCCCTTACCACAGCTGACCAGATGGACCCCTGACCCAAAATAAGATGACCAGAAATCGTAAGCTTTTCCGAGCTGCTGGTCAATCTCTTCATAATCTATGAAAGTGATGCAAAGCTAGATGGGTAGGCAAAGAGAGTCAGGCAGCAGACAGCCGAGAAGTAGACCCACCCCTAGGGAGAAACAGCAAAGAGACAAATGGGTAGCTATTTTGGCTGCCAGCTGGCCAGGTCCCACTCCCAGCAGTTCCTCTTGAGGTGAGACGTGGCTATCTCAGCTCTGCTGCCCTGGTTTAACTGAGAGGCACTATACACTTATAACTAACCCTCCTTTTTGCTCCAGCAACCAAAAGAGCCTTAACTAAGTCAGACCCTGAAAATGTATGCCAATCTCACGTTTCTAGACATGTGCAAACTGTGAAGAACCACAGCCACTAAGCGTTAGATCAATATGGAATGATGGAATCAGCAGCACTGTAAAGTGGATCTTTACAAAAAGTACAGGAAGAATCATAATCATGCCTAAGTGTCAGCGGCCGTGTGCCTCTGCTTTACTTTCACACCCTTCCCTAAGTTTACTTATAGCCCCTGGTGCTCACCGTGGGTTGGTTTGGTAGCATTATCCTGGATGGGAAGAGGATAGCCAAGATGTCCAGACGGCACGTGTGTCTGTATTTATGTTGCCCACTACAGAAACAGACGCCTCTAATTTATGTGGGGGTGGGGGGAAACCCTTGTGCTTTTATGCCAGTGTCTTTGCTTTTAATTAGCAACACACAACCAGAAACCTGAATTACAACATCACTGTAAATGGATGAAGTGGGTCTTTTAATCTGTCATAAGTGTGGAGCCCTCTAATCCTGTTCTTCCTGAAATGAAGGGTGCCCCCAATCCTCATCTAATTCTTCTATAATGGATTCCCCTAGTGTCCTGGGGGTAAAAAACAGTGGGGCTTATTTCTTCCTCAAAGGGGGAAGGTGATATTTACTAGTGGTTCAGAGAGCCAGTTAACAACATTTTTTTTTTTTATGCTTTAGAATTTCTCTATTGTCTTTTTTTTTTTAAAGATACTTAGATTTATACCAATGTCACATAAAAAATATAGCAGATTCCCATATGCCCCGCTCCCCACAACTCCCACATTAACAACATCCTTCATTAGTGAGGTATATTCATTGCGATTAATCAACACATTTTGGAGAATTGCCACTAAGCATGGATTAAAGTTTACATTGTAGTTTACACTCTCTCCCACCCAATTCTGTAGGTTATGACAAGATTTATAATGGCCTGTTTCTGTCGTTGCAATGTCATTCAGGATAATTTCCAAGTGCCAAAATGCCCCCTATTACTCCTGTTTTTCCCTCTCCCTGCCCTCCGAACCTCCAGTGGCCACTGCCTCCACGTCCAAGTTCTTCCATTGCTAGAGTTCTTCCATTGCTAGAATCACAATAAGTCTGTAGTAGAATACCAGTAAGTCTACTTAAGTCCATAGTTCATTCCCCAATCCTGAGGATTCCGGAATGCTGATGTCCACTCCACCTTTAATTGAGAGGGGGCTGTGATCCCACAGGGACAATGGATGGGACTCTCTTGCTTGCAGCTGCGGACTCTCTCGGTTCCTTGGTATGGCAGTTGTCCATCATCACCTCCATGTTAGATGTCCTGGGTGAAACTAATGAACTGGAGAGGAGGTGTTGCAACACCGATGAGATTCAGGGCCCAGCTGGCACATGGACAGCTCAAAAGATTTAAGTCTCTTGGATGTACACCTACCAACTCTAGTACTAATTAAAGGTTCAAATAGAAGGACAGAAGAGCCATGTGTAAGGAAACCGCAACTGAGTCCAATTCTGTCACTCTGGGAAGCATAAATTCCAAAGTAGGGCCCACTGGCAAGGCACCAAACTCCTGAGCTATCTGCCCTGACTAGTGTCAGGATGTGTCCAGAAGCCCCGCTATTTGGGGTACTATCTACTTTAGCAGCCAAAGAGATCCTGCTGAGACATGCATAAGTGTAACCTCTGGAATGACCCCCTGACTCACTTTAAAGTCTCTTAGCCATATAAACTCATTTGTCTTTACCTTTTCCCCCTTTTGGTCAAGATCTTTTTCCACTTGCATTGCTGGTTGGTGCCTGGTAGTAATCCCTCGGTGCCAGGGAGGTTCATCCCCAGGAGTCATGTCCCATGCTGGGGGATGGTAAGTTTCTGTAGTGTAGTGGTTATCACGTTCGCCTAACACAGTCATTTTAAGCACTAGCTGGGCTGGCAGCTCTTCCTAGTCCTCCATATGGCTAGCAGCTCTTCCTAGTCCTCCATATGGCTACGCGGCAGCCTCAAGGGACTCCATTCCACCAGCTGACCCTTTGGGACCCCATTCAAAGGCCATCTCTCCCACACAGTACACCTGACATGTTAGCAGCCTCGAGGATGGGACGCCAGCCTCACAGAGAACCTATTTCATTGCTGGGTACTGTAATTTGCTGTATCTGTGCTTCCACCCCAAAATATATGTTTCTTCAAGGACAGGGCCTTCTGATCCCTCAACTTCCTCCAGTCTTTGCTTAAAGTGAATCCTTTACACAACCTTCCAGTCAATGATGCTATGAAGGGCTTTCAGCTCCAATTCTGCCTTCACCGTGAAGCCAGAACTCTTGTTTGGGACTGGTCCCCTTTTATTGTGATCCCACATGTTATCTGCCTGGCTACAACCATCTTATGCTTTGGCTAAATCAACCGTAGTTAGCATGCCCTACATTACATCAAGTTAATTAATTAAACAAGCACTCCACTAGTACAGGCTGCATTCTGAGTGCCTGGTGGAGACCCTGACTGCATGTCAGGGTGAGTGCCACCCAGTCTCCACATACCAAGGGACTTTTAAAGTCCCAAAACCTACCCTCATAACAAATGAAAATAAAAATATGTAAAATCCTTTCAAAATATTGCCCTTCACTTTAAGCAAAATTCAGTCACATCTTTCTTTAGTAATGGTGTCCTGATGACAGTAAGAGAAGGGGGGA
The DNA here is from genome assembly GCA_026826555.1 of Tolypeutes matacus. Taxonomy (NCBI): domain Eukaryota; kingdom Metazoa; phylum Chordata; class Mammalia; order Cingulata; family Chlamyphoridae; genus Tolypeutes; species Tolypeutes matacus. Next base: position 18,947,275 of record JAKSZT010010858.1, read on the forward strand.
GGGGGGCAAAAGTTGTAGCAAAAGGCTGACAACTGGTGAGTCTAAGTAAAGGCTGAGAAGGGTGTTCATTGTACAATTCTTTCAACTTTTCAGTAGGTGTGACTTTTTTTCCCAAAAAAAATTTAAGTTAGAGAAAAAAAGTTGTTATACCTTGCTTGTAAGAATGGGTACAGGATAGACTTCAGAACTCAGCCATGTTAATATTCATCAGTATTTCACAACCCAAGCCACCTAGAATGCTTCTCCAAGTCCACATATTTAGTTAGAACCAAGTCTCTTGTTCTCCCTCATCCTCTCCCCCTTTCCCTTGTTTTCTAATCTTACAACTAGGGAAGAAATTTAAGATTCAAAAATACCAGGAACAGCAACTAACCAGTCTTTAAACCCAGTCGTGTTCAAATACACTATTAATTAATGGTCTACTAAAAACTCTTCTATAGCAAACTTATCAGTATCTTTGCTGGTGGTGGCTAGTTATACCTTTAGCACCTGGGAAGCAAGGGAAGGGAAAACATACAGTACCCCTCTCTCCTCCAACACAATTCAGAGTTGCTACTGGAGAGCAAATTTACCTGTTAAATTTCTAATGAAGATAAGACCAGCTATGTGCTAAACCCTGCCTCATTCCCTCATCATCCCAAATCATTCAGAAGTGTTATACATTTTTACCTCAGGCGCTTCAGCTTCTGGTCTACATTAAAATAGTACAGGGAAGCGGCTGTGGCTCAATCAGTAGGGCTCCCGTTTACCATATGGGAGGCCCGGGAGGCCCCGGGTTCGGTTCCCAGGGCCTCCTGGTGAAGGCAAGCCCGCCCGCACGGCATGGTTAGCTGACCCAGCGAGCACAAGCAGCAAGGGGGGATAAATGAATAAATAAATAAAATCTTTTAAAAAAATAAAATAAAATAAAATAAAATAGTACAAGGCTTAGCTAGCCAGCATTACCTTAAATGGTGCAATTTTGGAGTCTTTCAAAAGCTGGAAAATTTAGATGTGCGTTCCTGTCATTTTGGTCAAAAGCAGTGATTCTTTACATTGATCAATGAGAGAAAAGCAACAGGATTTTCTTATAATGGCATTATACTTTCGATAAACTATTATAAAATATTTTGTTTCTTTTATGACAGTATAATAATTCACCATGCATAATTCACCGTGCATACAGTTTTTTGCTGAACATAAAGCAGTTCGTTCTTTGTGGTTGTGCAAATTGAAGTAGTAACAAATAAGATATTAGATTTATTTCTTTGGGTATGTCAGGCTTGGTTGGATCTTCTGGACATTCTCTGTAGCTTTAACTCTAGGATTCTAAGATTTCCAATCCTCCCCAAAAATATCTTCATGATATTATATTTCAGGGCAAAACTGCATATAATTTAAAAACTGGGACGCTGAAACAGGGTCAAGTTTCACCTTATTTATAACTGGTAATATTAAATCTTCATCCATTCCACTCAATGTTGAAACTTTATATCAAGTTATAAATAGGTACTTAAATTTTGTTTTATTATTTTTTAATGCAGAGGGGATTGCATTAAAGAAAAGCTTACTTTCAGTGACTGCTTAGTAGGTGGTCAGTAAATGTTTGATGAATGAATGATTGAGCACTAATACTGTTTTTAGATAATGGTTAAAACTGAAGGAGTAAAGGGTTCAGTGACTAGCTAAAGATTACCAAAAGCATAGGAATCAAATTTTTAAATAAAACCAAAACTTTCTAACCGCAGTATACACAAACTACTATATTTTCTCCACTGAATTCCTTTTTTAATTAAAACAGAAAAAAATCTAAATGTCATCTACATCATAATAAAGCTATTACAAAGAACTTTTCTACTATCCTCTCTCTTTTATATATCTAACATGAAACTTACAAATGATGACTTCCACAATGTGTTACAACAGAAATCGCTGGTTTGAGAAAAAGAGAGAAAATGCATATTAGTATAAATGAGTTTTAAACCTCATTTCTTTAAGTTCCCATCCTCCTACATCTTTCTCTCCCTTACCCCAACTTCATTTACTTTCTTTTTAATCACCTGGAACCCTGCTTTTCTAAACTTTCTCTTTTGCTTAGGACAACAGGCTACCACTTGTTTTCAATGATATAAAACCTTATTAAATGCTTTGTCTAATTACCAAATCACTCGACAGCTGGTGACAACAGAATTTTATGATCCAAGTACTATCAACTTAAGTATGTTCAAGTTAATCCTGAAAATGTCATTAAGTACTTACCACTTTTAATTTTTCAAAGGCAGAGTTTCAATCTACTTGTGACTGTTATTTAAAGAACTCACTATGAATACAACATGAGAAATCATAACTGAGAGGTCTGGGAAACAATCATTACCACCATGACACAGAATACAGGGCAAGCAAATTAGACTGCATGTCACTGATACATATTCTGATAACTCAAGAACTACAGCTGAGAAACCTGATAATCACCCACAAGAAAATAAGGTACCAAATTTTGCCAGTCGGGAAGCCAACACGTAAGGAATTGATGAAAGAGGGCAAATTATTCCCAGGGATTCAATGGTAAAGTCACAACAGTAATTCACCTTTTTTTCATCTTTGAAACAAAATTGCTCATTTTAGTCACTAATATGAATACGTGGGACCAAAAGGGAGCTATTCGGACATCAGAAATGAAACCACCCCAAAAAGTAAAGGAAATGGAAATGTGGAAACATTTTTCTTAAAAATAGAATTCTTGTTAAACCTATGAGAAAGAATATATGTAAAAAAATGAGAGAGAAAAAAGACACCAGGGCTCTTTCCATCTATAAGAGAAAAAAGGCAGTCTAAATGCCCATTAGGAATATAAGGGAGGTGATAAACAGCAGACCAGGATGTCTTCAATTTCCCTTTAATTCTGTCCTTACAAAGAACAAGAAACTTAGACCATACATTCACCTCAAATAACCCAATTAAAAGTAACAAAGGCTGGCTGTCAGCAGTGGCTTTAAGGACACTAGGGCTGCATGGTCACCTGATGGCCACCGGGCTTGGCTGTCCAATCCGGGTGGGAAGTCAGCGAGGTCTCCCTGCTCAAGCGATCTTCCCCCACCTCCTGGTCAAAGACTACGGTGGAAGGCTAGACAGACATGGGTTTTTTGGAACACTTCCAATGTAGGTTATTCCAAAAAGAGGCTGAAACATAGATTAGTAATTACAACTAAAAAGACAGACACTTAGAACCTCTAGGAACATGAACTTAAACATTTAAACTGTAAATGACAGCATCAACTCACAAGCCCTGGCGCTCACCAGTAAGTCAGAGAGGCCCAATAAAGCCAGTCTGAACGCTGGTCCCAGGCGCAGAACTCCAAGTTTGGAAAGAGTAGACAACATACACAGGCAAACACTTCCAGCACTAGAAAGCAGGACCCAAAAGAAGACGTGAGCAAGATATTCTACTTTTGAGAAACAATAAACGGGATTTCAACTCTCCTGATTTAACCACAACAAAAAAATGGAGATTATATCAGGCTGTATAAGTCTCACTCTATGTCAAATATTCAGATTGACTGGGGAATCAAGTTAAAAAATATATGGTGAGTAATACATTGGTAAAGAGTCTCTACTTTGTTTACCTAAGTGGGACCTCCCTATTTGGGGTCTTGGCGGTAAACTTTTCTTACAGTCTATCTCTTGTCTTAGGCTGTGTCCACAGCACACAGAACGCAGTCGTGAATTAATCAAGCACAGTGCACATCTACCTTTCATGGATAAGGCCCAAAGAGCCGCATTTCCACTGTGTTCAGGACAATGTGCTTGAGTGTGATGTTGTGAATGTCTACACCTGTGAACACAGCCAGTCCTCTCGGCCATTTGGGCTTCCTTTCAATTTTACAAACGTAAGACCCAGTCCTAGAAACCTTTCCAAAGATCATGCCAGAAACTGTTACCCTTCTTGAAGATAATCTATTCTCAAATACATCTGAGGGACAACTGGCAAATCCCACCTTCCTTTCTCCCCTTCCTGACTTGCAACAATGTGACTATCTTCCGGATAGCACACAATGGTCGATTCTGATAGAGATCATAAATAAAAAGAACTTAGAGGACAGACTTAAATCACTCTCTTTTTCTAAGAAATGAGATAACTCTCTGGTACTCAGGTAAAACAGGAGTACTTGTTTGCCTGGGAAAAAGCTAAGCGACCGTCCTTGGGTGGAAAGCTGCTGCCAAGGGCTCCTCAGGGGCCCATGAGGAATCAAGCGGCTTCTAGGGGATGAGGCACTCCTTCGGAGCACACCCCTCCTCCCTCTCCCAAACCTGTCCTCCGAAGCCTCACACCAGGTCTGAACCACAGTAAGCCCTTCATTAATCATGTTTGCTGCAACTTGCAGTTCATCCCAGGCAGGTCCCAGAAAATGGCATTTTCCGTGCAGTGCTCTGGGACAAGTCGTATCAGCAGGCTCAAGATTTGAACATCGGACATCTTTCCCTCAAATACTTCTGTCTTTAAAGAACAGAATGTCTTTGAAATCCTACCTGGTAGAAACATCTTGACCTATTTATAAAAACTGGCTTGGCCTCATATTGATGTGTACAATTTTAAAAGGCCCTGTGGCCTGCTTTTAGATTCATGTAAACAAAGCCTTAAAAGGGGGGAGGAAAAATAAATAACAGTAAAGGGAGTGAAGGTAAGGAAAAGGGAAGACAGAGAAGGATCTTACATATTGTTTTCCTGACTTAGGGAAAGTTTTATAAAAATAATTCTCACGATCTTAGAACATCTTACTAGGGCTACCTTTTCCTCCCAGTGTTACCTTTCTAACAATCTACTCATTAGGAAATGAACTCGTCAAAATAAAAACTTTCAGAGGTGACCAGATCTTAAATCTCAAAGGAAATCTGATCAATTCATCACACGCCACTTCAACGGATCAACCCAGTAATCAGTAATCAGCCAGCAAATACTGATTAGGGTGCACTGTGAGCCTGGCTAAACTAGAGACGGAGGGGTTACAGAGAAGGCACAAGGCTAAGCACAGGGGTCGTGGTATGGAGGATCTGACTTACTATCAACAAGAAACAGCAGTAAGCAGATCTCTCACAGCAGCAGGAACACGGCTGTGGCAGTTTAAGATTATTTTATGAATCCCAAAAAGAGAAAGATTATGTTTGTAAACTAGTCTGTTCCTCTGGGTGTAACGACCTTTGACTGTATTAAATTCAGCTGAGGGGTCTTTCATTAAATAACATGTTAAGATTAGAGCTTTTTTGATAAGGCGTGAGTCAGGTTGAGTCCCCATCCCCTTAGTGGGTCTGATATAAACGGACACTCACACGGACAGACAGATACAAGGCACACAGAGGAGAGAACTTTGTCATTTTTTATCCTGTCATATGACAGAAAGGAGAAGGCTCAAACAGCTAAAGCCCCAGGGGGAGGTGGACCATTTGCCTGATAGCTTATAGATGACCTTGGGAAGAGAGCCAGACACTGATATAGGAAGCCCTGAGAGGGAAGCCCCAAACCAGCCTGCAGCTGAGATCGGGAGGAAGCTGAGCCCACAAAGCCTCAGGGGAAGAGGAAGCCCAGAGGGGAAGCTGAAACCCGGCAGAAATTGTCACCATCTTGCTTAAAAACACGTGGCAGCTGACTGTGGCGAGACAGTACCTCTTACAGTACCTTGAGTTGGACTTCCCACAGCCTTGGGACTGTAAGCTTTTACCCCAAACACACACCCTTTATAAAAGCCAACTTTGCTTCGGCACCCTTTCGGCAGACTACTACAACGGCCAGCCAAGTTTCTTCTACATCAACGTTCCTTCTCCACTGCCACTGAGGCCAATAAACCTCATACATGCAGGCACACATCTGCAAGAATGTGCTGCCTCCCTCATTTCCTGCCCCCACAATGTTCTATCCACAAGGACAATATGCCATAAAAATTCCTTGACCTCCAGCCTATGCTTGCAGACTTTAATGCAGCCTCCCTCAGAAAAAAAGGGAACCCAGCTCTTGCATTTGGAGAAGCGGCATATACATGTTCATTCCTTCATTCACTCGGCAAACATTTACTAAGCACCAACTGTGCACTAGGGATACAAATATGAATAAGCCACCAGCGAGGGTGCATGTAAGTTACAGTGTGGAAAGTAAAACATCATGAAGAAATTACATGATGCTAGGGAGGATTGAGTGAAATCAAATAACGAGGACTACCATGCCAAAATTTAGGTAACGAGATTAAATTATTCCCAAAATAAGATCCACCATATTTATTTGCTGAATCTAGTTTTTCAGCATCAACATAAAATGAAAATTTTAAATTAGATAAAACTGTGGTTGAAAAGGGGTGGGGGTCAAGTAGAAAAAGAATTGGAGTTAGGAGTTGCTGCCAAGTTGAACAAGCACATGAGTAGAGAGGATGGAGGGCAGGCAGAAGACTGGACTCGTGGGGGTGCCTGGGCAGTGGAGGCGGGGGTGCCTGCAGAGGCAGTGCTTTCCTCCCAGCTTAAAGCTGTACTCAGGTGCCAATGCATAATCTAGACTGTCCTCTGGAAGCTTCCCTCGAAATTTCCACCCCAGAAATCAAAGTCCTATCCCTGACAGCCTCAAATAAAGTTCTACAATGCTCGGAGCCCGAGAGGCACTATCGCTTGAAGTGGTATTAGAAGAAATGGACAAGAGAAATGCTGGAGAAAGAAACCATGAGAAAAAGAGGAGTTAAAAGACTGAGAAAGTCCATTTAGTGAAGAAATGTATTCATTAATTCAACAAATCTGCAGTCAATGTTCCTGCCCCCAGCAGCCACCAACCATACCACTCTGGTTTTCCACCTCTGGAGTCTAGAAAACCTGACACACAGTGTTACAGCTGAGACCACTGGAAAGCGCTAACACGGTTCTGAGTGAGGGCATTTGTGACAGCTTTATTTACACGGTTCCTGGGCCTTTTTCAAAAGCTTACTTCTGGGCTGAGGCCGTGAGACTCATGTCTGGGTGGAGTCTCTATCCTAAACAGAGGAAAGTCCCTCTGAAGGGTACGTAGGCACAGAGCCTCTGAAATAACTACGGACAGTCAGCAGGAAGAATACAATAACAGATAGCCGCCGGGAAGTTTAGAGGGGCAGAGGGGAACTGCTCTCATTCATTTTTTTTTTCCCTTGAGAATATCCTTTCTCCAGTTAGAAACAGGTAGCTCTACATTGACCATGTGAAGGTCAACTGGAAAGGAAGGGTCAATAAGTTCTGCAGCCATCTAGAGTTCCAGGTACACAGTTCAGGGGAACTTTATATGCCCTTAGTGTTTGTAACATGTAATCCAATATGCAAAATGAGGGCAACAATTCAGGGCCCAGTGCCTATGTGTGAAAAGCTGTGTTTGAATTAAAGATGCAAACACTTCCGCAAGGAAATTCCTCCTGCAGAGTTAACAGACAAACGAGAGAATAATTTTATAAGATTATTAAGAGGAAAAAGACAATCACATCAATTCAAGTGACTGAGCTGAGGGGGTCAAAACAAGTTTCATTCCAACTCTGACCAAAGGGAAAAGCTTAGACTTCCCCACTAATGAGAAATAGGACAGAAAACTTCTATCACTCTTGCCTTACTGCCAAGGACATGTGGTTTTACAGAGTCAAATAACCTCCCCTTATAACATTCATTTGGTAAGCAGGCAATATTGTCCCAATCATTCAAACCAAGATAGCTAGTAGGCAATTGAGCCAACCTTGCTGTACAGTATAACATGCTTAACACAGAAATTATAGTTCATTCCTACATTTCTTCTCTTACTTTTGTGATGGCTCTGGGCCATTCTGATAAGACTGCTTTCAGTTGCCTTTTGCTATATAATTACCATAATCACATAATTACAAAATTACCTTTTTTTTTTTTAACATTATCAATACAAACAGCATAGGCCAGTAAAAGGTACTACTATAGAGGCAGACATAGATTCAAAGAGAAGTGCCTTATATTGCTAATGTCTAGACTCACTTTAAAACACATATTCACACACAGAAACTTAGGTGTTGTCTGGAGAATGGAAAACTTGCTTGTTAACTTCCTGCTCAAATAACTGTTAATGCATGACACGTGAGAAACGAGACTTGTGAAAATGTCTGTAGGTAGAACCTAAGATTCCTGATTAGTTTTATGGGTATGAGAAAAAGCAATCTAAAATAACTGTTAATATATGTGTACCTGTAAGTGCCCAAAAAACAAGGTAAGTTTTACTGAATTTAAAAATTACACTAGGGAAGTGGATGTGGCTCAAGCAATTGAGCGCCTCTCTCCCATATGGGCGGTCCCAGGTTCAGTTTCAGTGCCTCCTAAAGAGAAGATGAGCAGACACAGAGAGCACACAGCGAATGGACACAGAGAGTAGACAGTGAGCGCAAATAAATAAAATAACTCTTAAAAAAAAAATTACACTAGTAGGATTGTCATCCCTTAAATGAAATATTTTAAGCACATACCCACCCTGTTCATTTACACAAAGTAAATTATAAGTAACTGTGTATCTGCCAGAACTCCAATCAAGTTGCAGCTCCATGCAAGAGACAGAGAATAATTGTCCTCAATGAGGTATACAATCTCTAAGAGTTGCACATATCAGTCCAAAGAGTAGAACATGAAGAGGAAAAACTTGAGGTATTTTTATAGAAAATATCCTTTATTTAGTTGATCTCATACATAACTCCTTACAAGTGAATAGTCTGCCCAAATCTACATGTAATATTCCTTCTCCAGCAAAGCTGAGCCTACAATGCAATTATTTTTCAAGCCAGGAGATATAAAAATTATCCCTGACTAGTGCTATCTAAATAATAAGGGAGAGTATGAAATCATAAAGTCAAGTGGAACTGGAAAAGAAAGTAACAGATTATATGCAGGTTCTAAAAACAGAGTTAGAGACTACTCCTAAAATGCTTTAAATAGTCCCCCACCTTATATCACGATCATTTTATTTTATGTATGTTTGTGTGTGTACCTATATGGCATATATAATAGCCATTTTAAATTTTATTTAGAATGAACTGTGCTATTTTTACAGGTGAAAGAACAAAGTAAGAACTGATACTTTAAAATGTTTTGAAGTATCAGTACAAAGAATATTGGCTAGGAGAGTGTTAAATTACAAGCCATCTGTTCTGATAATTTACGGTGTGATTTCTCTAATCTCTCTCAACACTACATAACATCTCTATGGCAACACAATGCCTTCAAATCAGAGTTTGGAGGGCTAATTGTGCCTTCAGTCTGTTCACACAGCGGAAAGCCAGACTGGTCGGTGAGCTCGTCAATGAGCAAAGATCTATCCTTCTCCTTCACGAAGAATGTCACTTCCTCCATTCCCTCCAAATACGTAAATGCAATGATCTGGCAAACTGCACATATCATATCTTACCCAAAACTGGCCATGACCCCATAATCCACAGCTAACACATATACTAGTGGTTCCCAAACCTAGCTAAATTCCCAGCAGGGCTTTATCAAAACACAGATTCCAGGGCTCTAAACTAGAACTGCTAAATCAGAATTGCTAGAGAATCTGGTTGGTTGGTTGGTTGGTTTTTTAACCTTTCAGGTAATTCTGATACTTTTCCAAGTTAAGGAACCAGAGGCACAAATTGCAAGCAACATTTACTGAGCTGCTACTTAGTGCCAGTACTTGCCAGAGCTGTCAGAAGCCCAGTGACTTTCACCCGCAGGTAAAGGAACAATTACAGCCCAAAGGAACTAGTAGTAGAATCCAGGTCTACACAAGAGGCCATGCAAACAATGAAGGGCCAGCCATGGGAGCTCTGAGAGGAAGGACCAGAGCAATTCTCAAAGGAAGTGACGCTTGAGTCTCAGCACGCAGGGGTGGGCCACCAAACGCAAAGGCAAACAGGCACAAGTGCGAGCCCAGGGGACATGCAAGGTAGGGGTGATGGGGACTGGAGAGGCAGAAGGGGCAGATGACCGAGAGTTTCCCTACAGGCCGACCCTGCTAAAGCAGCTGCACTGATCCAGTCTGAAACTCAGAAATGAGCGTCTCTGTGACTCACATGTGGCCTTGGTTACAAAGCACCTCCCGAGACTGCACTAACAAAATGAGAAGTTTCGGGAGGTAGAAAGAGATGAGTGGGGGAAGAGAACTGAGAGTGATTCTGCCTTAGCCGTCACTGGAATCCTCATCTGTAGAAGAGGAAAAATACGACAATAAGCGTGAGATAGATGGGAGCAAGTGTACTATGTCTTTTTATGAGCGCCTCAAATTTCATTTTCACCTTGAGGGCAATTTCAATTAGGTAGACTTCAGCGAGTCTATCATCTCTGATAATTGTAATTTCTACATTATTTCCCAGCACATTTTAAAACTAGGCCAAAAGAGAAAATCTGCCTAATCATCTTGCCTCTTTAGAATACAAACCCCCACTGGACACAATAGCATCTTTGTCCTCTCCAGCTGTATGGCACCTGGCATACTGATGCTGCTCAAAGGATAAACAGCTGATTCATTACACAGGGTCGTGTATATGCAGTAATGCCCATGAAGTCCTTTGAAGATGAAAACCACTTCAAGTGCTAAGTAATTGTGAGCCAAGCATTCAAAACTGAGAAACAAGATGACAGACCAAACATCCTAAAAGGTCACGCAACAGGATGCAATGTGTTCAGAGGCTTTCAGTCACCAGGGCAGGGCCCTCTGCAGGCACTCTACAGGGCAGTAGAGACCAGCCTAAATACAACCAAAGGTAACTATGGGCAGCAGTATATAACAAGATACTACAATCTTCCACTAAGGTTAAAAAAAAAAAAAAAAGGTAATATAGTAAGTGAAAGAAACTAGACAAAAGGCACTACATATGGTTTGATCCATCTATACAAAAAATAAATACAAATAAATTAGAGGAAACAGAATAGCAGCTATGTACAGCAGGGGAAGGACAGAGTGTTTGAAAGGTGATTATTAAGGGGTAGAGTTTTTTTGCATGTTTGTCTATTTTGGGTTATTACTTTTTTGGAATAATGAACATGCTATAATATTGATTGAAGTAATGAATGCACAACTGTAATTATAGCAAATATCACTGTACACTTTGGAAGGACTATATACCTTATGAATATGTATCAGTAAAACTAATTTAAAAAAAAAACAGACCCCACCCTGCTCTACATTTTTTAAAGAACATAATCAATGGAAAAGCTTTCAAGACGCTAAAAAGAAAAAAAAAGTCTTCCATGGTTCATTTCTTTCAGGAACCATACCCAAAAGTAATTTCTAAAGCCACACAAATTCTTCTCCTTTCTGAGATGTCTCCTTTTAAGTGAAGCTGAAATACTCTGCGTGAAGTGTCAACTCAATTCTAAAACAGGCACAGTGAAAATTCTTGCAAATGAATACGGTTTCTGTTTCAGAGTCTAACAACGTGCTCCAAAGTCTGTATATCTGTCTTACATGCTAGTGAGCAGAGCTGACTCCAATATTCAAGAACACAAAACTTGCACTGGCAGGAAAACCTTGGCTGCGATTTATAACAAGAATATCTTTTTCAACAGGAGAACCTCAGAAAGCTTCCTCTCCCTTTCAACTCTCCCCAGAGTATTTGTTAGGAAAACCAAAGTAGCATTATCTCCAACCATTTCTGCTGTAACCTTCACTACCCCCAAAATTCACCACCAGGTCTGAAACTCTAGAGAGAAGCAGTCCGTCTTTTTCTCTTTGACTGAAACGTCCAAAAATTTTCAGCCCGACAGTTAAAGATTTCTACAAAACTACCAAACATACCAGCAAATGACGACTGAGACCCATCAGGGCTTGCCCACAGCCTGCTGTAAATGGGGCGAGTCCCACAGCCTCCACCTGCAAAAGAAGGGATTGCTTTCTCTTTCTCCCCCTCTCCCCCTCTCCCCCTCTCCCCCTCTCCCTCCCTCTCTCTCTCTCTCTCTCTCTCTCACACACACACACACACACACACAGAGGCGGGAGTGGGGGTGGGGCTGGCACCCTAACTGGAATTAAAAACCTCAGCATTATTTGCCTGCCAGAGTAGAAGAAACCAATTAACAGGCAAACTCTTGCTTCCGCTGGGCATCTAATTCACTTTTAGTAGAATGTCACTGCGTGCATAGTATCCTCAGGTCTGTCCCTAATAGCTACCTGATCTGGAGCAAATTAAAAAGCCTCCCTGAGCTCTGACTCCTCAGCTATAAAACTAGCTATCACTGCCTACCCTGCAGGGTGCTATGAAAATTAAATCACCAAACACAGTAAGCACTCAATAAATGGAATTATTCAAAAACCTGAAATGTGTTACGTATTTAGTCATGACCTTTTTTCTTTTTTAAAAACTGAGATATAATTTACATACCACAAAATTCACCCTTCCAAAGTATACAATTCGGTGCTTTTTAGTGTATTCACAATACTGTGCAACAATCACTACTATCTAATTCCAGAACATTTTCATCTTCCCAGAAAGAAACCCCATACCCATTAGCAGTCATTCCCATTTCCCCTACTCATGATCTTTTCCTCTCCACATCACAATTTCTATATATCAAATGTCTTTCCCCTAAAAAAATTAATAAGTAGAGTTTGATTCTTCTTAAAATCTCTAGTTAGGAAGAGTTTCCAGAAGTAGAGGCCAAATTTTCCAGAACACGATCTAACAAGCATGAGGCTGTTTATGAAAAATACAGAGCACAATATATGAAATCAAGACTGTCTCCCAGGGGTCGGATGTGGCTCAACTGGTTGGGCGTCCGTCTCCCATATGGAGGGACCCGGGTTCGATCCCCGGGACCTCCTGGTAAAAAAAAAATAAAAAAAATTAAAAAAAGACTGTCTCCCAAATCAAGGACCTATGCTCTGTGTCATTATTTAATGTAGAAAAACACTGAACAGCACACACTCACTTTGCCTGTAACGTAAGATCTGCACCCACTGTTCTGTGGTTTCTGGAAATGAGTGCCCACAGACACACTTCCCAAAAATCCAGCAGAAACGATATAGCTGCATTGAATTTACTGCAGGTGGTTTCTGGGAAGAAATATTTAGTCAATGAAGAGCAGCAAGCAATACTCTTTCAAGTCATGACTCATGACTTACTCCAACAGACGAATTCAGCTTCTTTCCCTTCCCTGCAAAATTCCATGGGTTCCTGAGAAAGGATAAGTGCCAATATCTTCACCATGTTCAACACCCATTTTCATTCAATCTCTTACATACAGGCAGAAACCTCATCCATTCTTACTGCCTTAACGCTTGCCTTTTTTCTTCTTCTTTTCCAGCAATGGGTTCACTGAGAGGAAGATGAGAAACTTTTCCACAACAGGTTACCTTTATGCACTGGACCTATTAGAAATTATCTCCTTTTCCATTTTGTCCTTTGCCATCACCCGAAAGCAAGCTGTTGATGGAGCCTGGCAACACTTTTCTTAAACATGCCTCTGGGGAGCCCCAGAGCAATGCTTCACCTATTTTGTCTGTGTGACTGACACCGCACTGCGCTGAAGGGAAGCTGACCACTAACTGCTGACTGGAACAGTTTAAACTTGAACGTGTAAATTCGTTCATCCCAGTGGCAGGTATTGGCATTTTAAACTACTTTCTGCATATTCCAGGACTGAGTAAATAAGTAAAGGTAGTGAAGATAAAGGGGAGCCAAGTTTCTCACTGCCAGAGAAGGGAATTACAAATATGGAAAAGGGGAAGACTAAAAAGAACCCTGTGGTATTGGACTGGAATTGAAGGCCTCAGTATAAACTCACAGTTTTAATTACACATAAGTGCAGAAATAGATGTGTGTGCGTACATGTAATTTATGCATATGTGCACACATATGTACGTGTGTGTATATGTCATGACCACCCTGTCCACTGAACAATTCTAGAAGCAGTGACCCCTCTGAAGCAATGAGTACACTTTAGTGCCCAGAATGAGGTTTCTAAATGCCATGCTCTGCTTAGGTGGAACAGAGCTCCATGAAGAAATGGCTGCTTCCAGGGGTGGAGCAAGGAAGGTATAAGATAAACCTGGGACATCTTATTGTGCCAGAAAATAAGAAAGTGCACAAAGATGGGGCTAGGTCATAAAAGATAAAGGAGCCAGCCTGAAGAGACTCTCCCAGGGCCCAATCTTGGACAATGTGAGCAAACCATATAATGATAGCAAAGGATTAGAGCCCACTGAATTAAACAGGAATCCAAGAGGCCATACTTACATGAATAAGTGGGGCAGAAAGAAAACCTCTGCCTTATAAGAAAGCTAACTAAATACAGAAGGAATGAGGTAGGTCAGGGGGAAGAATCACCATTTGGTAACAATCATAATAATTGATTCTGGCAAAAAGCATCAATGGATGTTAGAACGAGCAGGTGCAAGTAAAGAGAGGAACAGGTCTCAAGTATCTCCCTACAAAAGGTTAATTCACGGGGGGAATGTAGTGGAGAAACCTGGCGGTCACCACCTGAACCCAGCGGTCAGCGTGAACAGGGGGTCAAGATGACATCATGCGATTCTGGGGATGAAGCATACAGTCTTCTGCCGAAAATGCTTGACCTGAATCTAAAATGAGGATCCATACCACCCAAACTGAGGGACGTTATTCAAAATAATTGACCTGTCATCTTCAATTATATCAAGGCAACGAAAGAGAGAGACTGAGAACATGTTTTAAATTAAAGAACACCAAGAGACAGGACAACCAAATGCAATATATGGTCCTGGATGAGATCCTGAACCAAAAACTTTTTTATTTTACTCCCAAAAGGGACATTTTGCAGACAAGTGCTGAAATGATTAAGGCCAGTAGATTTAAATAATAATATTGTATCAAAATTAATTTCCTGGTTTTGGTCACTATACACAAGAGAATGCCCTTGTTCTTAGGAAATTCATACCAAAGCATTTAGAGGGAATGGGGCATCATCCTATCTGCAACTTGCTCTCAAATGGTTCAGCAAAATAATAATGCATAAATTATTATAAACATATATGGAGAATACAAACAGAGAACGGCAAAGCAAATGTGGTAAAATAGCAATAATTAGGGAATCTGAGTTCTTGCTTCTTGGAACATGAGCACTGACTTCTCAAAATAAAAGTTACCACAACCCCACCACCAGAAAAGAAAACTTTAAATGTGACCAAAACCTTTAAACAGCCAAAAATAATATAGTGAAATTACAATTCAACTAAGCTAATATGGATTTGAGCTTAGTACCTCATTTGTTAGTTTAAAATCAAAGATACATTATAATAGCATGCCAAAAGCAACTCATAATTTCACATTAAACACAGCAAGTCAATCCTATTTTTTAATTCTAGAAATTTTCAAAATGCAAGAAGTAAACAAATACTTCTTTAAATACTCCTTGAGGAAAACCAGGCGGAAATTAAATCTGCAAATTTGTAAAGGACAATATACTCTCTGGTTATTTAATATCTATCTTCAAGAGACCAGCCTTTCAAACATCCTCTGGGTGATATATTAATACTACAGGGTAAATGTGAAGTTTCCCAGAGACATGGAGAAAAATAGAACCTATTTCCAGTGCAGAAATGATACTGGGAAACATATTAGAAGTTTTTGGGTGTGTATAAACTTGAGCAAGCATCCCATAAAATCATGCTTTTGATGTGAGGGGGACCAGGTGGGATGTGACTGACCAAAAAAAACGCATCCCACAACAGAGAAAGCTAATAACATGCCTTAGAGTTGGTCATCTCACCAAACAGGACTGTGGGAAATAATCTTATTTCCCTTACACAACACAGCATTACCTACATGCACATTTCAATGAACAGCAGCAAAGAAATGAGCAGCTGCCATGAAAGAACTTAGGGAACTCAGGCATTACCACACCCACATTATGAAACTGTCCTAAAAAGCAGCCTAGCAGCCTCCTGCCGCTCCCCCCTCCCCCACCCTTGTTCCTTTCCTAAGTGAGAAAGGAAGCCCTAGTAATTGTTATAATGCGTCATACATAGCAATGGCCTGAAAAATCTCCCTCCTTAACTGGCCTCTCCGGGACCTTCCCAGACTCCCCAGCCCCAACCTTACCACACAGAGACTTCCTCTTCAACACTGAAGTCCAAGAGACAGCCAAAAAACAGAGGACAGCATTCCAACCAGGATTTCTCCCCAGTTGGGAGACAGCTGGGAGCCAGGAAAACATGGCTCAATTGGAAAGCTAAGTCTAGGGTTATGTACGTAAAAAGCAACATCCGTTTTAATTAGGTGAGAAAAGGAGAGGTATATAGAAAAGAATAGACAGGCACCAGACCAACATGAGAAAAGTACTTGCTATGTACTGGAATCTTTCACTCGACTTTTGGTTGATGTCAGACATGTAAATTATACTTTGATCCTCAACACTCCAGAATATACATATTCGAATTTTCAAGACTTAAAAGGGACAGGCATTCCTTGCAGGACACTGGGCAGAGTGAGGGGTCATTTCTACTCCTTCCCTCCACACGGTAGGAAGACCACATATGGGGCTACAGTCTAGTAGCCCTGGGTTTTCTTTTTAGGATTGAACCCAGGACCTTGTACATGCCAAGCAGGTGCTCAACCACTGAGCTACACCCGCTCCCCCAGCCCTTGCTTTAAATTCCAGTGCTGCCCCTAACAAGCACTGAGCAAGGTACTCAATCACACAGAGTCCAGTCTCCTCATCAGTAAAATGGAAATAACATACCCCTGCTAGAAGGATGGATTTGAGTCTATATGGAAAAAGTATACAAAACACCTTGCCCAGTATCTGTCAAATAACAGGCCTTCAAATGGTAGCCAGTAGTGCCCAGAGAGAGAGTGGGTAAGAGAAAGACTTTACTAGGTTTTCCTGCGGGACAAGATTGATGTCAGTGGCTTTTGGAGAAAAGAAAATAAACACTTTTTTTTAATATCACCTTTCAAGCAAGTTACTGCTTCCTTGCACTTATTCTACTCTCTTATGGAGCATAATTTCAAAAGTGTCACCTGACCCCTGATGACTGGAGCTCCTGGACTCCCGCCCTGCTCCTGGGCAGCTGCTGCTGAAGATTTCAATTACAGCAAGTGTGTGGGGAGCAGGGGAGAAGGAGTAGAGGCAAGACGGCCCATCATCCTAGCTTCCCAAGATGGCCCCAGGACCTCGCTGCAGGCTGTCACAGAAAATTTACAGTGCAGGCATCTCAATTCCACACAGGGTCTCCAGACGAAGGTTTCCAGCTCTTCGGTTCAGGATACAGGCCCAATCTCACTAACACACTGCACTCTACCATCAGCTTAGCAACCAGCGAAAAACACTACGCCATGAGATATGAAAGAAATGCCTAGTCTCATAGACTGTAGTTAAAATGAGGAAAGAAACACGTACGTGGAGCAGCTAACCAAACGCTGGTATTTAGCGAGGCTACCTGAAGCCTCTCCCAGGAGCAGCCGCTCCTATGGGCACCTATCAGAGGGCATTCTGTCAACTCAGCTGTCACATGAAGAACATGCATGGCCTGGAATCCATCAAATTAGCACTGGCTGTCAAGGCTCCAGGACCCAGACAAATGAGGGCAAGTGCCACAAAAATTAGATAGAGGTGAAACAACTCTAAAAGAAAAGAAAGAGAAATATTCTCTCTGCAATCTTTTTTATTTTTTTTATTTTTTATTTTTTATTTTTTTTGAGCTAGTAATGCTTCCTCACATACCAGGAGAATTTTCCATCATGAAGTTTTTTAAAAAGCTTCCTATAACAAAAAAGAATAATCTGTTTAGTAATTGACTAATGAGGAATTTATTTGGTTATCTCGATGCCAAAATACTAGAGAATTTAAAGTTAAAAAATCTTATTATGGGAAGCAGATGTGGCTCAAGCAACTGGGTTCCCACCTACCAGATGGGAGGTTCCTGGTTCAGTTCCCATTGCCTCCTCCTAGAGAAGATAGCAAGCTGTTGTGACAGGCAGGCGCAGAAAGAGATGCACAGCAAACATAATGAGAGACAAAACAGGGCAGGAAGCAGAAGTGGCTCAAACAATTGAGCACCTCCCTCCCTCAACAAAGGTCCTGGGTTCGATTCCCAGTGCCTCCTAAGGAAACAAGGAAGACAAACAGACACAGCAAGTACAAACAACAAGTGGGTGTGGAGAAATAAATGAAATAAATCTTCAAAAAAAATTTTTTTTAAAAAGATCTTATTGTGTGAGACAGTTAAGTGAAAATATTTACAACTTTCTAGTCAAAGTATTATTTCTCAATATTTGTGCACAGCTTCAGAATAAATAAGAGAAATCGTACTCCTTGGCTTTTATCACTTAAAAATTAAACTAATAAAGTTACCCAAAAATAATAAAAATGTTGAGTTTATTCCTGCAAATCCTAGTATATCTATCTCATAGAACATGGATTAACTAAAAAGTAAATTCAAGTAAGAAAACACAAAACTTTTCAGAATCCAAATGACCCGGGAGTTCACTCAAGTTTTCAGTAGTGTTATTCTACAATGGCAGCAATAGAGAAAGAAAAAAAAAATGAATCCTTGAAGATGTAGATCAATCTGGGAAGAAGTAGTGAAATAAAGTGAAAAATGGAAACTGTTCGTGTTTTGACCAAACTCTTAAAGACATTTCATTCACATTAAAATTTCCAAATTAATATTAAAACATTTCCCCTAAAACATACATGTCATTTACGTGCCACTTATGTTCTGGGAAACATAAGTTCTTTAAAATAGACTTCAAACTTTAGTCTCTGACACATTCATTCCTTCTTGCATGTGAAACCAGCTATTCCACAGGATTCCAAAGTGGGGCATTATATAATTTTCCCAAGATATATACACACATATATACATAAAGACACACACTACACACACACATATATCAAGAAAAACAGACACCAACAAATCTGATATAAAAATATTCAAGGATTATACTTTTAAATTTGAATGGTGTTTTTCTCAAGTTCAAGGATAGCATTACTGTGTGTTTATGAGTCTTAAGTAGGGGAACACTCCTAAAATTCATTCATTAATCTTCAAAGTCTATTATATACGTGAAGGTCCAACAACACAGGGCGAATGACCCCACAGCATATACTAACACAGAAACACGCTCCTCTCCTTTAAATGAAACTGATGCCTAGAAACTCCACCTTTAAAATCAGGAATGTTGAGGTGCTCACTGCACATCACCCTTCTCTATCTAGACAGCAGCAGGAGTCACTGGAGAAAGAAATTTGAAGCAGAAAAAATGGTGACTCTCCGTATCTAAACATAGCTGTCATTTTCTTTAGAGTCAGCAGACGACATCTATGCTATATGGACTGCCAAGTTATCTCTTATGGAATCCAAGAAAAGGACCTTTATTCCCTCATCTTTATCTTTCACATTTCTCTAGACTATTCCAGGAATTACAGGAAGCTTGGGTCTACATGGGGCAGTCTGAGCAACCATTATCATCTTTCAAATCTATAGAAACCCTTTGCAAATAGCTCGCTTTTGTTCAAGTTTACCTAGAGAAATGATTTATACTGGTTTGGGGTTTGCTGATATCTCTTGCATTTCCTTAATTACTAGTTAGGCTGAATATTTACAGATAACTTACTGGCCAAATGTACTTCCTTGAATTATCTGTCCATCTACTTTTCCTTTGGGATTATCTCTTCTTATTGATTTGAGGATGCCCTTTATTTATTATGTATACTAATTCTTTGATATGTAAACATTTTCTCCCAGTTTGTTGTGAGCCTTTTCAAATGGTATTTTTTAAACTAACAAACAGAAAAACTGTCATTTGGTGTCCAGTTCCATGAGTTCACAAGTAAACATCCCCACAATCGGGAAGCACAACAGCTCCATCAGCAAGGCCTCCCCACCCCTGAAACACCTGGCCACCAAGTCCTGATCTGGCCTCCACTGCTACTTGTGGTTCCAAGAAATCACATAACGAACTCAGGCAATGTGGAGCCTTCTGTGGCTACCTTTCTTCCCCTCAGCACCTGTTCACACAGAGGGTTTCATGCTAGCAGCAGGGACAAGGGCAGTGGAGAGACCTTCCCAGCAGCAGGGCACAAAGGGAGCAGCTCGGCCACCATGTCCCACCTCGGGCCTGGGAACCAAGGGCAGGACGCCCCGGGCGTGTGCAAGCTGCCGCCAGGACAGCAGAGGCTGCTACTGAGGAGGAGCCACCTGCAATTCACCACCGGCCCTAAGACTGTCAGGAAATCAGCCTGATTAACTGGACCGGACACACTGACCCAAAGGGCCCTAGGCCTACAATCCATTGTGCAGATTTTCATTAAAGCTTTTCCTGTCAGTCTAACTGCAAAAATGTACTAATTTAGGATGAAGCCCAATTAGGGTGATGTTACCAAAACACAAGGCTTGCTCTCTAGATTACTCGGTATTCCTCCCCAACCAGACAAGAGTAGACATGTGGCTAATTAAAACAGTCAGTAATCTAAAACTCAAGTGCATCTGCCTCCAAAATGAGGTTTTACATTTCCACAGTGCATCTGGCATTAAACCAAACACCAAGGAAGTATCACCAGGAAAAACCTCAGAAGCTGCACCCATTCTTCAGCTTACCTGGGGCGTCCCAGGCTGAAGTCGGCCTACCTCCCACTGGGCTCTCAGGCTCCCGCTCACTCTCCTCTCCCCTCCCCACCCCCACATTCCCACACAGCAAGTGGTCAATAATTTGGGTTTTAAGAAGCTTCCTTATGTGGGGGGGGGGGGGGATTAAGATAGCAGCACCACTGGTCAGTAGGTAAATTGCTTCCAATAGAGAATGGGAAGTAAAAATAAGTATTTTTGCAGTGGCTAATCATTAAACATGAGCACCAGGTTCCCCATAAACAAGAATGCCTGTATATAAAGCTAACTTCAAGAAGTTGGGAGACTATGCTGGAAATTCTAGCCAAATATGTCCGTTTCATGTGGGAGAGAGGTGGAGTGAAATGGGACTCTGGTAGCGGCTGTGCAGTAAAGGGGAGAGTCAGGTAGCAAAGGAGCTGAGGCAGCCAGGCATCCAAGGGGGTTGGGGGCCCAAGACCAGGAAGCAGTTTGGAGTGGGGGTGGTAAGGCCTTTTCCCAATCTGCATGTCTTTCCTCTTTTTGCTCTTGAACCTCAGTTCAGAGGTACAGTACATAGAAATTCCCAAAGTGGCTCCAACTGAATAATACATCAGCCAGAATTCCTAAATACAGGGTCACTGATAAAACTCGCTCTCCTACTGCTCTGCTCAGCAGCAGGACCTGAAACAGGACACGAGAGAGAAGTCTGTTGCTATGGCATAGAAACCGGCTTTTCCCTTTCTCCGATTGCAAGTCCATCATGTCCACTGCACCCTAGCAGCTTAGAAGGCAGAGAGAGGCATGGGGGAGATACAACAGCCTCTCAGTCGACGAGGCAAATAATGCAGTGCCCTCGTAAGTTCTCAGCCTATTCAGCTGACAACTGGGGAGGACAAAAATGAGAGAAGGAACCTCACAGCCTCCTACAGCCACCCATCAGAAATTCATGGATCCACCATCCATGTAGTGGCCATTATATCCTGCCGTGGTGCTATTAAAAATTGGTCAAGACAATGCACTTAAGGAAGTAAAAGCCAATTAATTACAGAATTGAGGAAGAATAAGAGGGGCTGTGATTATTACTTTTTATAATAAAACACAACTCATCTCTATCAACATAGTGATTTTATTGGGCAGTAAAGTGTGGCTATTGATTAAAAATTTGACTTTTCTCTGGAATTCTGCCAAGGATATAAGATAAAATTTTATTTTCTCTGTAAAGGAGCCAAGTAAACCCTAAAATAATATCAGATACAGAAGATTTAGACTTTGACAGCTTCAAACACGTTTCACTTTCAATTGGAAACAAATCCCAAATTTATCATAACATTTAAAAGGTCTAAAAAGCCCACTTAATTACTCATTTTGATATACACTAAAGAACATATTTAAACCACATTTCAATTTGAACATAAACCACTGGCTTCACTTAAAGTGTGGTTAATGACTCAAATTGTTAAATAACTTCATTTAAATCTTGGATAGTTAAATTGCACAGGGGAAAATACAATATCCCACACCAATAAGTCAGTTTACAAGTTCTCCATAAAGAGTTTCTTTCAATGATTATTTTACTGCTCTTCTTTGATTTCTTGAAAGTCACTTCTAGGATTATTTTTGGATATCTCCTTGCTTTCTTCTAAAACTAAACCTCACTGTGCTACCCTAAAAAGAAAAAACCAAGCATTCGCTACCAAACTCATTTTCCTTAGCCTCCCTATACACCCTTTTCAAATTATTGAGAGTAAAAGGACTGACTTTGTAATACAATAATTAATATTGGTGCCCACAATGACCAAAACTGCCAGGATTTCTAAATATAAACAGAAAGAACATGACAAGTTTGAAGGTCAGCTCCTGAAATGGTATTAAAAGCATAAGAATGAGAAAAAAAGCTTCCCTCAATATTCTATAAGGAACCATCATATCAAAACACAAAGACACAGCAATGCTGCTGATTTTCTCTGTAGATTTCATTGGAAAGAGAGGGACTATAGCCAGGAGTCCAGAAGAAGATTTTAATAATGAAGAAACACAGCACGACAGGCCATGACATTTCAGAATAACCACAAATCTTTAATTCCTATACATTCACTCAATGCCAACCTAAAACATGCCTGGCAGGTTAAAATTAATGCATTTATGTAAGCCCCCCACACACACACACACACACTAACTCTTGCAAGGTTAAATAGAGAGCTCTGGAAGAATGATCTATTGCCGCAAGAACACAGCCCCAAAATAGATTGGTAATAAAAGTGATTGGTCCCAGTGGGGTTGAGAACAAATGTAAGCAAAGTCCCAGCCAGGAGAAGCATCAAGGAAAGAGCACCGGAGTCCAGGCGGCTTCCCCACCCTGACCCCACCTCTCCCAGAGTTCTACTCAGGCACGTCACTCAACCTACTCAACCTCCCTCATCAGGAAAATAAAAATCACTGGACTCATTTCCATGAGGTTTTGTTTTGTTTGTTTGTTTTTGCTTTTACTTTGAAATCTGCTTTATCTTTTTCAGAACTGAGCTCTGTGAGAAGGAAAACAAGTGAAGTTCAAAATTCACTAACACAGAAAATCTCAGCTGTCCTTTTACACTCAATCATCACAACTTTATTCACGTTTCAACTCAATCCGGTTTAACACTCATTGAGCTGCCTACTATAGGTCAGGTCTACAAAAAGGGTGATCGGGCTTGTCAAAATAAATAGGGAGGTCTGTGCCAAGGATCTGAGTGGAAAATGAAATGACAGCGTGAGGCCTTGAACGAGGTGGGGCCACAGAATCTCAGTGCGGGGAAACAGCCCCGGGGGCCATCTCTCTGATGATGGAGGAATCCTGTCCCGATCACCCAACTCAGAACCCTGGCAGATGCCAGCACCTCTACTTGAGCACTTCCAGGAAAGGGGGAATTCACGCGCAGCCAATGCCATTTTTGACCTGCTCTTTTTTTTTCCCTTCAAAGTTCTATTAAACATCATTCGTGCTCCCTTCTTTCATTCATCCACTGGTACCAGTTCTCAACCTGTGGCTACAAAGACAGTTTAATGCCACAGAGACAAGGAGTAAGAAGAAAAGAAAATAAAGCAGCCAAGCAGAGCACCCTTTCAGGGATGGAAAAAGAAAGACAGCCAACAGAAAGTCTTTGTAAGAGTCACATTGGCAATATTAAGTGCCAGGCTCAAAACACCCTGGAAAAGACATTCACATTCTGGTTTGTCCTCCTCGGACAATGAGAACTTATTTTCTGTTTCTGCGTCTTAGGGAAGAAAGTGAGATTTTACTGATGGAAGTGCTGGCTCCATTCTCCTCGGTGCTCTCCAAGCAATCAGAACTGCCCAGGAGGAGCTCCTGCCTGAGCCCTCCTAGCAGGTGAGCTTCTGCCCCAGGGCACTGCTGCTATGTCTGTACTGACTGCCCAAAGCCCCACCTCCAACCCTCCCCAACTTCTCTGACATCACAGCCCAATAGGCTGGAGCCAAGAACTAGGTCCCGGTTTCAGAGCAGCCAGAGGGGGTGAAACACATTTCAAAAAAAGAAGTTCCAGGCTAGCCCTGGGGTGGAACAGTGCAATCACTGCCTCCTGACTATCTGCCCTGGCTCCTGGCCCCAAGACAAACAACTGAAGAGGAAGTTTGTCAGATCATTCTGCAGGGGGGGAGAATGAAGCAAGCCCATAAGCCAGAGCACCTGGTTCTGCCCAACAGCTGAACCTGAATCGTAGCAGGGCAGCTCCGGCCTAGGGAAGGCCAAGGACGGATGGTACATCCTGGGGAGCACCACAAAAACCGGTCGCAAGTTTTCTGTGGGTGTCCAGTCCAACCTGGGGCCTTTCAGGGCTCTCCAGGCCAAAGAAGTGATTTCTCTACTATGTATAATAAAGCTGTAGGGAAGTCTAGTCTCACAAGCACCAAAAATGCCATCTCCAGGGAACAAGAGCCTTTCTAACAGAAAGCTGGATTCTGCACAGAATCTATTATTCCATGACAGGTGGTAGAGACAGAAAGAAGACAGGCTAGACTTTAGCTTCAGGGCATGAAGGAAGATGTACCAGTTCTGCTATTAAGAGGTAAGACGTGGCTGCTCTATCGAGCTAGTTATACAAAAAAAAAAGGCTTTCATTTGAACGAGTTCATGATTTCCTAAACCTTTACTTTTTGGAGGAACCTCACCGGGAGAGAGAGGCCTGAGGAGTATATTAACCCCAAGCTGACACTGTAAAGTCGGTGCATGTCACTCCCAGCCACAATCTGCTAAAATGAATCAAAAATAACCCCTCCTGGCAAAGTTGAAGAAAATCAAGGAAAGACGGAACTAAACCGGCTATCTACTGGCACCGCTAACTTCTGCCCCCGACCTGGCGCGACAAATTGCTCCTTCGGACCCGGGTTACTGAACTGATTTCATCCAATCTGGGGACTGGATTTTAAGAGCCGCCAAGGGAAAACGTGGGCCGCCGGCCTCCCGCGCCACTGCCCCAGCCCTGCCGCCCTCCCCAGGGGCGCCACCAGCGCCCCCCGCTCGCGCGGCCCCCGCCTCCCGCCCGCGCGGCCCCGACCTGGCCCACCCGGCTCGCCCTCCTCGGCTCTCCAGCGCTGGGTCTGCATCCTCCTACCCGCCCCGCGCCCGGCACCCAGGCCGTCGCGGTCACCTCCTGCTCCGCCGCCGCCCAGACGCGCGAAAAGCCGGGACTGAGCGCGGGGCCCCCGGCCCGGCTCGCGCGGTATCTGGGCCGGGGCGGGAGGAGGCGCCGCCGCGGGTCCCGGGGACGCCCTGGCACGCCCCCCGCGCCGCACACCCCGCGGCCACCCCCTCCTCGCCCGCGCCGACAGCCGGCACCTAGCACTGCCTGCACCTCCACGCCGCCCGTGAGCCCGTCCCCGCCGCCACCACGTTCCCAGGTGCTCCGCGCCGTGCCGCCCGGGCCGCCGCCGGAGACAATGGCTCACCCCGCCGCCGCACTGGGTGCCATGGCTGCCCCTTTCACAGAAGTGGAGACGGAGGCCGGGAAGGTGACAGGCTAGAGGACCGGGAGGAAACCCGGCGACAAATGGGGCTCGAGATGGGGCCAAGCACGAGGCGGCCCGGGGGCGGCACTGACTGGAGCCCGCTCTGCCGGGCCCGGGGCAGCCCCGGCCCCGCGCCCCCGTCTGCTCAGCCTCGGGGCACAGGCCTCCGCCCGCGCAGTCGCCTCCCCGGCCTCCCGCGGAAGAGACAAAGGGCCGGCGCCCCAAGCCGCGGGGCTGTGGCCGCCGGGGCGGGAGCTGGGGCGTCTGCCCTAGAGCGAGGGGTCGGCGGCGCCCGGGTGCGGGCAGCGGGACACGCCGCCGTGGCTCCGGGAGCGCGGCCGGCCGCAGGTCCACTCACCGGATCGGAAGAAGGCCGCGATGTCGGCCAGGTCCTTGGCCGCCTCCTCGGCCCCCTCGCCGCCGCCGCCCCCGCAGCCCGAGCCCGCCGCGCTGGCCGCCGCGGCGGGGCCGGAGG
>JAKSZT010010858.1:18973668-19017454 GCA_026826555.1 Tolypeutes matacus
CCGGCGGGGCGGGGCCCGGGCCGCGGGGGCTGCGCGGGCTCGCGGGGCCGCGCCGCGCCGCCGGGCACCCAGAGGGCGGGCCCCTTGGCCGCGGGTCCTCGCGCCTCGCTCGCTCGTCTTGGTTGGGGCCGCTCCAACCCCCGGAAGGAGCCGGGACGCTCTGTCCAGCGCTGCGGACCTGTCCAGGCCGGCGTTGCGCTCCGCACAGCCTACGTGGAGCGCCTCGGACTGTTTGATGATTACTGGTGTCGCCGGCGGGGCCGAGTGACGGGCACAGGGCTGGTGCCTCCCTTATTGGCGCAGCCGCGACACCTGACACCTATTTAGGGCTCCATGATAGTTGTTGAATGAACAGAGATCATGCAAAAAGGTTATCTCCTCAGCTGCCGAAGGATTCCTTTCCAGACTCCTAGGCGAGTTGGGGCAAGCCTCTGAGCTGCTTTGGGCACGAGTCTCCTCGCACGTGAAATGAGATTCCCCTCGGCCATCTCCCAAGTGTCTTCCAGTTCCCTGGCCTCCGACTCACAGCAAACCCATCTTTACTCCACCAAAATGTAGGGATCAGAGAAGGTGATGGGAGGGTTGGGATTGGGGAAGGGCTGAAATAGGGTGGCCAAAGGAAAAGGGGGAGAGGGGATGACAACCAGCTTTAAGGAAGATCAGTGTCAAGTCAGCATTTCATAAATAATCAAGTCCAAAACGCCAATGACATGGCTACGAGGGAATGAGAAGAAGGCATAGATGTCTGAGATTAAAGATGTCAGAGATGCTGGCGGGCAGGGGCGAACCACGACAGAAAAGGACAGAGATAAGAAAACAGGATGGTGAAGCTACTATACATGTATACTGGAATTGAACAATGAAATAAGAGTAAAGCAGAAGCCAGGTTTCTCAGTATTGGAGTGGGGGAGAAGGAATGGTCCATGTGGTAATGGATTAGAAATGGAGACATCAGCATGAACTAATTTTTAGCTGAACATAGACTAGATGATTACATATAGAAAGAGTTACATCTGAGTGTATCTGCACAGGCTGGAATACACAAATATTTCCTTGCTGTCTGCTGAGTGGGCCTAGAAGTAACTCCACTGTGACATGACTGGCAAGCATGACCTCAGCCAGGTGAGCAAGGTCGAGATCAATAGTTATTAGTCATGTTGACAGCATGTACCCTTGATATCATGTGATGAGAGCAGCATTTTACCTCAGTGGTCTTCCTCCCAGAAAGTCTAAGCATGAGAAAATCATCAGACGAATTCCTACTGAGGGACATTATACAAACTACCTGACCAGTACCCTCCCAAACTGCCAAGGCCATCAAAAACAAGGCATGCCCAAGAAGCTGTCACAGCAGCTTCTCGAGGAGCCTAGGGAGACAGGAAAACTAATTGTAATGAGGCACCCTGGATAGGATCCTGGAACAGATAAAGGGCAAGTAAAAACTAAGAAAATCTCAATATCGTGGAGTTTCATTAATAAGGTACCAATATTTGTTGACTAATTGTGAGAAATGTACCATACTGATATAAGAGGTTAATAGAGAAAACTGAGTGTGTGGTTGATGGGAACTCTTTATACTATCTTCACAACTTTTCTGTAAATCTAAATGTATTTTAAAATTAAAAGTTTCCAAGTCTCTGTAAAAATTTGGATGTGCAGTATCTCCAAAACACCATGCAGTACAGTAGATCCACATTTCACAGACCATCCACTTGTGTGCTGGCAATGTTGATCTTTTTTATTTTTCTCTCTCAATTTTGATCTCCAGCTACCATTCCCCACTTTCATGGCAGAAAGCTTAATACCAGTTCAGGGAAAACTTAATCTCTTGGGGTTTTCTTTGTCAATTGAGTGCTTTTCCCTTCCTGCCTGTTCCCCAAGGTTTTAGCAGAGCTCCCAGAGGCTCTGGCAATATCACAGCTTGGTGTGGGGTTGGAGGAGGTTGTATCTGCTCCCTGGGTCCTTGTGGGGGGGCTGCCCATCCCTCATCTGCCCCTCCCCCTGACACTCCAGCCTGTGCTGCAGGCATCAGGAAGCTCTGGCTGCCTTCTGCTGTTGCCCGACCCTGGCTTCTCAGAGTCTGCTGGCCATCAGGGCCTCTCCTGAGCTACTCCCAACCCCCTGAGAAAAACATTAAGCTGCTCCTTGGGGTGTCAGGACCCCCACTTCCAGCCCCCAAAAGTGATGCCAAGTTGCCTCCACTCCCCGACCCCCAAGTCGTTCTGACCCCACCCCCCACCCCAACACCAGGGCTGGTCCAGGGGAAGGAAGTAGGTGCAGGACACAAGCTCCTTTCCCAAAGACTCACTCCAGTGTGCAATGCCGTCCCTCTCTTTTCCAAATTGAGGAATTTTATTTCCTCTGCTGGAAGAAAACCTCACTCCAATTTCCTGATGTTTCCTTTGAAACCTTTTGTAATGGACATAACCTTTGCATTCTTCAGGGGATTCAGCTTTACATTCAAAGCCCAGACTTTGAGTTGCAAAAACGTTTTCCCTCCATTCATGCCCTCTGCCATGGATTCCAGAAGTGTCTCTTGAAACTCAGAAGTCCAGTGCTGACATTTCTTTTTCGTTGCATCGTTCACATAAAGACCCTACCTAGCAGGTAATGGATATAGATCCCCTCCCTGCTGCCTGGATGGTAGAGAAAGACCAGAGTTTTAAAAATAAAACAGGGAAGCAGATGTGGCTCAAGTGATTGGGCTCCCGTCTACCACATGGGAGGTCCTGGGTTCGTTTCCCAGGGCCTCCTGGTGAAGGCAAGCTGACCTGCGTGGCAACATGGGCCACGCAGAGAGCTGGCACAACAAAAAGGGACAAACAGGAGAGACACAACAAACCAGGGAGCTGAGGTGGCTCAAGCAGAGTGTCTTTCTCCCACATTGGAGATCCCAGGATTGGTTCCCAGTGCCTCCTAAAGAGAAGATGAGAAGAGAAGACAAGCAGACACAGAGAGCAGACAGGAAGCACAAAACAACAAGGTGATGGGGGGGGGATAAATAAATAAAATAAATCTTAAAAAGATAAAAAATAAAACAAAATAAAAAATTGTAGGGGAGGGGGAAGATTGGATGATATCAGGTGGCCACAAAGAGATTAGCACTACTGGGTAGTAGATTGAAGAAGACTAAATCACGTTGGAGGGGTCATGTGTGGAGGCAACTTCTGGGGGTTGGGTGTTGACCTAAAAGGGGGAATAACTGGGTGGTAATGACTATTAAGGATTTTGAGGGTTGGGGTGAGCAGAAATAGTTGATGTGTATTTGGGCAGAAAGAGCTCTCTTGGTTTGGGACTCAAATATTGACCAATTCTTCTATCTCATGGAACCAGTTCAGAGAAAGCAATGCAGAAGACTGTAAAAGTGTGTCTGAGCATGGGGCATGAGTCA
Organism: Tolypeutes matacus; assembly: GCA_026826555.1. Taxonomy (NCBI): domain Eukaryota; kingdom Metazoa; phylum Chordata; class Mammalia; order Cingulata; family Chlamyphoridae; genus Tolypeutes; species Tolypeutes matacus. Next base: position 18,977,060 of record JAKSZT010010858.1, read on the forward strand.
AGACTCACCCAGGTTGCAGTAAGAGAAAGAGGCTGCTCTGGGGACTTTTCCTTCTACCATCTGAGCGCGTGTAGAGGGATAAACAGGGTTCTTGACAGCTGCTGTTGATTCTACCCATCCTTCAGGGTTCAGCTCAAATTTCATTCTCTTTCATGAAGCTCCTACATTGCTTTACTCAAGATGACCTCCCCCTTCTCAGTATTCTGCAGCATCAGTCATTTGGGGCATTTAATCATGCACTGCATTATATTATTTACATCTTTTGTGTTTAATGTCTGGCCTACAAGATGAGATCCTTCGGAATCAGTACACAAACATTGGAGTGCCTCCTATTTGCATAGGACTGTACTAGAACTGAAGGCCTGAAGCAAATGAAATGTAGATAGCCAGCTGCAGCAGACACTGCGAGGTGTCTCCCCAACATCCTTTCTCACCTTATCAGAAACCTGCATGCAGCAACAAAACAGGAGCCACAGATGGTCACTGTGACATGGTGATGGCCAATGAGATATTAGGGGAAATTGCTGGGAGGGGCTCTCAGGAAAGGATGCGGATTCTTTTACATGAGTATCTTCTGTCCTTTGCCTTTCCCAGCCCTGGAGGTGAAGAGGCCACTTTGTGCCTATGAGGATGCACTTGAGGACACGCCTCATGGTACTGACAGCTGAGAGAGCTGTGCACCTCTGGACTTCTTGCTGCATAAGAAAATTAAGACCCTGATTTAGTGAAGCGACTTTAAGTTGGGTGTTTGGTGATGTTTAGTTAAATCAGCTCCTAACCGATAGCTCAGGCATGACCCTTTGTTCCACTAAAGAAACTCTGAAGATGGAGGAGTGTGAAAACACAGGTAGAAATTAGACCCCTGAGGGCCCGGGAGGGTAACAAGTAGCCGCCAAGGGACTACCATTTCTTCTATGTTGCCTGTTATTCCTTAGAAATGCCTGGGAATTGTTCTTTCTCCTCATACATCTGTGTTTGTTTTTATATAAAAACAATGTTTTAACTTATTTACCAGTTAATGTATTTATCCAGTCCTCCAAATTTTTAGGTGATACTGTCATTCTAAGAAGAGATTATATGTTGATCTTGTGGAGAATCTTTAATGAGTGCTTAAGATAAAGTAAAAGAAAGAATCCAGAGGAATGCGAGAGTTCTAGGCTGGGCAGCCACGGAGAGCAAATAGATGTGAAAGAGGACATACTATGGAGATAGCCTAATGATAACTTGAGATGTGAGGCTTGACCTGGGCCAGAAGTAGGAACTATAGCACTACACTTGGTTCAAGAGCAGAAAGATAACCAGGGCTTTGAGACTCGACTAGTGTCCCAAGAAGACAAGCATCGAAAGTGTGCAGACATGGGACCAAGTGCTGAGGTTTTCTACCTCACAGTCTGTAGCACAGGGCGGAGATGTAGGTGGAAGTGCCGGGAGAGTCTCTGGCTAATCCCGGGGCAGACAAGGAGCATGTGGAAGGAGGGAGCTGATCCGCAGAAACCCAGGGTGTCTAACATAGCTTAGGCCATACCAAATCTGTTCCAAATGAACCCAGCTTCTCAGATTTCCTTGGTTTGGGGAAACCACAAAGCCACTGGCCGGAAAGATCAAAGCCAGAACCTTCCTTGGCCTGCTCTGAACACAAATATACAGACAAGGGGCCTCAGGAGGAGCCAAACAGCCTTTGAGCCTCTTAACACCAATATTTTCCCAATCCCTGGGATCGTTATACACATATCAAGCAAAGAGAAGAGGGGATGGGAAGTGGGAGAGGGAATTAGGTGGAAAGATAGAGCCTGGGAAAGGAACAGAGGATGGAATATGGGAGGAACATTTGAGGTGGGTAAAGGAGGGCAAAGGATGTGTGTGTGTGTGTATGTGTGTGTGTGCCTGCCTGTAGTTGAAGTAGGAGTTGATGAAGATCTTGATCTGGTAGCATCGAAGCCCAGAATACAGGAAGAAGAAATAAAGGTAGACATGGCTTTGAAATAAGCTTGAATTGGGAAGCTGCAAGGTTTTATTATTATGAGTATGTAATTGAGAAGGGTATTAGGAAAAGTGACAATATCTATATTTGCTGTCTTGGCTTCAAATTGATCAAGGTTCCAGGCTGGTTGCTTAAAAAGTGCTGACTTCCTGTTCCCAGACAGTAATTCAAAGAGTTACAAATTGAAACCCGATCCCAAAATATGCAGGATCTGGATTTCATTCATTCTGACCAACTTTTGGGTCTTCAAGATTTCTCTTTAAAGGATAAATACTCCCGGGAGTGCCAACACCTTAAATCTTTATCACTTAACACCTGATAGAGAGGATTAATGGATTAGCTGAGGGTTAGCCCAGCATAATGAGGGATAAAAAGAGAGGGATGGGAGGCACCAATTGATGCTTTGGCTACTTTGGTCTTCCTGAAGCTGGTCTTACTCTTCTGTCTAATGTAGAGCCTGAGAAAGGTCTGACCCTGGTTCATTTGCAGGAGTTTTATATTTTAGGGTCACCGATTACTTACTTACTGAAGGCCTCCAACTGACACACAGGAAGCCATGTCCAGTTTGGGCTCTTCTGGAAACCTTGACTTACTCATTTATTATAAATTAAAATAAACTAAAATATTTTCCGAGCACCTACCATGTGGCAGGGCAAGCATGTGTAAGTGCTATTGACATCATGAAGAAAACAAGCAAAACTTCTTGCCCTCACAGAGCTTACATTGTAGTGGGTTTGGCAGTAAACAGATAAGTAAAATGACTTGGGGTCAAATGATAGTAAGTACACTGGAGAAAATAGGACAAGGAGGAAGAAGTGTGGGACAACCAACAGTGGGCAATGTTAGATGTGACATTTGAGCAAAGTGGGAAGGAGGTGTGGGAAGGAACCCAGTAGATATCTCGAGAGAGTGCTCCAGGAGAAGGGGACAGCAAGGGAATAGGCCCTGAGGCAAGACTATGTCCTGCTATTTGAAGAACTTGCAGAGGCCACTGTGGTTGGGGTGGGGAAAAAGAGTTGATACTGCCAGTGAGGTCCAGGAACCTCATCACGGAAAACCTAGTAGGAGCTTTGTGAGACTCTGCCTTTTACTCTAAAGAAGATTGTGGGTGTGGACTATACTATGTGAAGATTCTAAGTGATTTAAGGTTGAAAGGACTTGTCAGAATGTTAGGAAATAAAGCAGAAGTTTGTGAAAGCTTTGTAAAAGATGGCGGTGGTGAGAGCTTTAGCTCGAGACCAGTTGGTATCCTCACTTAGGGAGAAGGCTCTGGTAGGCGCTCGAGGGCTACCACATCTACTGGTGGGGACCCCATGTCCAGGCAGAGATGGTGGGGACAGCAAGAAGACCACTGTGCAGAGGTAAAGCTGAGGCAGCCCCATGTCACTGCTGACTGTCCCCAGAGCCATCACAGTGTGTTGTGCAGCCACACCTCAGAGGGCTTCTTTCCTCACACACCAAGGGGTCCTGACCACCATCTTGCTTCTCTTCCCACCCACTTTTCTGTTCCCTGGGACCAAAATGGGAGAATGAAGGCATGGAAACGAAGACATTTCTGAGAGGGCTCCTCCTGCCTCTTTTTACTTTCTGGGTATTTATCTCTGGCCTCAGGGTAACATCATGGACTTCATAAAGAATCAAGGAAACCTAATTGGAGGATTGGATTTCTTTACAAAACCAGTATAGTTGACCATCATCTTCTAGAGACCACAGGGTAGATACTATAATGGAAGAAAATGAAGCCAGAGTAAGAACTGGTTCTCTGTTCCAGCTGTAACACGGATTAGCCATGTGATCCTGAGCAAGTAAACAAGAGAAATGAACCTTGCCTGCTGGACCCCTACCTTCACAAACTACCCCTGTCCCCAAGGGAAACCCCTCTTGCTGCCTGGGCAGTGGTAGTTTATGACATGCGGCATATGCCCCTCTGCCTCCAGCCCCCACATCCTCCAGCCCTAGCTTGGGTTATCAGAAGGGGAAGAAAACGTCCCAAAGATAAACTGGTCGGCCCTCACATTTATGGCCAACTTATTTTTGACAACTAGGCAAAGACCACTCATTTGGGAAAGAATAGTCTCTTCAACAAATGGTGCTGGGAAAATGGGCTCTACATTTGAAGGAAAAAAAAAAAAAAAAAGGAAATCCCCTACCTTACACCTTTTACAAAAATCAACTCAAAATGGGTCAGAGACCTAAATATAAGAACCAGAACTAACAAACTCCTAGAAGACATAGGGAAGCTTCTTCAAGACATTGTGTTGGACAATGGCTTCTTGGACTTTACACCCAAAGACCAAGTAACAAAAGAAAAAATTGGTAAATAGGACCTCCTCAAAATTAAAAATGTTTGTGCCTCAAAGGACTTTATCATGAAAGTAAAATGACAACCTAAGCAATGGAAGAAAATATTTGGAAATCACATATCTAATACAAGTTTTCATAAAATCCTTCAACTTAACAACAAAAACACAACCCAATTGAAAAATGTCAAAAGACTTGAGTGGACATCTCTCCAAAGAAAATATACAAATAGCCTAAACACACAAGAAGAGATGCTCAATGTCAGGCACTATTAGGGAAATGCAAACCAAAACCAAAATGAGATATCATTTCACACCCATTTGAATGGCTGCTATTAAAAAATGGATAATTACAAGTGTTGGAGAGGATGCTGAGAAATAGGAACACTCATTCATTGCTGGTGGCAATGTAAAATGGTGCAGGGACTGTGGAAGATAGTTTGGCAGTTCCTCCGAAAGTACAGAATTACCATATGACCCAGCAGTCCCACTTCTAGGTATATATCCAAAAGAATTGAAAGCAGGGATGTGAGCAGGCATTTATATTCATAGCAACATTATTCACATTTGCCAAAAGATGGAAGGAACACAGATGTCCTTCAGCCCATGAATGGATACACAAACTATAGTATATACGTTCAATGGAATATTATTCAGCCATAAAAAAAGAATGACGTTCCAATACATGTGACAACATGGATGAATTCTGAAGACATCATGTTGAGTGAAATAAGCCAGACAAAAAAAGATCTCACTGATACGAAATAATTAGAATGCACAAACTCATAGAGTTAGAATCTAGAATATAAGATACCAGAGGAGAAGGTGGAGATAGGGAATGGGAAGTTAAGGCTTAAAATGTACACGGTTCCTATTTGGAACGATGGAAATATTTTGGTAACAGATGGTGGTGATGGTAGCACAACTTTGTGAACATAATTAACAGCACTGAAATATATATCTGAATGTGGTTAAAAGGGGAAATGTTAGGTTGTACTTATGGTAAAAGAATATTAAAAAAAAAAAAAAATCCATGAAACTAGACTACACAGAGGACCCTGAGTTAAACCATGGACTATAGTTAATAGTACAATTATAAAATATGTGCTTTCACCAATTATAACAAACATTCCACACCAATGCTAGACATTAATAATAGGGTGGTATATGAGAATCTGTATTTTGTACATGATTGTTCTATAAATCCACAACTTCTCTAATAAAGGAAACAATTAAAGGAAAAAAAGATAAAGTGACACATGACCATTTGAATTAGAAAACGTGGAAAAACTGGGGCAATGAGGCAGCAACTAGACAACAGGGAGAAGTGCAGGGAGCATACAGAAGAGAGAGATGGCACCTGGCCCTGCATGAGTGGGGCCTGTGTACCAGTCCCTTCCTCTGGCCTCTGTATAAGAAACTGCCTTTTATTGAAACCACCTGGAGGGTTCTCTAAAAGCACCTCACTGGTTGTTACCAGGGGAGGGTTTCAAGCCACAGAGTCTCGCTAAGGAAATGACTCTGGCTTTGGAGCAGAGTTGGGAAGAGAGCAAAGAGCCCTCATCGGCATCCTGGGATGGAATGCATGTAGCCACAGTCTGGGGTGGTGGACAGCTGATGAGGTGTCACCTGCGCTTGCTCCAGGACTGAACCATGGGCCCCAGGAGGGTAAGGCAAGAGCCATGGGCCAAGAGCAATTTAAAGGGGATAATGAATGTGAGGATGGCTGTCTTAGTCTACCAAGGTTGCTATGACAAATACCACACAATAGATTGACTTAAAAGATGGGAATTTATTATGTTAGAGACTAGAAGTCCAACATCAAGGTATGAGCAGGGCTTACTTTCTCCCAGTCTGTAGCATTCTAGCAATCCTCCGTCATGGCAGTCTCTCTCTCCTTGTATCTTCTCCTCTGATATCTGCTGACTTCTGACTCCTCCTGACTGACTGTGTCCAAATTTCCTTTGCTTTTAAGGATTCCAGTCATATGGATTAGGGCCCACCTGATTCAGTCTGCCTTCGATTAAATAGGATCTACAAAGATCCTATTCACAAATGAGTTCACACCTTAACTGATAGTAACATCTTCCAAGGTCCTCTTTACGGATGGATTCACACCCACAGGAACGCAGATTAAGGCTTGAACCTATCTTTTGTGGGGGGCATGACTTAATCTGCCACAAAGGCCAAGCAGGGCCATTGGATAAGCCTACCTCCCTAGTCCTCCGTGTGTAGTCTGCTTCTGTGAAAACTCAACATTGCTCTTACACGCAGTTGATTTGCCAAATTCCAGCATCCGCTGAATTCTCAACTTTTCTATGTTTCTACAGTTAAAGGTAAGGATTCTGGAAAGTACAGCGGAGATATCTGGGAGTAATTGTAGGAATTAATACCCACCTCCCACTCCTTCACTGTCCTGAAAACACCACCAGTCCTGCCTCTCTCTGGACAAGTCTGGTGACCTGATGATGATGAAGCAACCATGGAGCTAAGTTTAAAACGCTGTTCAGTTCACCAGTGGGGGCAATGCAAAATAAGATCAGGGCAGAGAGGTGGCCTGGCACCTTGCTGTTGCTCCCAAACCAGACCCTTGGGTGTCACCTTAAAAAGACAATAATGTGTGTGGGAGTCATGGAGGATGTGGGGAGCAGGGATGGCAAGTCTGGACCACTGCCCCCCCAATAGAGTCTTGACTGGAACCCAAGAACGTGTGCAGGAGCTCATTCTCTTCTCTGTAATTCCAAAACCCTAAAACTTCTGGAAACCATTGTTTTTGCAACACATTTGGTAGCAAAAGCTGACTTAACATGGCATAAAGCTCCACATACTTTATCCCATTTAGGGTGAATCATAGTATGTTTTGCTGCAGAAATATTGAAGTGTTTAGTTATAGGATGCCACCCCAGACCAACTGGTGGTATTAGCATTTTACAATATATAAATTATATTACCATTCTATATCTGACAACTCTTTAAATTTTAATGAACTTCAGAATTCTGAAATCCAGCTAACCCCTAAGGTTTTAGATAGGGAATTGTGGACATAAAGAATGTATACAAATGGCCAAGGAGCACATGCAAAGATGCTTAACATGACTAGCCATCAAGGAAATATAAATTAAAACCACAATGAGATATCACTTCATACCCACCAGCAAGGCTATAATAAAAAAGACAGATTATAACAAGTGTTGGCAAGGATGTGGAGAAATTGGAACCTTCATTCATTGCTTTTGGGAATGTAAAATGGTGCAGCCACTTTGGAAAACAGTTTGGCAGTTAGTTCATCAGATGGTTAAACATAGAATTAGCACAAGACCCAGTAATTCCACCGCTAGGTATATACCCAAGGGAAATGAAAACATATGTTCACACAGAAGCTTGTCTGTGAATGTTCTTAGCAGCATTATTCATAATACCCAAAAAGTGGGGGGAAAAAGCAAATGTCCATCAACTGATGAAGGGATAGAGAAAATATGGTAGAGTAGTACAATGGAATATTATTCAGCCATATAAAGGAATGAAGTTCTAATACATGCTAAAAATAGACTCATCTTGAAAACATTATGCTGAGTGAAAGAAGCCAGGGACAAGAGGCCACATATTGAATGATTATGTTTATATGAAATGTTCAGAATAGGCAAATCCATACAGACAGAAGTAGATTAGTGGTTGCCAGGGGCTGGGAGAGGGAGAAACAGGGAGTGACTCCTGATGGGTTTCTTTTAGGGGGTATGAAAATGTTTTAAAATTAGATTGCAGCAATGGCTGCACAACCTTGTGAACATACTAAAAAAGCTTTAAATTATACATTTTAAATAGGTGAATTGTGTGGTATGTGAACTATATCTCAATAAAGCTGTTTAAACATAAATTAACAACCAAAAAGATAATCTAGTTGGATATATTATGATTTGTAGCTAATTCCAAACAAGGCAGTGGAGAGTCAGGGCATAAGAAACAGGCTGCTATGGCGAGATAGGGCCTCACGGGGAACTCCTCCCAGTGGACAAATCTTTGGGCGACACACGGGCCAATTATGGTTCGTGTACCTCGAATGACAGGCCTTCCAGGGCCAGCTGGGAATCTCCCATGACAGGTGTTATCCTTGATGGGCCACAGTGTGTGGTGCCATCCCCCCCTTCACCAGAGAGGGGCTGGGATCTTTCGCCCACTTTCCTGAGGAATTATGTTGCAGTTGTTTCTGATGAGCTCTCCAACTGTATGTAGAGTGTGCAGCTGGCAGTTCCATTTACTCTTCACTGCAGTGCACAAGCTGCAAAATGGCAGGAGGGGATTGTAACAAAGCCAGAGGAGAGGACATTCCTAGAGATGGTGGAATAGGAGGCTGACAAGTGGCTCTTGAAATGGCTGCTGATAAAATTTCCGGATTCAATGGCTTAGTGTGACAGCTATGGCAAAGAGGAAGCCAGGGGGATAAATATCTTCACCCTTCTCTCCTCCCATTCTCCCATCTCCTGCCGGTGCTTCCCATTGGCTACACCCTACTGGGAGCCAGAGAGCAAGGGAGCCGTGGATGAGCCCTTTGGGTCAGCCCCCTGAGGGACAGAGGCCCTGGGGAAAGGTGGGAAGTGGATCTAGTGAGCCAAAGTCTAGTGGGCATGCAGGACAATGGCCAAAAACGACTCCAGCATTTGGAAGTAACACATCAGTCAACAGACACTCGGCACCTCTCTGAGCTTGACACTGTCAAGGAACCCTAAGTGGCAAGACATGGCTGGATGGGTACGCCCAGTCATAGAACGACAGAATTTAAATGACAAAGCAGCATGCACCTTCAAATAAGTAGGAAGCCCAATCAGCGCCAAAGGCACTCAGAAGTGAGAGTTGCCCTTGCAGTGGCATGATGAGGGAAGAATTTGTAGGTCAGAATTTGATTGTTTTGGTTAAAGGCCAAGGCTCACAGAACAAAAAATAGGGACAATGTGATCTTTAAATAAATTATGGAGATGAAAATATCCAAGTGGACAAAGAGAAACTAGGCTTCTGTGCCTAGCCATCAGTGACAATTTAGGCAGTTTTGTAAACAAGGCTTTGGATCCATCTATCACTCTTGTCATTTTAACTCATGTACCTCAAAAAGGGCTTTGTTTTTACTGAGGAAGTAACTTAGCAAGGTGCTTAAGATAAAAACTCTGGAGACTGACCACCCATATCTGAATGCTGGCTCTGCTATTCCCTCGTTGTGTGACCTTGGGCAAGTTATGTCATCTGTCTGTGCCTCGGTTTCCTCATCTGTACAATGGGGTTAAAAATAATACCTACCGGCAAGTGCTGGTATGAGGATTGAAAAAGTTAATGCAAGCAAAGGGCTTGGAAGGTGCTGGCACATTCTAGGGACACATTATTGGCTATTATTATTATTACTACTACCATTATTATTATTTGAAGTCACTACTCAAATTGATCCTAGCAAACTTCTGCAATGCTTCCAAGCACAGCTGAAGGTAAGGAAGTAAGACTGAGGGGAAGAGTGTCACCATATCCCTTTTTCTCTTTCAGTATTGAGCATGGCTGGAAAATAGACTCTTTATAGAAAGGTCAGATTGCCTAGTTATGTGATCAGATTTAATTAGCCTTTACCAGCTGGAAATTTTAAAAAGCTAGATCAATTTGAGACGGGAGCCTATTTTGGGTATTACCTGCCAGGCCTCAGCTGTGTTTCTCTTAGATTGTGTATTTGAGAACAAAGTCCACGGGAAGGTAATAAGTTGTGTGGTGATATAAGTTCGAGTAACCCGGGGCTAAAACAAATTAAATATATTATTTTTAAACAGATGCATATTTTATGTCCAATGGAGGAATAGAGGCGGCAGCATGCCCTGAATTTATTTGACTATTTAAACCTTTTTGTTCACAGAACTGCTGAGAGGCTGAGAGGGGTCCGAGGAACACTGGCTCTTAAGGTTGGAAAAGAAGTTAAAACAAGAACCCAGCTGATCACCTTCAGAAGCTGGCTGTGGGAAAGCGTCCTGGAGGAGCCAGGATTTGATCTAGACCTTGAAGGGTAGGTGAGAATGACAAGGGTGAAGAGTAGACCTGGCAAGAGAGAGGCATAATGAGGCAGAGGTGGACTTGGCCAGGTAGGGCGGGGGCGGTGGAGTTCAGAGAATCCTGAGAAATAAAATCCAGGAGGACAAATCGGGGCATGATTGTGGCGCGTCTTGACTGCCAGGTGGAGCACGTTAAAATGCCAGCAGGTGGTGGGGAGCCACTGCTTATGACGGAAGCAGCAAAGCAACATAACAAAAATGCTGAATTTGGGGAAATTAGCCCGGCCAAAGTGTGCAATGCGGATGGAAAGAAGAGACGGGAGACTGGGGGAAAAACCAAGCAGCTGCTTTGTTGTTCTGGACCCGAGCTCCCCAACGGGTGTGCCTAGACTGGATTACAAGTGTGTCAACATACTGGGTCTTCACCCTCCCCACGGCAGCCCGGCAGGGCCTGGGTGACCAGAGCCATTTGCCCGTACCCTTGATAAGCCCAGCGTGGTGAATAATGCTATTTTCTCCTCCTGCCGTGGCGTGAGCAAGGGTGGGAAGCACTCGCTAGTTGTAACGGCCTGATTAGGTCAACAGAAGCCATACAAGGAAGAAAGACTGGCACAGGCACCATAAGAAGTGAAGGTGGGACTTGGTGACTCTTCTTAAAGAAGGTCAGAGCAGGAACTCACATTGTCAGCCAGGATGGCTGGAATAACAGCTTTCAGCAGCAGGATTGCCAGAAGGAAAAGCTGGGGTGACAGCTGGAAACCTGCCACTTTGTACAGAAAGGAAACCCAAAGACTATGGATGAAGTCAACTTTCAGGAAGACCCCCTAAAACCTGCTGATGGCTGATCTCTGACCTGGGACCCTTTGGGCAGGTCACATGTGGCTTGATGATAACACCTCTTGGCTTTGAACAACTGTCCCCTCTCGTGTTGCCATACCCTATACCGCAATATCCAGCCACCAACATTTTACCATGTGGAGTAAACACTACCTGCACCTCCCTTCCATCCTGCTCTGTGGTACAAAGATTCTTTGTTTTAGGAAGAGACTTGGAAAGATAACTACCAACTACAGGATGAAGCTCTGCTTTGTGCCTTTCAGCAAGTCTGTCTTTACTGTTCAGCCCTTCCCAGCTCTTCACAACCTCAGAGAAGCAAGGAAGGGATGGATATCCTTGGCTTGAACTATATTGACTTCTCCAGGGCCACATAGCTGGTAGTGATGAGATTGGCATTTGAAAGCTCCAAAGAGCTCTTTTACTCATTCACTCCCTCCATCTCTGTCCCCGCCTTGTTGACATCTTCACAGAACACTTGCCTTCCTGTTTTCCTCTACTCATCTCTGACATTATCTAGTTGGCTTCCCCTTATATTTCTCTTTCCTGAGATGGGCAGAATGAAGAAGAAGCCAATGATAAGGCAAAGGTGACACTGTGAGGAGTGACAGGGGAGCAGTAGGTCATACCTTGCTGGACCTCCCCAATCCAGAACTCCAGAAACTGCCCTACAGAGAGCATGTCCAGATTATTATCCCAGAGTCCTACTGCCTTTATGGGGACTCCTCTCCATTTGAAGATCCTGCCCTTATATTATATAATGTCCCTTTAATAAAGAAAGTCTCCTGTGTTACTTGTTTTAGGATTTGGTAGTGGGAAAGTTTGTCTCTGGTGACAGATGGTTGTGCTTCCTTTTATTAGCTAATGCAAACTATATAACTCACTGTGTTTTTTTTATACCTTGGAAATCAAGATGTTCAGAATTAAATTATGTGCTTATTTGCATCAGCTTTACAATTATCCACTACCCTTCATTATGTAGCTTTTATTCTTTCATCCTTATTTTAATGTTTTTAATTCTCTGTTTCTACTAAATTTCCTCAAGGTCTTTTCTGAAGATGACAGAAGGTAGATGGATGGATGGATGGATGGATGGATGGATGGATGGATGGATGGATGGATAGATAGGTGGTTAGATGATGGATGGATAGATAGGCAGGGAGAGATAAATAAATTGGACTGAATTGTGAATTGGGGAAAGACAGACTCCAAAAAACTGTCTCTCCTTTCTGAATGTCCCCTCATGCCATGGACCTACGTTCTCTTTCAAGGATCCAGTAATTCTATTTTTATCAAAGCCTTCTAGAGAGGCTGGGTAGCATAGTAATGAAGAATATGGCTCTGGTATAGAGATGCTCCATATCACTAGCCAATAGAGATATGCAAATTAAAACAACATTGAGATACCACTTTACAACTATTACATGGTTATTACATAAAAAACAGAAAATAACAAGTGTTTGCAAGAATGCAGAGAAAGAACTTTAGTACATTGTTGGTGGGAATGTCAAATGGTGTAGCCACTGCAGAAAACAGTTTTCAGTTCCTCAGAAAACTAAACATAAAATTTCCATATGGCCCAGCAATTCCACTTCTAGTATATTCCCAAAAGAATTGAAAACAGGGACTTGGACAGATATTTGTATGCAAATGTTCATCGCAGCATTATTCACAATATCAAAAGGTGGAAGCAACTCAAGTGTCTATCAACATATGAATGAGTAAACAAAATGTGGTGGGTACAAACAATGGAATATTATTCAGACAAGAAAAGAAACGAAATGCTGGTACATGCTATAGCATGGATGAACTTTAAAGACATCATGTTCAGTGAAATAAGCCAGACATGAAAGGACAAATATTGTATGATTTCTCTTACACAAAATGAAAAACTTAGAATAAGCAAATTTATAAAGACGGAAGGCAGATTAGTGTTTATCATGGACAGAGGAAGGGGGAATGGGGACTTATTGCTCAATGGTATGAATTTTGGTTTGGTATGCTGAAAATAGTATGGAAATAGAAAACAGTGAAAATTGCACAGTATTGTCAATGTACTTACTATCACAGAATTGTCCATTTAAAAATGGTTAAAATGATTTTATGTTATGTATATTTTACCACAATTAAAAATAAATCAAATAAAAAAAAAACATGGGGAAGTGGATGTGGCTCAAGTGACTGGGCTCCAGTCTACCATATAAGAGGTCCAGGGTTCGATTCCCAGGGCCTCCCGGTGAAAAGGCAAGCTGGCCTGTGCAGCAAGCTGGCCCATGCGGAGTGCTGACCCACATGGAGTGCTCACCCATGTGGAGAGCTGGTGCAGCAAGACGACGCAACAAAAAGAGACACAGAGGAGAGACAATAAGAGACACCCATGGAGCTGAGGTGGTGCATGAGATTGAGCGCCTCTCTCCTCTCCAGAAGGTCCCAGGATTGGTTCCTGGTTTCGCCTAAAGAGAAGGCAAGCAGACACAGAAGAACATACAGAGAGCAGACAGCGAGCGCAAAAAACAACTGGCGGGGGCGGGGAGAGGAGGGATTAAATAAATAAATAAATCTTAAATATATATATATAGAAGTTCCCTTTAAAAAAAAAATCAGTATGGCCCTGGAGTCAGAGTCAGATTCAAATCCCAACTGAGCCAACTGACCTACTTAGTATCTGTGCAAACATGAGAAACTTATTCTCACTTTCCTTCAGGTGTCAAACGAGGAGAGTAGCAGTGCCTACCTCATACATACATACATTCATATCTGAGGTTTCAATGAGGTGATACATTTAAAGTGTTGAATGAGGTCTGCTGGTATGTAGTAACGGCTCAGTAAACTTTGGGTCTTGTAGTTATCCAGTCACATGCCTCTCCTTCCCTCTTCCTAGATGGTGTTCTATTCAGATACTCATCATCTTATGTTTGGACTGTTGCAGGAGACTTCTAAGTTGGGTCTTAGAATTAAGAATCTTATGGCTGAAGGAATTATCCAACCTAACACCCCTATTTTGCAAATATAAACCAGAAAGTCTTGAAAAGAAAAATGTCGTGCCTAAAGCGACCTAGTTGCCCAGCACAGATTCCTGCAGATGGGGGCCTAGCCCTGTCTCGGTATAACTGGTGAGCCATTGCGTGCCTTAAGTCTTTTTTTTTTTTAAAGAGAAGTAAGCCTTTATTCCCTTGTTTCACAAATAAGGCTAGTTGTGTTGGCTGCTTTTTGGTGATTAGTCAAAGAGACCGAATCCCATATCCTCATCAGACTCCTCCGCCTCTTCCTCGGCTTCAACCTTGGCTGGGGCTGCAGCTGCAGCAGGAGCAGCAGCCACAGGGGCAGATGGCCAAGAAGGCCTTGACCTTTCCAGCAGGGGGGAAGGTATAATCAGTCTCCACAGACAAAGCCTGAACTCGCTTGTACCCACTGATGATAGAATGGGGAACTGATGCAAAAGGTCGGTGACCAACCTGCAGACATAGGCTGACAACATTGCTAGCACCCCCCAGGAAGCGAGAGTGCAGAGCTTCCTCTGTGATGTCAAGTATTCAGGGTTGTAGATGCTGCCACTGTCAAACTCCTGCTGATTGGTCAGCCCAGAGGAGAAGGGGGAGATGTTCAGCATGCTCAGCAGTGTGGCTTCGCTGGCTCCCACTTTATCTCCGGTCTTAATCAGCTGCATGTCACTCAGGATTTCAATGGTGTCCCTGGAAATCTTAGTGGTGATGCCTAGAGCCTGGAAGAAGAAGGTCTTCTCGGGCCCCAGACCAGTGTTCTGGGCGGGCACAGTGACTTCGCATGGGGCAATGGCACCAGCACGGGCGGCAGCTGGCGCCTTGTTGGCCAGCAGCATGTCCCTGATCTCAGTGAGGTCCTCCTTGGTGAACACAAAGCCCACATTCCCCCGGATATGAGGCCACAGCTTCTCCAGGGCTGGGTTGTTTTCCAGATGCCCTCGCATGGCCTTGTGCATCATGGTGTTCTTGCCCATCAGCATCACAGCCTTCCCACGTAGGGACATGCAGATCTGCTGCATCTGCTTGGAGCCCACATTGTCTGCTCCCACAATGAAGCATTTTGGATAATCATCCAAAAGTTGGATGATCTTAAGAAAGTAGTTGGACTTGTAGGTCACTCTGTCTTCCCTGGGCATCACGGTGATGCATCAGGGATTGCCACGCAGGGTTTAAAGATGATGTCACTCTCACGAGGACGCCTGGCCAGAGACGTGTCTTAAGTCTTTAATTACTCATTGGAAGGAGAACTCCGGCTGAGCCCACTGCTGGGGCATTTCTGACAAACAGGTGGGGTGTCCTTTTGGAAAGGCCTATCTGCCAGTCTCTGGGGTGAGGATTCATCCACAGGGGAGAGACATCCAGGTCTAATGAGCTTGGCCCAGGACCAAAACCATCAGTGGAGAGTAAAGAATTCCAGGAAGAGCATGGACTTCAGTCCAGCTTCCTGGATGTGAGTGTGGATCCCAAGGAGAGAGGCGACCACACATGAAAACGGAAAGAGCTGGACGCCCAATCTGTTACCCATTAGGGTTCAAGTAACACATGGCTATGAGACCCTCTTCATGCAAAATGAGGGCAGCCGTTCCTCCCCATTCTCCTGCAGTCCACAACCTGGCATTGACCTCTCAAAGGCTTGGGCCTGTCACCAGAAGGGCAGAGGTCTGGGAGGGACCGTGGTAGCAGGTGGCTGCACAGGGCCTGCTGAACCTAGTGGGAGAGGACACATGTCTGTGCTATCCCTGGAGCTCCTCCAGGTACTTGGGCAGAAGGCTTTTGTGAAAGCACTTGACATCCTGTACTGTAGGGGTGAGTTAAGGAGCCAGTGAAACTTTAATATTCATCATAGTGTGACCTCATTTGTCTCTGCAGGTGCCTGAGGCTGGGGAATTGGGAAGGGTCCCATCGGGTAGATCTAAGGCTGTCCATCTGTCAGGGAAAGGCTCTTCTCTAGACCTTCTCCACACTTCTGCACTTCTGTGCTACCCCAACCTCTCCTCCTTGCACCCCAGGCCCAAGATCCTTTACATGCAAATTGGATTGTGCTGCTCCTTCTCAAAAGCCTATGATTCCCTTGCCCTTTAGAATGACCTTCAAACTTTTAGGGTGACATTGAAGACCCCCTTGTAAATGCCCCAAACATCAGAATCTCCTGGAAGCATTTATTTTAAATCCACATTCTGGGTCTGTTCCAGGCACAATGTCTGAGGGTGCCCCGTGGGCTTCTCAGATCCAAGACCTTGATAGCCACACCTGGTGTAGCATTTGGGCAGGAACGCCCCTGGAATGCCATGACTTCATCAGGGGCTGCAGCGAGGCAGGCCAGGCCTTCAGCCACTTAGGAGGGCGGGCCCTGGTGGAGCAGAGCAGGTGGGCAACGACTGACCCATGCATAGCCTCTCACAAAATCTGTGCTTTCCCCAGGGCCTTTGCTCAGGACGACCTGAGGTGAACATCCCTCCATCACCAACTCCTGCAAACGGTTCCATCACTCTACTCAGAATCGTTTTTTCTTACAATCTAATGAGACATTTAAATAACTGTCTTCCCCACTAGTGCCTGGAGATCTGGGACTTGGCCATTTGATCCGTGTATCCTTCATTGTGTCTGAGACAATGCTTTGTGGATTTAGTAAATGTTCAAGAAACGCCTGTTGAAATAATGAATCGCAAAATCTGATTTTCGTCATTTTTTAAAAAAATTAATGAAATATATCATTCACACATGAACACACATAAACAATAATTGTATAGTAAAAGTTGTGAACTCACAAAACAAACATGCACAACACCACATAGGGGTGTCATACATCGCCACCTCACCCCACCCCCCAACACCTGCATTGCTGGGAAATATTTGCCACAAACTCTGAAAGAACATCATCAAAATATCACCACCAATTACAGTCCATATCCTACATTTGGTTTATTTTCCCCCAAACCACCCTATTATTACTTTTTTAACATATTTTTGTTACAGAAGTTGTGAACTTACAAAACAATCATGCACATGTGTAGAATTCCCATACAACAACCCCTTCACCAACTTACCACATTGTGATAGAACATTTGTTACAGATTATGAGATAATATCATCAGACTATTACCACCAACCATGGTCCTTAGTGTACATTTAGCACACTTTTTCCATACTCCCCCCCCCCTCCCATTAGCAACACAGTACATCTTTGGCAGAGATGCAAGAATATTACAGTATTGCTATTAACCACAGTCCATAGGTCACACCAATTGTTTTTTTCCCATGCTTCTCCACATTCCCACCACCCTGCAATAGTGATGTACATCTGCTCTAGTGCACAAAGGACACTCTTGCATCTGTACCATCATCCACCTCTGGATTCACTGTGTTATTCAGTCCCTAGATTATTCTCTAGCTTTCTTTCAATTGACATTTACATCCCTAGACTATGCTTTCCAGCCACTTTCCCACTTATAAACCAGCTACTACTCACTATAATGTGTTACCATCAACTCTATCCATTTCCACACTTTCATAGTCAAGTTAATTAAAAGTTTTAAATACATTAAGCATCGCTACTCCTTCCCAGCCCCCTATTATCTCCTAATAATCTATATTCTAGGTTTTAACTCCATGCTTTTATTCTTTGTATTTAGTTCATATTAATGAGACCATGAAATATTTATCCTTTTGTGTCTGGCTTACTTCATTTAGCATAATGTCCTCAAGATTCATCCACGTTGTCATATGTGTCCCAATTTCATTTCTTCTTACTGCAGCATGGTATTCCACTGTATGCATTCACCACATTTCGTTTATCCATTCATGAGTTGATGGACACTTGGGTTGTTTCCATCTTTTGGCAATTGTGAATAATGCCGTTATGAATATCGGTGTGAAGTTGTCTGTTCATGTTACAGTTTTCTGTTCTTCTGGATATATTCCTAATAGAGGAATTGCTGTATCATATGGCAGTTCTATATTTAGCTTCCTGAGGAACTGCCAAACTTTCTTCCACAGAGGCTACACCATTTTACAATCCTACCTATACTGAAGGAGTGTTCCTATTTCTCCACATCCTCTCAAGCATTTATTGTTTCCTGTTTTTTAAATAGTGGCCATTCTATGTGGTGTGCGATGATATCTCATTGTCGTTTTGATTTGCATATCCCTAATAGCTAGTGATATGAAACGTTTTTTTCATGTGCTTTTTGGTCATTTGCATTTCCTCTTTGGAGAAATGTCTATTTAAATCTTTTGCCCATTTTAAAATTGGATTGTTTCCTTTTTTATTGTTGAATTGTATGATCTCTTCCCCCCTCCCAAGATAGCTCCCTCATCTGTTTGCTTGTTGTTTTTTTTGCTCATTGTCTGCTCATGTTTTTGCTCGTTGTCTGCTTGTTTGCTTGTCTTCTTTAGGAGGCACTGGGAATCGAACACGGGACATCCCATTTGGGAGGCAGGCACTCAACTGCTTGAGCTACATCTGCTCCCCTGCATAATCTTTTTATATAGAATTGAAATCAAACCCTTATTGGATATGTGGTTTCCAAATATTTTCTCCCATTGAGTGGGCTGCCTTTTCACCTTCTTGATGAAGTCCTTTGAATCACAAAAGTGTTTAAGTTTGAGGAGGTTCCATTTTCCATGTTTTCTTTCGTGGCTCGAGCTTTCGGTGTAAGGTTTAAGAATCCATCACCTACCACCATGTGTTGAAGATGTTTTCCTATGTTTTCTTCTAGGAGTGTTATGGTTCTTGTTTTTATATTTAGGTCTTTGATCCATTTTGAGTTAATTTTTGTAGAAGGTGTGAGATAGGGGTCCTCTTTCTTTCTTCTGCCTATGAATATCCAGTTCTCCCAACACCATTTGTTGAATAGACTGTTCTGCCTGAGCTGGGTGGGTTTGACAGGCTTGTCAAAAATCACTTGACCATAGACATGAGGGTCTGTTTCTGAACCATCAGTTTGGTTCCATTGGTCTATGTGTGTCTTTATGCCAGTACCATGCTGTTTTTACAACTGTAGCTAGGTAATATGATTTAAAGTCCGGAAGTGAGACTCCTCCAACTTGGCTTTTCCTTTTTAAGATATTTCTGGCTATTAGGGGTCCCTTACCCTTCCAAATAAATTTGATAATTGTGTTTTCCATTTGTTTAAAAACTGCTGGTAGAGTTTTTGTCAGGATCTCATTATTTCTTTTTGAGGAGGAATGTTAGTCAAGCCTGTGCCTCCCACAAAACCATTTAAAACTTTCCTCCAAATATGCAACTGAATGTTTTAAAGAGGTCTCTCCCAACAGCAAACACGGAGGTGATTTTATTTTTATTTTTATTTTTTTTTATTTTACCGGGAGGTCCCGGTCGGGGATCGAACCCAGGTCCCTCCATATGGGAGACGGGCACCCAACTGTTTAAGCCACATCTGCCCCACTGACTGAGGTGATTTTAAGGAACCCTTGAAGCCTTTCTGGAGTCACAGGAATCACCCTGGTTATGGCTGACCATCCTTACAGACCACGTTTCTTCTTTAATGTTCCCTTTAAAAAAAGAAAGAGAAAAGTTGAATCTACCAAACTAAGACTGTTTTCGTGGCCAATTCTAACCCAGCCTGAGCACACTGTTTTTCTAAGCATCGCTCTTTTCCTTGCTCCTAATCATGGCCTCCAAACCAGCAGCCCAAAATAGGGGATGTGGGAAAACCTCAAAGAGGAAAAACAGAATATTTCAGTCTTTGTGGGAGGAAAGAGCCTTTTACTGTTTTCTTTGTCTCTTATAGTTTAAGACTTATCAGGCATTAGCTAACTCAATCAATAGATATTTATTAAGCCCTATTATATGTTAGATACTGGACTATTAATTATGTGCTGTGGATCATAATGCCCATTTCACTGGATGTTTTATTCTTTAACTTAAACACATGTGCCTATTGAGAAAAGTTCCTCTAGGCTATTGAAGAATCACCTCATATGAAATCATCATTCTGGGATAGATTCTGCTAGAACCCACCAGCATCCCTTTTTCTCTCCTCAAAGCCCTAAGACTGCATTTCCCAGCCTCCCTTGCAGTTAGATGGGGCCCTGTGGCTGTATCTCATGCAATATGGAATATGTACATCCTGCTTATGACCATCCGTTCTCCCTTCCCTGTCCACATCAGCCTTGAAGACCACTCATCCTAAATGGTGAAGCTACAAGATGGAGCAGAGCTACCCAACTTGCAACAGACTATCATGGGTGAAATATAATTCTTTGTTAAGCCACTGAAATTTGAGGGTCTATTTATAAGGATATCCTTTAGTTTCCTAATATATATTCTTTCTTCAGTTTAGTGAAGGGTTTTGTTTTGATTTTGGGTGTATGTATGGGTTTGGTTTATGTTCTTTCTGAAAGGCTTTGCATCTTCTTTCTCTGGTGAATCTGGCACAATGAATAAGCTTGAGAAGAAAGCAATGTTCTTTCCCAACTTTTTCTGCCTTTCTGTGCTTTGACCCCAGATGGTTTCCTTGTCAGTCTACTGGCTCTAACCTTGAAAAACAGGTTTTTCTTGGCTTTATTTCTTGTATCTTTCCCTAGGAAGTTTATCAGGGCCTTGTTTCAGCTCCCCAAGCTTTGACTCTCCTAAGATGCACTAATTCAATTCAATTAAACCCTACAGGCACTAGGCCTGCCCTCCAGAGTAGTCTCCCTGGGAGGGGCGTGCAGCCTTGCCGTCTCCATTTCCTTGCCTCCTATTCTCTCCCTACCCTGCCGCAGCCGGCTTTCCTCCCCTCCATGCACTGAGCTCACTATCACCAGCACCTCCCAACGGACACAACAGACCTTGATTGTGTGTGTGGGAATCGGGCCGCGAGGGGTAGATGGGGGGATGTTTGTTCCTAAATCTGGATTTGTGTCCTTCCATGTGAGTTGACTTCCCTGAACAGTGAATTTGGACGCAGAACTGGGCAGCTTCAGTCCTGCCCCATCCTCCTTGGGAGCAGCTGCTGTGGGAAGCTCAGTTGTGCCCCGCTCCTTCGTGCCCCTGTCTGGGGGGGCCTGTGGTGGTGAGGAACCAGGTTTCACTAGCGTAGTTCATTTCTGCAGTACACCAAGCCACAGGCTTGGTTATCAGCCTTATCAGTCATGAAGGTGCTAGTTGGTTCTCCAACTACCTACACCTTTATTTATCTTTTAATCAGTTCAGCTTGCAAGTCAGGGTAACAGGAAACATTTCTTGTGCCCCCACAATCCTCAGCATAGTTGACTGTTCTTCCTTTAGAATTTATTCTCTTCTTGGTTTGTGGTACCCTACATCTGGTTTTCCTCTGGAGATCCTGACCATGCCTTCCCAGCTTTTTCTGTGAGGCTCCTCTCCCTCCAGCCATCCGTAAACATTGATTCTCCTTGTAGTTCTAGAAAGTCTAGGCCTCTCCTCTTCTCACTGTTTTCACAAACCTACAGGAGATGTCATCCACTCCTAGGACTTTGTTCCCACGCAGATGCTGGTGACTCCTCAGCCTGCAGCTTTAGTGCGGCTTTAGTGAGCTTCAGGTGCATATGGATGCTGCTTGGTGGACATCTTCTCCTGGACATCTGAAAGGCATGTCGACTCAACACATCCAAAACTGAAGTCAGCATCCCTCCCCATCCCCATCCCAATGACTGCTGTGGCCATCATGCTCGATGACTCCATCACCTCCACCTCCACATCCAGGCCATCACCTGATTCTCTTGATTTTGCCACTTGAATATCTATTTAGCCAGTCCACATCTTTCCCTGCCCACCGGTCACCATCATGTCTTACCTGGGTTACTGAAAAGTAGTAAATTTCCCCTAGGCTGAGCCCCTCCAATTTAGTCACCACACTGAAACATACACAATCATTCCAAAGTACGCCTCTTGGCATGTCGCCTTGCTTAGACCCCTTCAGGGTCTTCCCACTGACAGCCTTCATCTTACGGAAGACAAGAAATAGTCTCCCTTTCCCGTTCAGCTTCATCTTCCCCTGTCTCCCCCATCGTACTGAGCTACTTAGGTTATGGCCCCTTGCACGTGCATTTCCCTCTACCTATGTGCTTACCCTTCACAACCCAGGTACATGATACTTTCTCCACAGAAGCTACCTTTATCCTCCCCCCCAAACTGTGTACAACAATTCTCTCAGATGTCCTCAAAGAGGACAAAGAGGACTTTAAGAGAGCTTTTAGCTCTCTTAAAGGTGTATTATAATTTCCTGTGTACTTGTAGGTATCTCTTAACTGCACTGTATTTGTGGTGGGCTCTGTGTGGGGTACCATCTAGACCCCACGTCAATAAAAGATTTGCTGTCCCAGCTCCTGGGAGCATTGTCAGCAGCCAGTCTTCAGGTGTCAGGCTTCAGGGATTGCCTCAGCTGCAGAAAGCAGTCTTGCTCTAGGTCACTCCCATTTCTGGGTTGACCCAGTGGCTGATGGCTGGAATGGCCAGGGCTATTAAGGCCTGGTCATCCCAGCCAAAGTCAGGATAACTCTGACATGCTCTTCTAACTCCTTGAGGTTGGCCAAGACTGACACTGGGCCTGCTTTGCAGCTGACAAACATCTGAGAGTCTTTCTTGTTACTAAAAGATGCATAGGGGGAAGCGAAGCGGCTGTGGCTCAGTCAGTGGGGCTCCCGTTTACCATGTGGGAGGACCGGGGTTCGGTTCCCGGGGCCTCCTGGTGAAGGCAGGCCCGCCCACACGGCGTGGTTGGCTGACCCGGCGAGCACAAGCAGCAAGGGGGGGATAAATGAATAAAAAAAAAAAAAAAAAAAAGATGCATAGGGCCGTTCCTCAAATGTGAAACGCCACTCTTTCTGGAATTGTAAGACATGAAGGTAGATTATGAAGAGACTAATTGGATTGCAATAACCATCAAGCACTAAGCCAGGGGTTCTTAACCTTTTTTGTTCCACGGGCCCCTTTGCCAGTCAGGTGAAAACCACAGACCCCTTCTCAGAATGTAGCAGCAGATAGTTTTAGGACACTCAACTAGTGTTGGGTCTAAGAATTACTGTAATTTCGAAGTATGTATGAGAGTAAGTGATTTTTTTGAGATATGCAACAATTGTAATGTGACATGAAATGAATACTACTTTAAATTATTGCATACATTCAAAGTGAAGGAAATGTTAGATTTCAGTTAGAGGTCAGAGAAAATAAAGATAAAAATTGATTTTTTTCAATTCAATCTCATACACGCCATAAAATCTTTCCATGGACCCTTTGGGGACACCTGGTTAAGAACCCCTGCACTAAGCAATACCCTTGTGAGATAAGAGAAATCTTTGCTACATCTTGCAGCAAGTCAATTTCAGAGCCAAGTACATTTCTATTCCAAGTATTATGATATAGTTTGGGGCATATGTCTCTGTGGCTGGCCTAGGACCAATTAATATTATTTTATTTAAAGATTGTGATTGATTTTGGTGAACTGACTGACTTTATTTTGCAGAGATCTGTAACGCTTGTATTCAGAACATGATAATTTAATGAAATAGATGTTGGCATGTTATAAGAGATCATTTAATTTGAATTTAGGTCTTCTAGAGTGAATATTACTCTAGGACTTGCATCCTCTTTTGGGGAAAAGGTTAGTGTGTTTCTGGTTGTACACAGTACAGTTGAATTATGTTAGTTCAAAGTACGACTATTTTTGCTTTATTAGGGATCTTAAGTATGGTTTAAGGAAATGTGTGTGGGTGCCAAGTTGACAATGGGTGGACCGTGATGGTTAAGTTCATGTCTCAATTTGGCCAGGTCATGGTGTCCAGATGTCCGTTCGAGCAAGCACTGGCCCGACTGTTGCTGTGAGGTATTCAGGAGATTTAAGTTGTCAGGCAGTTGATGTCATCTATGGCTGATTATGTCTACAATCAACAACGGAGATTGTCTTCAGCAATGAGAGAAGTCTGTTGAATCCGTTGAAGGCCTCCAAAGGAGAACTGATGACATCAGCCCAGAATGAAGACTTTCTATCTCTACGTCTGCCAGTCAGCTTCCCCTGGGGAATTCACCGAAACCTTCACTGGAGTCTCTAACTTGTGTCCTGTCCTGTGGAATTCAGAACTGTCAATCCTATGGAAATCTCTTAATATTTACATACCTACGTACATACTCATTCACGTGCACACACATCCCTGTCAGCTCTGTTTCTCGGGAGAACCCAAACAGGTGTGGTGTCCTTATAAGGAGAGGAAATTTGTGCGTGTGATGGAGGCAGAGATGAAGACATGCCCCACAACCCAAGGCACACGGTGCCTGCCAGCCACCCCCCAGAACCACGGGAGATGCACGGAACAGCTTCCCTGCTGACTCCTTGACTGGGGCTCCCAGACCCCAGAATGGGAAGCTAGTACGTTTCTGTTGCTAAGCCACCCCCTTTGTGGTACTCTGTTACAGCAGCCGGGGCAGCTAAGACACCTCTGGGGACCACTGACCTCTTGAGGATGCCTCGGGGGAATGCTGCCCCCAGCACCTCGGGCTGAGGGCACCCGCATGCTGACATCGGTCGGGACGCCTCCTGGCTAAGGAGACGTGTAGGGAGGGGCTCAGGTGTGGCCGTTCCTGTGAGCTGGCTGGTGCTCCCACAGGCAAGTGTGTGCCAGGCTAGGCACCCACAGAGGCCAGGGCTGGGGTGTGTGGTGTGGGGTGAGGGACAGTGGGAAGAAGAAGCACCACGAGGGTTGGGGGTAGCAGCCCTTTACCAACCAGAATGGAAATGCCATTTTTAAATAGCGGGTGTAACCTCATTGGCGCATACTTCCTAAATATCAGCCCTATATCAAGACCCTTCCCAAGACTTTCCTAGGCATTGTCCTTTTTTTTTTTTTTTTTTTTTAGGAACCTGAGCCGGGGATTGGACTTGGGACTTGGATGTGGGAAGCCAGTGCTCAACCACTGAGCCACATCGGCTCCCCTGAGTTTGTCTTTTCCTTTATTTGCTGTTTTTTGTTTTTAGGAGGTACTGGGGATCGAACCCAGGACCTCGTACGTGGGAAGCAGGCACTCAACCTCTTAAGCTATATCCGCTCCCCAGTCCTTCATAATTGTGTGACATTCTGAGGGCCAGCAGGCCCAGCCATGCCAGTACCTGTGTGTCCCTCTCTTTAAGGTGTCTTTAGGTCCTAGATGTGAATTCAGCTTCCAGATTAGATTCTCTTATCACAGGGTCCTTGGGTGCATCTAACTGTTGCCTTGAATGAAGTAGTAAGATGTGTTAGCCCTAAAATTCCACCCATGGTGACATAGTAAAGGTTTGCGTGTTGTTTTCTATTTTAACCTGATTTGTCCCTTGCCTCCTTTTAGGAGGCCCCCCCCCACCCGCCCCTGTAGTCCAGAGTAAAAATAAAAAGCCTTGGGCTGAGCCCATCAACCGCGAGGAGAGTGCTAACTGGACACTCCTCCATGCCAGCATCCTGACTTGCCCTTTTACCCCGGTGGCCCACGTCAGGGACCTTATCACTCGTCATGTGAAGCCTTCTGATGAGTTGCAGAAACTGTTAAGAGAAAGCGTGCAGATTATTTTCCTTTTCTAGCGCTCTCAGGATCCCATTTCTTTCCACTCATCGCTTGTTCTCTTTCTCCAGAGTGCTCTGCATTTTGATGCCAAACACCTGCCAAAAAAAACGATAAGGTGCCCGGCTCTGAAAGTGCATGCCAAATTTTGAACAGGTCATAAACGTTTGAAATGTGTCCTCCTTTTTCAAGGCCTTGCAGAAGTGAAGGTAAAAGAGGTCAGAATTTTCCTTCTCCATCCAGCCCGGGAAGTGTTCACAAGTGGCTGTTTGAAAGTTTTCACTACATTTACGGGAGCTCCAGGCCTGCGGGTGTGGGACGTGCACTGATGCCAGTGCTTGGCAGGGAGAGGCCGCAGAGCGCTCACGGCCGTTGCCCGTGCCCTTCGGGGGACAGAGCTCGCTCTGGGCAGCAGCCCCTCGGCTGCCCCGTCAGCCGCTGGCAGCTGTGCCCAGGGGCCCCGGCGCGGAACGTCCCTTCCCTCCCTGGCTCTGCCAAGGCCACGACACTGACTCGATTCAGCAGCAGCTTTCCACTTGCACTTTTCTAACCCAGCAGGCGAGAACTCGGCTCTCAGAGGCAGCTCTTTCCCAGGGGGGCTTCCTTCCTTGTGGGTTTTCCCGGCTGTCTGTGTCTTGGGCGTGTCTAATAGATGTCAGTGGCCTTGGAGACACTTGTGAAAAACCAGTGGCAGCTAGACCCCCGGGGGCCCCCCCAGGAAGCTGAAGCAGGGGTCCCTCGGGTCAGCTGAGGCCTTGGCAGGCACAGCGTCAGAAATCACGAGACCGCTGTCCCTTCCCTCTAGGCTGCAGAGCACTTGAAGGTAGATTTAGGAGACTGTTTCCGTGTTGCACTTGGGCGGGGAGAAAAAGAACAAATTCCAAGAATTCCTCTTTCGGGGCCCTTGTGGTGAATTTATAGAGCCCTCCTCAAACCGTGAAACGTGAGACTGCCAAGTAAGATTATCGGTGTTCAAAACCGACAGGACAAAACCTGACATATCCAAATAAGAGGCATCCTTCAGAAGGGTCCCCTGGGAGTCAGCGAACTCATTTCAATTAGTGTCACTGATTAGCTCGTAACTGGAAATCTTTTTTTTTTTTTTTGTATTGTTTTCACGATTAGTCAGTTCAATAACTGATAGCATAAAGATTGCAAACAAGCTAAAGGGCTAATAATAGGGGCATGAGTAAATAAAGAATGACATATTATAAGGTCATTAAAATATTGTTTATTAAAACCGTAGAAATAGGCTTACGGTAATATATTAAGTGAGAAATACATATACATTAATGATTTCAAATTTATTTTAAAAAAAAAACACAGCAAAAGACAGGAAGATATCTCTCTAAATGCTTATAGTAGTTGTGTTAAGCCAGCAGAATTATGATCGATTAATTTAATTTTTCCTGTTTTCCAAGTTTTCGGCAGTGTGATTATATGCCTATGTAATAAAGAAGTGTATACTTTTTACAAGTCCTATGAAACTTATTGCCTAGGAAAGATTAGTTTAGCAGGCTGCAGAGGAAATCAGTTTCATTGATTTATCATTGCAACTTACACTTGGTAGAAACTGGTATTACGCAATTAATCATATCTTATCTCAGAAATTGTGCTTCTGAATTACTTTTGGCTATTTCTAGGTCTGCTTTTAAAAGTTAGAAAAATTTGCTACCATTTTCTATCACCACAAGAGCAGGGGTTTTTGGCCGATTTTGTTCAGTGCTATATTCCCAGATGCTAGTGAAGTGCTTGGCACATAATGGGACTCAGTAAATGAATGACTGAATAAGGCTGCAGGTTGTAAAATGAGTTAAAATGGAGAATAAAGGCTGTAGAATGAAAAAGCCAGTAAAAGAAAAGAATTCCAAGGAGTGTTTCAATGGTGACACCTGTGACATTCACTCCAGGGCTCTGTCCAGGTCCCCGAACCCCCTCTACATCCTTGTTCACCCCTCCCCAGCTCCCAAGTGCTGTTGCTTCTCAAAGCCCTCACCTGCCTCTCCTCTTCCAGGGACTGCCCTTGGGCTCCAGGGGCTGATTTGCCTGACAGGGCGTTCTTCCCCCAGGGTGGCCCAGTGTCATTGAAGAGAGACTCAGACACTCCTCGGCTACCTAGTGGGACTAGACTAAAGCTGCCCTCCCTGGGACGTTCCCTAAAACCATCCCTTTCCTTGTCTCAAGACCTGCTTGTTTTGTGCCAGGCACAGTTGTGATGCCTTAGAGCATTCTCCAGTTGAGTACTCTCGACAACCCTATGAAATCGGTGCTATTATCACCCCCATTTTCATGTGAGGAAACCGAGGCACAGAGTGGTTAAATAGCTCACCCTTAACCCTTTGAATATTTAGTTCCACCTTGTACTGGACACATCCGCCGTCCTCCACAGAGGAGCTAGTACTCCTCTTGTGCTTTCTCCTGGTCTAAAGACTTGGCCTGTAAGAAAAAAGACAAACCTGGGGGCCAGAATAGGCTAAGGGCCACATGGGAGTGTGGGCCAGTCACCTCAGCCCGGTGTGGAGAGAGCAAAAACAACAGGCGGGGACAGCAATGGAGGTCGAGTAGAAGAAGAAGGCAACCAGCGACCTCCCGTGGAAGCTGCCTCCAGGTCTTTGTGGGCAGCCCTGGTCTAGCACCAAGGGACTGGGCTTTTGGTCTTCAAGAAGCCAAAATTGGAGTAAATATGTGACTGTGATACCTGTTTTCTTTGGTAAGATAATTTTGCTTGTAGAAGTGGAATGATTTAAATCAAGAGTTACATAAAAACATTCTTTGGGCTTAGAACATGGACTATGGCCAGCCAATATTTGTTGAATTAATTAATGAGTGGATGAATGAATGAATGTGGATGAAGGACAATCCCTGAAGGTGAATGAACGCTTTTAGGGACCATAAGAGAAAGCAACAGTATGAGAATGACATTCCTGTCAGTTCAATCCAATTTGACTCATATTAACGGAACACCTGTTATGTGGGAACCACTGTGCTAAGCTGTGTAGGGATGGATGCAAAGATGTGGGGAAGGAATGAGACCAGTCCCGACAGGACTGTGACTCCAGGTAGACAAGGTAAGAGTCACAAAAGGTAGGCAGGCAAGAGTTATGGAGCTTCAGGGAAGAACAAGTTTGCACCCATTTGGCAGGGAAATTAGGAAAAGCAAACAGGAGAAGGTGGTATTTGAATTTTCCATTAAAGAATGAATATTTCCATAAATGGGGATGTGGGGCTGGAATCTGAGCTTGCAGTAGGGAAGTGTTGTATAGAAAAAGCTAAGCAGACCAGGCCAGGAAGCGTAAGTCTGGTTTAACCGGTACATGGGGTGCTGATGAGAAATCTTGGGTCAACAGTTTGACTGTCAACTTTTAGGAAAAAAAAATTTTTTTCATTGTTGTATTGGATTTGACCTGATGTATTTACACGTACTTGCCTGGTAGTTTTGGAGGGGCTGGGAACTGGCCAGAGGTACAGATGACTCCTGGAGATGTAAATCAAAGGCAGTTTGGTCAATTCATCCATGCCCTGGACCCAATAAGCGCTTTTAACATTGGACTTCAATACCTGTTGAATTAGAATCACCTTGGTAGGTATAAAATGAAATGAGCTCATAACATTTAAGGCCCAAATGTAACCTTGGCAGCAGTTAAAAAAATTAATTGAATACTATTCTGTGACTAATTAAATACAGAATAACAATGTGAAAATGGAAATTTATCCCGAAGCTGGATGGCTTAGTTGCAGGTTAATGACAAAGCCGATTGTGGCGGATCATATTTTCCAAAGATGGATGCAACAACATCTCCCAGCCCACGTGCTTTTGGGCAATGTGACCTTCCCACCCACCCACCAAGAGGGTGAGTTTATTTCTCCACATCCAGGAATCTGGGTGGGCCTCTGGTGGCTTTGATCCATAGAACACAGTGGAAATAACATGACAGCTCTGAGCAGAGCCCTTGCCTGGCCTGGCAGCTTCCATTTCCTGTCCTTTGAAACTGTCGCTCTTGGGATGCTCTTTTAGGAACCCAGCTCCCATGCTGTGAGAAGCCTAAGTCACAGGGCGGAGCTCACGTAGATCACCAGCCTCCACTGAGCCATCATCCCCCACAAACCGTGGGAGGGGGTCTTATTGGACATCTGCCTCAGTCGAGTTTTCAGATGAGTACAGCCCCCACTGACTTCATATCAGGCTGCAGCCACACGAGAAGCTCTGAGCAACAGCCACTTGCAGAGTCCAATCAACTGCAGAACTGTGAGAGACAATAAGCAAACATGTTCTTTAAGCCATTATGTTTTGGGGAAGTTTGCTTCTCAGCCATGGATACCTGGAACACCGAGGTTAGAGGTCAGATTCTCTCACTGGTCAAGGGCAGCTCTAAATGCAGGCCTGGGGTCCTCAAGGGGTAGGCAGTGGAGTGTGAGTGGCCAGGAGGCCTCTAACCCCTGATTGGCAAGGTACCCCAGGGTAAGTGCCCATGGCGTGGGGCTTGGTGAGAAGAGGTGAGTCTAGATGCCAGCCGCCACTTAGAGCCTCAGTTTCCTCACTCTCAAAATGGAAATAAACCCTCGTAGGGTGGTTATGAGGGTTAAATGAGACTGTGTGAATGAAAATACTCTATACTTTATCAGCTATCCCCCAAAGATATCATGGTGATTTCCTACAAATGGCTGGATGTTAATGTTTTGTTACTATCTGAAGATGGCACATTCCATGCAGCTTTATCATGAATGCGCCTCTCCTTGGAATGGTCTGCTCATAGCAACCCCAAGAAGCAATTCATAAACCTTAATCAGAGCACCCCGTCTCCTGTAAAGTTCTTTTCATTCATTCATTCATTCATTCATTCATTCAATAATTACTTGAGTGCCTATTACATACAGTTCTAGTCACTGGGCACAGAGCAGTGAACAAAACACAAAGATTCCTTCCCTTATTTTGCTTACAGTCTAGCTCTTCTAGTATTAGCATTTCTAGTACTAGTGTTTCTAGCTTCTAGTATTAGCGTTGCCTGTTTTAAAATGTAGGGGCAGTATACTACAGCAGTTATTTCTATGTGATCAGGTGATAGACCTAGGTTCAAAACTTGGCTTCACCTCTTACCAATAGTGAGACTTTGCTTAAGCTTTCTGTGCCTCAGTTTTCTCATCCGTAAAATAATAATAATAATAATACCTCACAGGGTTTCAATGAGGAGCAAATGAATTAATACATGTGAAGGTCTTTGAATAATGCCTGATATGGTGTAAGCTCATAATAAATGTGATCTATTATTGTTGTTGTTTTTTGTTTCTTGTGGGAAATAATGTTTCTAGATCTGTTTTATAATCAATAGTATGTTCTCCATTCCATTTACTATGCTGACTTTTTCTCTTCTTTTCTGTTTTTTTTTTTAAGATTTCTTTATTTATTTACTTTTATCCATTCTTAACCCCTCGCCCCATTTTTGCTGGTTTGTGTGTGTGTATGTGTGTCCATTTGCTAGGCAATTCTCTGTGTCTGTTTCCTGCCCTCTCTTCTCATCCTTCTCCTCCTGTCTTCACCAGAATTCGATCCTGGGAAACCTCCGGTGTGGGAGACAGATGTCCTACTGCCTGCACCACCTTAGACCCTGGTTTCTCGGCACGTCTTGTCTTGGCTCTTCCTTGTGTCACTCTCCTGTTACATCATCATCTTGCTGCGTGGCTCAGCAGGGCCTGGCGGTGCACCCGCTCGCGGGGCCTGGTGGCTCACCCATGCACAGGGCCTGGTGGTGCACCTGCTCACAGGGCCTGGGCCTGCGTGCCTTCTATATATTTTCCCTTTCTTTAATTTTTTACCAGGAGGTCCCAGGGATTGAACCCAGGTCCCTCCATATGGGAAACGGACACCCAACCATTTGAGCCACCCTGTTTTGATTTTTTCCCCCTCCTTTTGCTGTAGAAAGAGGCATAATAGATGGTTCATAATATTCATTTACCTGCCAAAGTGATCCATGGGTTGAGAAATCTGGTCTAAATTAGCCCTTAATGAGATTATAAAACCACAGATTATATTTGAAATTGTTTGGCCAATATTTAAATCTAAAATAACACTTTAAATTATTTCCCTGAGGTCATAGAACCCAAGAAACCCAAAAGCCAAGCAGGGAATTCTATGACAGTAAGGAGGGAATTCCGTGAAGGTAAGGAGGGAGGGAATTCCATGGAAGTGGGTGGACCCAGGGCGGTGGAGTCCAGAGGCCCCATTCACACTGCCGGCAAAGTGAAAGGTTTCTGCTGGTCCACAGTATATGCATGGTGTCCTCTGAAGTTATGCCACATGTAGGTTTTAGTGGCCGTATCCTAGATAGTCAAAGAAAGCAGTCGAAACTGTACTTCCTCAGGAAACTTAAGGCAGTTT
Source organism: Tolypeutes matacus (assembly GCA_026826555.1). NCBI lineage: Eukaryota > Metazoa > Chordata > Mammalia > Cingulata > Chlamyphoridae > Tolypeutes > Tolypeutes matacus. Next base: position 19,009,055 of record JAKSZT010010858.1, read on the forward strand.
TAAGGAGAAAGTAAGGTCATTTAAACTCTAAAGGTCTTCAAACCCGCTATATCAGTGAACTGATAACGAATAACTCAAACGAGGGCCTTTCTACTATGTGAAAGAAGTCCCAAGGTCGGCAGTTCAGGGTTGGCATGACAGCAATGTGGCCATGGGATGCAGGCACCTTTTTATCTTTCTTCCACCATCCTCTGAGTGTGGCTTTGATTCTACCTCGAAGTGTAAAATAGCTGCTGGAAGTCTGGCCCTCTTATTCACATTCCAGGCAGGAAGAAGGAGGCAGGGGACAGACAGCAAAAATGCACCCTTCCTAGCCAAGTCAGCCCTCCCTTAGAAGCTTTTCCAGGGTCCCTATCCAACAAATTTCTCATACACATCTCATTGACCATTCCAGCAGCAAGGAAGGCTAGGTGTGTTAGTCGGGGTTCTCTAGGGAAACAGAAGCAACAGGAGGTATTTGTAAATATTATGAGATTTTATAAAATGGTCTCACATGACCTTGGGGATGCAGGAGTTCAAATTCCTTAGGGTAGGCTGCAAGCCAGGATCCTCGATGAGTTCCCCAGAAGACACTGCCTGTCCTGAAGTAGAGATGCTGAAACTATTTCTCCTTTTAAGGCCTTCAACTGACTGGTTGAGACATCTCTCATTGCTGATGGCAATCTCCTCAGTTGATTGTAGATGCAATAAGCCATAGATGTAATCAACTCACTGATGACTTAAGTCCACCAAATATCCCCACAGTAACAATTATGCCGGTGCTTGCTTGACCAAACAACTGTGTACCATCACCTGGTCAAGTTGACACATGCGCCTAACCATCACACCAGGAAATATAGCTTTTAAATTGGGCACATTTCCTTACTGCTAGTAAAGTCAAAAAGGGCAAATGAATTTTGGGTATGTGACTAGCAAACTTGTCTGCACTGGCCTTACATATCCCTATTGCAAATTAGCCGTGGGACCCTGGAAAAGTCCTAACCTCTTTAGGCCTCAGTTTTCTTAAATGTAAATTGAAAGCAATGGGCTTTCCAACTTTAAACTCTAGGAGTCAACAAAATATTTTACTATGAATTTATTTTTTCTGAAAGGTCTAGTTGGTCCTGTATAAGATCTAGAATTTAATCACATATTCTCAATAAAAGATGAAATAGTTTTTTATTAAAAAACCTCATGGCTCTTCACTTCTGGTTCAAGGTGAATGAGTGTCAAGATGACTTTTGCATGCATTTTTATCTTTTAACAATGTTCTCCCTCTCCAACCTACAGACAGACCCTTATAAAAAGAATATTCTCAGCAATAAATGAGTTAACATGGCACTACATTAAGCCCTGTGGTCTTGTTTGGGGTAAGGTGGGGAAGAGGGGTGCTTGGAAGACAGGATGCAATGCTGAAAGGTGAACAGTCTTGGGGCAGGCAGGCTGGAAAGGACCCACTCCCTACAAGAGTTATTTGTGACCGTGTTAAGGGATAAGATGCAGACTAGCTCCCAGAGGCCTCCAGGTAGAACTGGGAATCTGAGGGACTATTTCGGAGCTGAGAAATTGTTCCCGGGGCATTGTGCTCTTTTGGGAAAGACTGGTCTGAGTTCTCCATGAAGAGGTGGAATGCTTCAGAAGGCCTGCCATGAGCGCTCTGCATTGGCCGAGGCTTTGCCCTCCATGATCCTTGGAAGTCAAAGCCAGTTACAATAGATCTGACATGCTTAGTTATTATGATACTTAAAGTTTTGAAGGTAGGGAGTCTTTCTCTGAATAAACATCATAAATATTAAAACACTCTGTGTCTCCTTGCTTTCTAATTCTCTCCCACTCGTCCTCTTATTTCATCCCAAACCTGAACTCCTCAGTTCATTTTTAATAGTGATAGTTCAGGGAAGAGAATTTTAGGTTCCCATATATATTTTTGAAAAGTTTCCTTATTCTTTAATTCATCCCTGGAATTTCAGGTGATCTTTTATGAGGCTTCTTTGTATGACTTTTGGATCACAAAGCCAAAAAACTTAGTGTTTCTTCTGAGGGAAGCATAGGAATTTGGAGTTCTGGTACCAATTATGTCAATCACTATATTTATTTGATTAGAATTTATATGAACTCATTCCCAAGAGGTTTTCAGGTAATTTACAAAATTAGGCATAATAAAAAATAAAAATTTTAGGACTAAAAACAGAACTTGCCAGATAGATTTTGAAAGGAAATTATCATTTTCCCCTCTGTCTTACAAAAAGGAAATCACAATATAATACTCTTCCAGAAAAATACGGCTGTGAAGGCTAATGAGTATTTGCTATGTGCCTTGAGATCATGATGAAACGTGTTATAAGCCTCAGGTGTCATGATTATTAAGCACTGTTATTTTAACATAGCCTTTAGCATCTGCATCCTACCTCTGATGTAATATGAGCTGAAAGCACACATCTTAAGATTCAAGGGACAACTAAGCTTCCTAATATAATAGCATGCTCTGGCTGCTTGCTCCACCCAATAAATAATTACAGGGGATGTGAAGAAGATATGTGCTGACACATGCAACTGAGGATGCAGGTTTTTTCCTTCCTTGACGATCCCTCTCACAAGTACAAAAATGAAAGTCTGGTTGGCTCTTTGGAGAGGCCCAGCTCCAGCAGACCTGTGTATGCATGACCTTTTTAGATCTCTAAAGGACTTGGGCATGAAAATGATCCTTTTAAGGATATCATCTCTTGTTGGCATTACAGACAAAGAACAAGAAATAATACCTGTAGATAAAGAGCATCCTAGAGGAAACGGGGCTGAAGTATTGGGTTCTAGTCTCCGTTTCATCACTGCCTGGCTGTGGTCTCTTGGAAAAGTCAATTTAATCTCTCTGGGTCTTACTTTCCTCATCTACAAAATGGGAGGTGGGCCCACAATTATCTCTTCCTGCTTCTTTCGTTTACAAACTTATGAAGCACTGAACTTTCTTAATTCTGTAAGCTCTCTTTACTCCAGTGTGGGAACTGGGGGTGGGCGAACTTCTTCTTCCCTGTGATGGGATTGGGCCTGTGCTAGCTGATGACTCTTCACTTCAGTTTTGTGACCAGTGTGAATCAATGATTAACACTTGAGTCAAGCTGAATCGCGTGGTATCGTAAACCTAGTACAGAAAACATAACTGTCCTTCAACAAAGAGTTACAAACGTATTTTTAACCTAAATGGTGGGAAGAGGTGGGTGGAGATGGGAAAGAAGCAGGCAGTTCAGAATTTGTTCTTTCTTTTTAATTTATCTCTGCTTATGATAGGCAAGACGTTACTGACTCCTGATTCAACAACATAGAGTCAACACTCAATCTGTAAGTATATTTTATTGAATTTTCCAAAATTAGGATGCAAATGAAGTGAGGTCCTTCAAATGGAACCTTTACAAATGAACTGGTTACGTTTTTTTTTATTTTTATTTTTATTTTATTTATTTTTATTTATTTATTTATTTATTTTTTAACGGGAGGTCCCAGAGATCGAACCCGGGTCCCTCCATATGGGAGACGGATGCCCAACCATTTGAGCCACATCCATCCCCCACTGGTTACGTTTTAAATCACAGAGATTAAGAATGGTCCAATGGTTTTATCTTTGTCGTTTGGGGTTAAATTACTGCGCTTTGGTTAGTACAGCTTGTGAGTAATTTGAGGCAGAAGATAGCTGAACCTTTTAAAATTTATTTCTCTAATTCAAGGGGTGGGGGGTATCTGTAGATATGGGGCTTTACAATCTCCAGAGTGACAGAAAAGGCCTGGTGGGAGATTATGGGTACACTTCCCCCTACTGGGCACAATCTGCAACTGCTTACTTGTTTGGTCGTGGTTGACAAAGGGTGGTGGGCTTCTCTCCTGCCAGCAGAAGCCTTGGGAATCTAACTCTTGTTCAGGAAGTAAGGGAGAAGAAAGATGGGTGTGTGCCTGTGTGTTTGTTCTCTATCAGACAGGAAACAACTCATAAGTAAAGATATGGAAGTCAGCAAATAGGCTAATTTGCCTAGAGAAGAAGTATACTTAAGAAAAATTTCAGAAATGCTGCTGGAAAGCTATGTCGGAGCTAGTACTGGAAGATTTTGAATGATAAATTACAAAATGGGGAGCCACTGAAGATAATTTTTAACAGAGTGATTCACTTATTTATTCATCTACTCAGCAGATATTTATTGAGTTAGTCTCACATGCCAAGCATTTGTTAGGATCTGGGCATCAGGCAAAGAAAAATCTCAATTGGATCCTGACCTCAAGGAGCTTAGAGTCCAGTAACTGAAATTAGAGATTGTGGCAGTTTGAAGCTGGGTGGACCCGACGATCATGTCCTTAGAGTGAATCCATTCCTGTGTATATAAACCCATTGTAGATAGGACTTTTTAATTAGATTCAGTTAAGGGACCTTCCTTTTGATTTGATCACTTCAGTATAGCATGACCCAGGGTGAGTCTTAATCTTTTTACTGGAGTCCTTTATAAATGGAGGAATAAAATGCTGCAGACACAAGCAGGAATAAAGCTGCAGAGACAGAGAAACTCTGAGAGGCTGAGAGAGAGCTCCCGGAGGCTGCAGACTGGAATCAGAGGAGCACAGAGTCATGGAAAGAAGCCCCCAAGCGGCTGAAAGAGATGAGGCCGGGAAGAGAGGGGATAGGTGAACCATATGCCTGATTGCCCACAGCTGAGCTCTGGGGGGAAGTAAGCCTGGAGGAGAAGGCAGAGTCGGGCAGAGCTGCCATTATGCCCTGCCATGTGTTTTGATCACCCACAGGTGAGTTTTGAACAAAAACGTCTATAGATGACACTGCCATGTGTCTGATCGTCCACAGCAGCAACCTGGAAATCAGACAGTATCTCTTGATGATGCCTTGGTTTGGATACTTACACTGCCTCAGAACTGTTAGCTAATAAATTCCCATGATATAAGCCAATCCATTTCTGGCATATTGCATTGGCAGCCTCTAGCAAACTAAAAACAGAGATGTATATAAGTAGTCATAGCACAAAATAGTAAATGGTGTATTATGCTAAGGTAAAATTGGCAAGAGGATGACTTTCAGCAGTGGACAACTGCAAAGTTTAATAGAAGGCTGTCCTCTTGAAAGGAAGATGGATTTTGGCAATAAGAATGTGCTGGAGACTGGAGCAAAAGGAGCCAGTAAGAAGATGTGGCTGTTTGAAATGATTTTATGAACACCCAAAAGAGGAAGATTGCGTTTGTGGGCTGGTCCATTCCTGTGGGTGTGAGTTGTTGGACTCACACCCAGTAGTCCACTCAGTTGGACTACCTCAAGTTGAGTCTCCACCCTCTTGCTGGGGGCAGTGAAAAATGGAGACACACCAGAAAAGGGAGCTCTGCCATTTTTGATCCTGCCATGTGACAGAAAGGAGAGGCTCAAGCAGCTGAGGCCCTGAGGAGAGATGGGCCATTTGCCTGATAGCTTGCAGCTGAAATTGGGAAGAAATCACAGCAGCCAAGCCCGAGAGAAGGGGCCTGGTAAAAGACAAGCCCTATGCCTGGTTGCCTTCAGCTGAGCTCCGGGAGACAGTACAGCCCTGAGGGGAAGGCAGAGACCAGGCAGAGATCATCTGCCATCTTGCTTCAACACCTGGCAGCTGCTTTGGGTGAGAAAGCACCTCTTTGGTGCTTTGAGTTGGACTTTCTGTGGCCTTGGAACTGTATGCTTTTACTCCAAATATATAGCCTTTTATAAAAGCCAACACATTTCTGGTACTTTGCATCGGCAGCCCTTTGGCAAACTAAAACAGAAGGCATTCCAAAATTTTTGTATATCATGTATTATATATTGAATATATAAAACTTTAAAATGTAATAATTTAGATTATTTATATGTATGGAATAATATTTGCAATGAATATGGATAAACAAGTTGTGATCTATTCATACAATGGAATACTACTCAGCTATATAAAGGAAAAACTACTAATGCATGCAACAATATAGATGAAATCTTCCAGACATTACTTTGAAATTTGTCACCAGAGAGGATATACTTTATGACTCTTTTTATATGAAGAACTTATAGAGCAGACAAAATTAATGTACATTGATAGAAATCAGATCAGTGGTTGATTGGGGAAGGGTATGGTGTTGATTGACTAAAAATGAGTACGAGGAAACTTTCTCAGGAGATGTTTATGACTTAAAAGGGGGATGAATACACTTGTCAGAATTCATCCATTTTCACTTAAAAGTTGTGAATTTTGTTGTATGTAAATTATACTGCAGTAAAGTTGTATGTAAATTATACCACAATAAATTATCAAAGGATAAAACATACGAAGTTAGTATGGTCAGTGAGTACTTAGCTTGCAATTGTCCATTTTTTTTTTTTTTTTTTTTACTGGGAGGTCCCAGGGATCGAACCCGGGTCCCTCCATATGGGAGACAGATGCCCAACCAGTTGAGCCACATCTGATCCCCGCAATTGTCCATTCTTAATTGTGTTAATAAGTAATTAAAATGTAGTTTAATAAGGTAAATAAACTCATTTAAATAAAGAATTGTGTTTTGTTAAAAACAAAACAAAAAGACATGGTGGATAGAATGATGTGGATTCTCACCCATTTCTCAAAGTGTTGAATAGCGAGAAGGGAGAAGCAATTACTCAAAGAAATGATTGAGAATTTCCAGGAACTGATGAAAAATGTGAATTCTACAGATACAGAAAGCACAACACCAAGTGGGATAAGAAAAAATGCTTTTCTCCATTCATAGGTTTAATCTACCACAGAAAAATAAGGAACACTAGGGCTTTTAGGGAAATAAAAATGAAATACAAAACTAGAGGTATTGAGACAGCTAAGTGATAATGAGGAAATTGATCAGAGACTGATAAGCTGTTCGAATGCTTCCTAAATTTGCCTAAATTTTTATTATTCTTGGTATTCTTATTTTAAAACCAGAGTCAGGTTTTCTCTGGTTTCTAAGAAAAGTTCCTTTTCAAATGAAACTAGAATCTGAACTATGAAATTGTAAAGGCAATTACAATAGCTCTGAAGACGAGTTTGATTGGCTAGTTCAGTGAACATTGGAAGGAAATTCCTTGTTAGGCAAAATTTCCCATAAATAATTTGCTTATAGGAAAGGGTGCTGTGGGAGGTTTTTTTTTTCCCTTCTGTATTCAGGCAAGCTCCCTATAAACCAGGAAAAATATTATAAGAACGAAATTGAGATAAAAGACCACAAGCAGATTTGAAGCTGCTTAAAAATAATAGAGAATCTTGCCATGACTTGGTGGTAATAGAAATTATTTGCTCTGGGCATCTGATTTTACTATTCTTTAATCATTTACATAACTATCTGCCTGAGCCATGCGTTTGTGCATGTTGCTTTCATTCACTCAGATTTAAAGAATAATTTTGTTTTTATAAATAGACTAGGAGGGATAGAGGAGATAGGAAAGGAAAAAAAGAGAGCAATAGTTGGGGACAAAATACCTTCCATTTCCCTGCCTGGGTCTGCCTCCTTGTCCTTATAGTTTCCTGCCATTGGCAGGGAGCCCAGAGACCACAGGTTCGGTTATTAAGCAAATTCCTTACTGATGACTCCAAGAAAGTATTTTCGTTACGTCTAATCTGGGAAAATGTGGCAATTTCCATTCATCTGTTCAAAAGCTTTGCTGAGGTTAGGGTGACTATCAAGGTCATTCAGGAATCTCAGGGGAATTGCTTGTCCCCTTTCTCTAAAACTCTTGGGGTTTCAGGTTACCACCTGATTTGAACTGATCAATCTTTCTATTTAAAAAAAGTTCATGGTCGGGAAGCGGCTGTGGCTCAATCAGTAGGGCTCCCGTTTACCATATGGGAGGCCCCGGGTTCGGTTCCCGGGGCCTCCTGGTGAAGGCAGGCCCGCCTGCACGGCGTGGTTGGCTGACCCAGCGAGCACAAACAGCAAGGGGGGGATAAATGAATAAATAAATAAAATCTTTAAAAAAAAAAAAAAAAAAGTTCATGGTGTTAATTTCCTTTTTTTTCTGAAAAATGCAACTTTTCCCCAGAAATGTGATGTATACCAGAAAGGAGAATTTCTGAATTCTGTGTGAACCAGCTCATATAGACTCCGTACCATCTCAGGTTTGGGGTCAATCTTATTTACTTCCTAGTTGGGAATTTCACTCCTAATGCTTATTAGTCTGTGGGGAAATCCTGAGAAATATACATAATTATATTATGCCCTTGGTGGCAAGAAAACAATGAATGAAAGCAGATTCTTCTCTTAAGAAAAAAAAATCCTTGGGAAGCGGCTGTGGCTCAATCGGTGGGGCTCCCGTTTACCATATGGGAGGCCCCGGGTTCGGTTCCCGGGGCCTCCTGGTGAAGGCAAGCCCGCCCGCACGGCGTGGTTGGCTGACCCGGCGAGCACAAGCAGCAAGGGGGGGACAAATGAATAAAT
>JAKSZT010010858.1:19017554-19213114 GCA_026826555.1 Tolypeutes matacus
TGGTTGGCTGACCCAGCGAGCACAAGCAGCAAGGGGGGGATAAATGAATAAATAAATAAAATCTTTAAAAAAAAAAAAAAAAAAGTTCATGGTGTTAATTTCCTTTTTTTCTGAAAAATGCAACTTTTCCCCAGAAATGTGATGTATACCAGAAAGGAGGAGTTCTGAATTCTGTGTGAACCAGCTCATATAGACTCCGTACCGTCTCAGGTTTGGGGTCAATCTTATTTACTTCCTAGTTGGGAATTTCACTCCTAATGCTTATTAGTCTGTGGGGAAATCCTGAGAAATATACATAATTATATTATGCCCTTGGTGGCAAGAAAACAATGAATGAAAGCAGATTCTTCTCTTAAGAAAAAAAAAATCCTTAAAGAATATGTACTTTCCTTAGTACTTGTGATGATTAGGCTAATGTGTCAGCTCCACAAGGTAATTGTGCCCGGTTGTTTGGTCAAGCAAGCACTGGGCTAATTGTAATATAAGGCCATGTATGGACTTTATTTACCAATGAGTTTACAGCACCGAAGGCTGATTATATCTACATCAACCAGGGAGATTGCCAATGGCAATGGATGACACTTTTATCCCAGCAATTGAATGCCTTAAAAGGGGAAGTGATTTCAGCATTCAGAGAGAATCTCCCAGCTTGCTTTTGGACAGCCAGCAACTCCTGGAAACTCATCAAGGCCCTTCACTGGACTTTCATCGGAGCCCCTGGTTTGCAGCCTGCCTGTGGAACCTGGACTTGTGCATCCCCACAGTCACGTGAGAGACTCTTGTAAAATCTCATACTATTGACAGATATCTCCTGTAAATTCTGTTTCCCTAGAGAACCCTGACTAATACAGCTTGGCACCAGGAGTGTTTCTTGAGGAACAGAATCTTAAACATGGGATGTCTGAGGTGGTTCTGGGAGTTTTGTAATTGGCTCTCTAGTCTAATTGGACTCAGGGTACTAATGACTCCCTTTCCAATAATGAAGAGGCCACTAACAGTCCATGGTGTGAGCTGGCAATAGAGATCTGCAAAATATCATCACTGGATTCCCCTACTTCCACGCTTATAAGAAGCAAGGATCTGGGTGAGAGTGTTTTCAACACCTTAACAGAGTTTTGTGGAGTCAAAAAGTATAATGATGTTGGCTGGCTCCTCCTAGATTCTCTGGCTACAGTTACAAAATAAGAGATGAGCTCAAGTCTTCAAATTTGAAACTTAAATGCCACATGAATGATGTGAAAGTCTCCAAGTGTGCTCTGAAAGAAAATCTTGTCTCCTGTAGCCACAGACTTGAGATATCTGAGAACCAAACTCAGACTCTCATTGTACAAGTAGAAAAGTTACAGAGGAAACTAAAATCTCAACCCCGCAGGGTTTCTGCAGTTAAAGTGAAGGCACTGATTGGAAAGGCATGGAACCCAGAGGATTGGGATGGAGACATATGGGATGATGATAATGTTGGTAGGGACATTGGAACCCTAAATTCTGCTGAGACTTTACCAGATAAACCTGTGATAGCCTGCCCTGTGGAGACCACACCTTGTCAACCTTGTATCACCCAGCCTCCAGCCTGCCCCAGGGAGTCTGGACCTCCTTCCAGTCCTGAGGTGGGCACCAGCCAAACTGAAGCCTGCCCTACTTAGCCTCTGGCCTGCCCCAGGGAATCTGGACCTCCAGCATGCACTGCCCAACTTCCAGTCTGCCCTGAGGAATCTGCCTTCCACCCTTGCCTGAAGAGATTAATCCTGTCTCACCAGAAGAAAATGCAAAGGAATGCCCTGAGGTCAGCAGCTTGCAAGACATTTCTAATCCTTCTCCTTACCCACCCCCACCACCCCTCTTTTCTTAGAGACCTATTACTAGACTAAAATCACAACGAGCCCCCAATGGTGAAATACAAAGTGTGGCCCATGAGGAAGTAGGCTATACTCTGAAAGAACTGCATGAGTTTTCCAACTTATATAGACAAAAATCAGGGAAATATATGTGGGAATGGATACTAAGTGTCTGGGATAATAGTGGAAGGAATATAAAGTTGGATCAGGCTGAATTTATTGATATGGGCCCACTAAGCAGAAATTCTGGATTCAACACTGTAGCCCAAGAGGTTAGAAAGGGCTCTAACAGTTTGTTTGGGTGGCTGACTTGAAGCATGGACCAAAAGATGGCCTAGCATGTCTGAGGTTGAGATGTCCGATTTGCCCTGATTTGCCCTGGTATACGGTAGAAGAGGGAATTCAAAGGCTTAGAGACATTGGAATGCTAGTATGGATTTACCATTTGAGACCTGCCCACCCATCCCAGGAATGTCCAGAGGACACACCTTTAACCAGGAATGTGAGGAATAAATTTGTAAGACAAACTCCATCTTCCCCAAAGAGCTCTGTGGTTGCTCTACTCTGTAGTCCAGATATTACTGTAGGGAGGGCTGTAATGGAATTAGAATCCTTAAACATTATGGGGATGATCGGATCTAGGTCTGGTAAAAGTCAAGTATTGGCATTTAATCGCCAAAGACAAGATGGGCGTGGCTACCGCAATGAAACGCGGATTCAAAGATGCACTCAAGATAGTCTGAGTCACACACAGTTATGGCGTTGGCTAATAGATCATGGGGTACCTAGAAGTGAGACACATGGGCAGTCTATTAAATTTCTTCTGGATCTCTATAAGCAGAAGAGTTCTAGGCCGAGTGAACAAAGCCCTAACTCAAATTACAGATGCAGAGAATCACGGCCACTTAGTCAATTCCCAGACTTGAGACAGTTTACAAGAGACCCTTGAATGAGGAGAAGGCCAGGTCCCCTTGGGGAAGGATCCTGTTAAACTGCCAAAAATTTATACAGTTAATCTTCCTCCCACCTTTCCCCAGGGAGATCTATAGCCTTTTACCAGAGTAACTGTGCATTGGGGAAAAGGAAATGATCAGACATTTCGGGGATTAGATACTGGCTCAGAAGTGACATTAATTCCAGGAGACACAAAATGTCACTGTGGTCCACCAGTCAGAGAAGGGGCTTATGGAGGTCAGTGATTGATGGAGTTTTATTTTTTTATTTTTTGCAGGCTTTTTTTTTTTTAAGATTTTATTTATTTATTCATTTATCCCCCCCTTGCTGCTTGCGCTCGCTGGGTCAGCCAACCACGCCGTGCAGACGGGCTTGCCCTCACCAGGAGGCCCCGGGAACCGAACCCGGGGCCTCCCATATGGTAAACGGGAGCCCTACTGATTGAGCCACAGCCGCTTCCCTTGATGGAGTTTTAGCTCAGGTCGGTCTCACAGTGGGTCCAGTGGGTCCCCAGACCCATTCTGTGGTTATTTCCCCAGTTCCAGAATGTATAATTGGAATAGACATACTCAGTAACTGGCAGAATGGTTGAAAAGGCCAAGTGGAAGCCATTAGAACTGCCCAAACCTAGCAAAATAGTAAATCAAAGGTAATACTGGATTCCTGGAGGGATTGCAGAGATTAGTTCCACCATAAAGAATTTGAAGGATGCAGGGGTGGTGATTCCCACCACATCCGCATTCAACTTTCTATCTGGCCTGTGCAGAAAACAGATGGATCTTGGAGGATGACAGTAGATTATTGTAAACCTAACCAGGTGGTGACTCCATTTGCAGCTGCTGTCCCAGATGTGGTATCATTGATTGAGCAACTCAACACTTCCCCTGGTACCTGGTATGCAGCTGTTGATCTGGCAAATGCTTTTTTCTCAATTGCCATTAATAAGGACCACCAGAAACAGTTTGTTTTCAACTGGCAAGGCCAGGAGTTTACCTTCACTGCCCTGCCTCAGGGGTATATCAACTCTCCAGCCCTGTGTCATAATATTGTCCACAGGGAACTTGATCATCTCTCCCTCCCACAAGACATCACAATTGTCCATTATATTGATGAGATCATGTTGATAAGACCTATTGAGCAAGAAGTAGCAAAGACTCTAGACTTACTGGTAAGGCATTTGCGTGAGAGAGGATGGGCAATAAATCCAACAAAAATACAGGGGCCTTCCATCTCAGTGAAATTTCTAGGTGTTCAGTGGTGTGGGGCATGTCGAGATTTCCCTTCTAAAGTGAAGGATAAGCTGTTGTACCTGGCCTCTCCTATGACCAAAAAAGAGGCACAATGCTTGGTTGGTCTCTTTGGATTTTGAAGAAAAAACATTCCTCATTTGGGTGTGCTACTCCAGCCCATTTACTAAGTGACCAGGAAAGCTGCTAGTTTTGATTGGGGACCGGAACAAGAGGAGGCCCCGTGACAGGTCCACGCTGCTGTGCAAGCTGCACTACCACTTGGACCATATGATCCAGCAGATCCAATGGTACTGGAAGTTTCAGTGGCAAATAGAGATGCTGTCTGGAGCCTTTGACAGGCCCCTGTAGGAGAATCACAACACAGACCCTTAGGATTTTGGAGCAAAGCCCTGCTATCCTCTGCAGATAACTACTCCCCTTTTGAGAAGCAGCTTTTGGCTTGCTATTGGGCCTTAGTAGAGACTGAACACTTAACCATGGGCCATCAAATTACCATGAGACCTGAGTTGCCTATCATGAGCTGGGTATTGTCTGACCCACCAAACAATAAAGTTGGGCAAGCACAGCAGCACTCCATAATAAAGTGGAAGTGGTGTATACGAGATAGGGCTCGAGCAGGTCCTGAAGGCACAAGTAAGTTACATGAGGAAGTAGCCTAAATGCCCATGGTCACCACCCCTGCCATGTTACCTTCTCTTTCCCAGCCCACAGCTTTGAACTCTTCAGGAGTCCCTTACAATCAGTTGACTGAGGAAGAGAAATCTCGGGCCTGGTTTACAGATGGTTCTGCACGATATGCAGGTACCACCCAAAAGTGGACAGCTGCAGCACTGCAGCCCTTTTCTGGGACATCCTTGAAGGATAGCGGTGAGGGCAAATCCTCCCAGTGGGCAAAACTTTGAGCAGTGCACCTGGTTGTTCATTTTGCTTGGAAAAAGAAATGGCCAGAGGTGCATTTGTACACTCATTCATGGGCTGTTGCCAATGGTTTGGCTGAATGGTCAGGGACTTAGAAGGAACATCATTGGAAAATTGGTGACAAAGAGGTCTGGGGAAAAGATATGTGGATAGACCTTTCTGAGTGGGCAAAAAACACGAAAATATTTGTGTCCCACATGAATGCTCACCAGAAGATGACTTCAGCAGGAGAAGATTTTAATAATCAAGTGGATAAGATGACCCACTCTGTGGCTAATGCTCAGCCTCTTTCCCCAGCCACTCCTGTCATTGCCCAATGGGCTCATGAAAAAAGTGGCCCTGGAGATAGGGATGGAGGTTATGTGTGGGCTCAGCAACATGGACTTCCACTCACCAAGGCTGACTTGGCTACAGCCACTGCTGAATGCCCAGTCTGCCAGCAGCAGAGACCAACACTCAGCTCCTGATATGGCAACATTCCTCGAGGTGACCAGCCTGTTACCTGGTGGCACATTGACTACATTTGACCACTTCCACCATGGAAGGGGCAGTGCTTTGTTTCAACTAGAATAGACACATACTCCAGATACGGGTTTGCATTTCCTGCAAGCAATGCTTCTTCCAAAACTACCATCCGTGGACTTACCCGAATGTCTCTTCTACTGCTGTGGCATTCCACACAGCATTGCTTCTTATCAAGGAACCCATTTCACAGCAAATGATGTGCGGGAATGGGCACATGCCCATGGAATTCACTGGTCTTAGCATGTTCCCCATCACTCTGAAGCAGCTGGATTGATCGAAAGGTGGAATGGCCTTTTGAAGACTCAATTATGGCACCAACTAGGTGGCAATACCTTGCAGGGCTGGAGCAATGTTCTCCAAGAGGCTGTGTATGCTTTAAATCAGCGTCCTCTCTATGGTGCTGTTTCTCCCATAACCAGGATTCATGGATCCAGAAATCATGGGGTAGAAATGGGAGTGGCACCATTCACTATTACCCCTAATAGGTGACCTATTAGGAAAATTTTTGCTTCCTGTCCCTGCAAACTTAAGCTCTGCTGGTCTACAGGGTTTAGTCCCAAAAGGAGGAGTGTTGCCACTAGGGAACTCAACAATGATTCCATTGAACTTTGGGCTTCTCTTATCTCTGAATCAATAGGCGAAGAAGGGAATTACTGTACTGGCTGGGGTGATTGATCCTGACTATCAAGGGAAATAGAACTCCATCTACATAATGGGGGTAAAGAAGCCAGGAGATCCTTTAGGGTGTCTCCTAGTACTGCCATGCTCTGTGATTAAAGTCAATGGGAAATTGCAACAACCCAATCAAAGCAGGACTAACAATGGCCCAGAATCTTCAGGAATGAAAGTTTGGGTCACCCCACCAGGCAAAGAACCACGGCCAGCTGAAGTGCTTGCTGAGGGTAATGGGAACATGGAATGGGTAGTGGAAGAAGGTAGTGATAAATACGAACTTCGACCATGTGAACAGTTACAGAAATGAGGACTGTAATGGTCATGAATCTTTCTTCCTTTTTTCGTTATGAGTATGATTGTATATGTACACAAAACAAATTTCTTTGTTTTCTTCCCCAACCTTTTGCCTTATCATTTGACAAGTTGTGTTAGTTTCAAGTCATGATATTTAAGGATGTCAAGTTTAAGAGTGAATATTACCCAAGGACTTGCATCCTATTCTGTAGGGAATTAATGCGTTTCTGGTTGTATGCAGGAGAGTTGAATATTGTTAGGCAGAAATATATATATATGCATGTCTTTTATTGTTTTTACTTAGGGCCTATGTATGGTTTAAGGTAATGTGTAGGGTTTACGAGTTGACAAGGGGTGGACTGTGATGGTTAACTAATGTGTCAACTTGGCAAGGTAATTGTGTCCAGTTGTTTGGTCAAGTATGCACTGGGCTAATTGTAATACAAGGACATGCATGAACTTTATTTAACAGTGAGTTTACTGCATAGATCGCTGATTATGTCTACATCAGCCAGGAAAATTGCCATTAGCAATGAGCGACACTTTATCCAATCAGTTGAATGCCTTAAAAGGCAAAGTAATTTCAGCATTCAGAGAGAATTCCCCAGCTCATCTTTGGACAGCCATCATCTCCCGGAAACTCATCAAGGACCTTCACTGGGCTTTCATTGGAACCCCTGGTTTACAACCTGCCTGTGGAATCTGGACTTGTGCATCCCCACAGTCATATGAGATACTTTTATAAAATCTCATACTATTGACAGATATCTCCTGTTGATTCTATTTCCCTAGAGAACCCTGACTAATACAGTACTCTAAAAACATTCTTGAATATTTGGGATCTTGGACCAAATTTGGGGGAAGTATATTCTCATTAAATGTTTTTCTTTTTAATTTTTTTAATATTTGGGTTTTCCTGTGTCCATTTGCATTTGTGATTATGACCAATTGTTTTCTTTTTGCACTATGAATATTTTCTAGTGTAACACTTCTATTCTTTTAGTGATTTTTCATTATTTTTTGGGGTTTTCTCTAGGGTTTGCCATATATATCTTTTTTTTTTTTTTTAATCAGAAAAGTTGTGGGTTTATAGAACAATCATGCATGAAACACAGGATTCTCATACACCACCCTATTATTAACACCTTGCATTAGTGTGGAACATTTATTACAGTTGGTGAAAGCACATTTTTATAATTGTACTATTAACTATAGTCCATGGTTTAACTTAGGGTTCAGTGTTTATGTAGTGCAGTTCTTTGGATTTTTTTTAGCCATATATATCTCATCAGAATCTACTTCAGAATTATGCTAACAATTCCAGTGAGATATATAACCATTATTCCTGCATTACTTTATTTCCTTTTCCTTCTTTTTGGGCTATTAGTGTTACACACATTCCATATATATATATATATGTTAAAAATTTAACTATGGATTGTTAAAATTATTACTTTATATCTTTTTTTTTGTCTTTTAAAGAAGCAGAGAGAAGAAAGAAGGGCAAGGATATGTTAATAAAGCTTGTTATATTTCCCATCTTAATCACCATTTCTGGTTCTTTCATTTGTTCCTGTAGTTCAGGTTATCATCTGATGTCATTTTCTTTCTCCAATACAACTGTGCTCCCACCCACCAGTGTTGTACTGTTATTGTCAAATATTTTACATTTCTATACGTTATAGGTCCAATACTACAACACACATGTCATTTTATAGAGTTGTTTTTCAAGTCAGTTAATGGAAGAGAGAAGAAGTACGCCCTTATACTGTATTCTATAATTATATAACCACCTCTCCGGCGCTCTTTTGCGTGCATCTGTGTGTGTGTATGTAATTGAATTAATATCAGGAATCACTTGCTTTCAGTTTGAGGAACTTCCTTCAGTATTTTTTCCTCTTGTATTTGTTTTGCTCAATTTTTGTTTTTCTGGGAAGGCCTTTATTTTGTCTTCATTTTTGTAAAATAGTTTTGCTGGATATTAGACACTTGGTTGACAGTTTTGTCTTTCTTTTCAGTCAGTATTTGAATATATCAGCCTACTGCCTTTTAACCATTATTGTTTCTGATGAGAATTTGATCTTAGTGGGGTTGCCTTGAATATGACAAGTTATTTTTTTTCCTTCCTGATTCCAGGATTTTTCTGTCTTTGTTTTTCAACATTGTTACTACAATGTGTCTGTATGGTTGCGGATCTCTTTGTGTTCATCTGACTTGGAGTTTGTTAAGCTTTGTGGATGTGTAGATTAATATTTTGTTTTGTAATCAAATTTGGGGAGTTTTCAGGCATTATTTCTTCAAATATTGTTCTCCACTCCTTTCTCTCCCACCTTTCCTTCTGGTACTCCCACTACAAGGTTATCGGTATGCTTAAAGGTGTCCAGCTTTTCTATGAGGTTCTGTTTTTTTTTTTTCAATCCTTTTTCTATCTGTTCTTTGGATTGATTAATCTCTATTGACCTTTCTTCAAGGTTGTTGAAGGTTCTGGCAGTTCAACTTTATTGTTGAGTCCCTCTAATGAATTTTTCATTTAAGTAATTAAAATTTTCAACTCCAGAATTTGTATTAGTTTGTTTTTAATAAATTCTGTCTTTTTATTGATATCCTTTATTTGATGATACATTGCCATCATGCCTTCCTTTACTTTTTAGTGCTTTCAATATATTTATAAAGGCTGCTATGAAGACTTTGTTAAATTTGGTTTCTGAGTTCTCTCACAGGCACTTTCTGTTGCATGCTTTTTTCCTTGTGTACGTGCCACACATTCCTGTTTCTTTACATGCCTCATAATTTCTTGTTAAAAACTGAAATTTTAGATTATATATGTAGTAACTCTAGGTACTGATCCCCCATCCCCTCCCCAGGGCTGTTGTTGTTTTGTTTGCTTGTTGTTGTTTTTTTTAAGTTACTTGGCTGGACTCTTAGTGAAATCTGTTTTCCTTGCAGTGGGAAGCTTCTGATGTTGCTCCTTTGGGTGTCTGCACCCAAAGCCACCCTAGGATGACAGTAGTTTTATCAGGGCTCTCTTTTTTTCCTGAGCTCTCAGTTAAATTGTTTGCCTCTCCTAGTATCCCTCCAGCTGTTAGACTCGAGTAATGGCCAGCTGATTGCTCCATTGTTTTTGACAATGCTTTGGAGATAAATTGTCCTAAAGTCTAATCCAATTAAATTTGGGCCCCGGAAGACAATCTTTGAAGTTTGTTTTGACCCCAGGAATACTCCTCTTAGATGTCTTTTTCCCTGGTTTTCTCTGGGAAACTGGTTGGCCTATGGTTTAGCTTGTATCGCTCACTTGTAAAGCTACCAGACTCCTCTTAATTGCTTACTATAAAAACCTCCTTTTTTTTTTTTTTTTAAAGCTGGGCTCTTTTTACTTTTTTTTTTTTTTTTTATATATATACAAACAAACACTCCCTCTCCCTTTCTTTCCATCACCCCCTCCCCTGGTAACCTCTAATCTGCTCTATATCTGCAAATTTGCTATTTCTAGTCATCTCTTATAAATGATATCATACAATTTTTGTCCTTATGTGTGTTGCTTGTTTCATTGAGTATAATGTTTTTAAGATTCTTCCATTTTGCAACATGTCTCATAACTTTATTTTTCTTATGGCTAATAGTATTCCATTGTGAATAGGTACCACATTTTGTTTATCTATTGATTTGTTGATGGACATTTGGATTGTTTCCAGCTTTTGACCATTGTGAATAATGCTGCGATTAACATTGGTCTACAAGTATCTGTTTGTGACCCAGTTTTTACTCTCTTTGCATATATACCCAGAAGTGGGATTGCTGGGTCAAATGGTAATTCAATATTTAACTTTTTGAGAAACCGCCATATTGATTTCCACAGCGACTCGACCTTTTTGCTATTTTCCCACCAACAATGCACTAGAGTTCCAATTTCAATGTACCCTCTCCAACACTTGTTATTTCCTGTTCTTTTAATAATAGCCATCCTTGTGGGTATGAAGTGGTATCTCACTGTGGTTTTTATTTTTGCACTCGCTGTCTGCTCTCTGTGTCCATTCACTGTGTGCTTTCTGCATCTGCTTTTCTCTTTAGGAGGCACCGGGAACTGATCCAGGGACCTCTGGTGTGGGAGAGAGGCACTCAATTGCCCGAGCCACCTCATCTCTGCAGTCTGCTGCGTCTTTCACTGTCTCTCCCCTGTGTCTCGCTTTGTTGCGTCATCTTGCTGCATTAGCTCTCCGCGGCGTGGGCCAGCTTGCCTTCACCAGAAGGCCCCAGGAATCAAACCCGGGACCTCCCATACGGTAGATGGGAGCCCAATCGCCTGAGCCACATCCGCTTCTGTCTCATTGTGGTTTTATTTTGCATTTCACTAATGGCTAGTGATATTGAGCATCTTTTTGTGTGATTATTGGCCATTTGTATTTCTTCTTTGGAGAAATGTCTCTACAAGTCCTTTGCCCATTTTTCAATTGAGTTATTTGTCTTTCTGTTGTTGAGTTGTAGGAGTTCTTTCTATATTCTAGATATTACGCCCTTGTCTGATAGATGATTTGAAACTTTTTTCTCCCATTCTGTAGGTTGTCTTTTCACTTCCTTGATAATTTCTTTCAATGCACAAAAGTTTTAAATTTTGATGAAGTCAAACTTCTCTCTCTCTCTCTTTTTTTTTTTTTTTGGTTGCTTGTGCTTTTGTTGTCATATCTAAGAGTCCATTGCTGAATCCCAGGTTATGAGGATTTGCCCCTATGTTGTCTTCTAAGTTTTGTAATTTTCACTCCTATGTTTATGTTCTTGATCCATTTTGAGCTGATTTTTGTATGTGGTGTGAGGTGATGGTCTGATTTCATTCATTCTTTTTTTTAAGGCAGTGGGCCCGGGGATTAAACCTTGGACCTTGTAAGTAGGAAGCTGAAGCTCAACTGCTTGAGCCACATCCACTCCCTAACCTCATTCTTCTGCATGTGACTATCTGGTTTTCCCATACCATTTGTCACAAAAACTCTTCTTTTCCCACTGCATGTACTTAGCCCCCTTGTCAAAAATCAATTGGCCATGATCTTTGGGTCTATTTCTGGACTTTCTACTGTGTTCCACTGATTTATTTGCCTTTCTTTTGTCTAGTACCTGCCACTTCATTCTGAAATTCCATTTCCTGTCTATGGCAGCTAGTTTTTGAAAGCAAACCCTTCAACTTTGAGCTTGGGTGATGTTCAGCCCAGTGACTAAATAAACCAGAGGCATGAATGAGGTTGGAAAACCAACTCTGTTGCATCAGAGAGGTACTTTATTTATTTATAGATGCCCAACTTTTTTTCATGAAAGGATTCAAGGTCACTTAAATTAAGTGATGAGAAAATCAGGATGCAGGGAAAGTGAGGGTAGGGAAGTCAGGCTGCGTCAGATTCATATGGGGTGTGTGAACCCCTCTCTGGATTGCTGGGAGACCTTGTCCATTCCTAGAAATAGATGCTGCTACCCTTGTTAGCCAGGGCCCATGGAAGGCGATGGGATCCCCTCTTCGAGTCTGAGCCCCATTGGTACAATGATGATGACTGCTCTCAAGTCCCACACACCTGGAACAAGTACACTGTCCACCCCAAAACTGTGAGGTAGAAGATCTGCTCCGTCCAGGCTCCCACTTTCTGTTTCCTTTCACACCCCAGGCATCTAGTGGTCACTTAGAATGGTCTCTTAAATAGGAAAAAAAGAATTCAAAGTCACTGCTGGCTAGAGCCAATGAATGTGAGGCTATTTTAGGGGTAAACTCTGAAATCACACCCTCCAGATGAGTTTTTGGGAGGCATCAAATCCTTTTGGTTAAGTGAATGTGCTATGGAGTAAGACTGCCCAGTTCAAATCCTGACTGCCATCTCAGCCAGTATCTAGCACAGAGTAGGTGCTCAGGAAATACCACCTCTTCTTAGAATTGTGGGTAAGGTAACCTTGCCTCTCAGATGGAGTGCAAATGTCTTACCACCTTTAAATTCTAATTCAAAAAGTCAAAACCCTTTAAAAATGTCAAGGTTGGCTTCCTAGGCTACAATATTGATAGTTTATAGAAATGTCAAATGTAATACGAAATGTTTATTGTATTGCTAAAATTTCTACAAATTCATATTTTGCATACAATTTTTTCAGGAAACTGGTTTAGCATAACCAGAGTATTATGTATAAAATCTATGTTTTGTGTTATGTATGTGACTGCTGTTTCATATTTTGTTATTAATCAACCATATTAGATTATTTCCACTGAAAAGATGAATTCATGATACCAGTTGGTTTGCAACTAGAAATCTGAAATCCAGATGGCAAAATGGATTCTTCCTTTTAGACATGTTTTATGGCTTTTGTGATGTCAAAGGACTCAAATTATTCTGCATAACATTAGTTCCACTGGTCTGTTGATGAGTGTTTTCTAATACAGTTTACAGCATCGTGAGATAATTTATGCAGTTTCTGAGTTTTTAATGAGATCCTTCTCTTGCTTCACAAGGAAGCCTACAGATGGACATTTTCTGCCTTGTTACTTCTGATATGGTTACTATCTCATTTAAAGTTTCAGCACTTGTTAACTATTATTCCCCTGCAATGGTTGTAAAACCAAGCACTGATTTCCATTCTTAATATAAAGTAAAAATATAAATAACATGTCTTACTGAAAACTGGAGGCTGTGTACTAGGATCAGAGCTTTGTCATTAAGTCAGAATTGCTGCCATTTTTCTTTTTTCTTCTTCTCCTTATCTAAAATGCTTGCCCATGCTGCAAAGACAAATTAAGAATGGGAAACAATGGAACATACTCCTGATGTTAACAGTTTCTGATCAAATAATTTCTTTTTCAATCTCTTGAGTCAAGCCAGAGGTCCTTTTATCCCCCCATGTAAAATGGCAGAAGAACATCTATTTTTCAGGAGATCATAAGAGGAGAGTATATCATTTACCTCTAAAAAGAAATTATTTAGTCATTTACTGAAGCTTCAGTCTTATGAAACTTACTCAAATATCTGCTTTATTTGCTTTTTTACAACTCAGTGGGAGAGCTTTTTGCATTCTGTTCGTTTAGAAAGAGTGTTTGTTTTCTCACCCTTTATCTCACGCTCCTTTTGCCTTTTCTCTTTAATGAGAATATGAAATGAAAAAGAACATTTTCAGCTTTATAGACAATATTACCAGAGCTATTTTTAACTTAGGTTTCTGCAAATAATATGCCTCTTTCATACAGGAGGAAAAAGCTCAGTCCTTCATGTTAGAAAATAAGGTTGTGTTTTAGAGAGTTCACATATATGTGTATTTATTAGAGATTTTTAAAGGAGTCAAAAATCAAATTCTCATAGTGTTATATTTCCCTCACTGTGCATATATAGAACAGCATATTACTGATTGAGCATTAACTTTACAATTCCTCTACTTCTTTATATGCTTTTTCCCCCCACCAAATCTCGTTTGAATGGATGTTGACAGCGCTAGCCCCAAAGAATTTGCAGTGGCCATTTCTTTTACAAGAACTTTACAATTTTGCTTAGCTCAAAATAGGTATGTTGAACGATGCAGGTAAACTACGATGTACACTTTAATCCATGCTTAGTGGCAATGCTCCAAAATGTGTTCATCAATTGCAATAAATGTACTTCACTAATTAAGGGTGTTGTTAATGTGTGAAAATGTGGGAGGTGTGGGGAGCGGGGCATGTGGGAATCTCCTATATTTTTTATGTGACATTGGTATAATCTAATTATCTTAAAAAATTTTTTTAAAGAAAATTAAAAAAAAAAAAAGAAAAAGAAAGATACAGGCACTATTGCATAACTGAATGACAGAGTCACAGTTAGAATTGTTATGGTATGATTCTAGACACTTTTTTGTTATATTAATTCAGTCTTCATATAAATGTAACTTTCTAGAGGGAACCAAAAACTTTTTTGTCTAAAAATAATTTCTTTGTTATTATAAGACAAATTGTTTTCAATATTTTAGCAAAATAATCAGAATATTTTTCATAGTTGGGAAAATCTCACAAATCCACATTTATCCTTAGATATAAATGAGAAAGTTTCTTTGGATTTAAAATTTGGGAGTAGATTTATTTTTTTGATCTTGGGTTTTGGATAAGACTAAAATCAGAGACTCAAAATATCCAAAGGAGTCTATTCTTTTTTTGTCTGAAAATATACATGAGTAAATACCTTTGCTAGAAACTTTATCCCAATTTTTATAGAATTGATTTTTCTATCTGACATTAGAGACTGGTGGTTGTTCAAGCAATTCTTCTATTTCATAACACTTAAAATCCATGTATATTGAATATTTCTGATGGCTATTGAAGCTGAAAATGGTGTTTGCACACCAGGCAGTAAATAAAAAGGCTAACTAAATATGTCATGATTATCAATTACTAAAAATGAACACAAAACACCTTTGCAATTTATGCTATAATGATATGTATTTTATGATTCAGAAACAATCTTAAGAGTTTTGAAGGCTGTGAGTCATTATGAACAGCAAGACTGTACACATTGGGAAGTGCTCTCATATGGGTGTTGGTTGAGCATTCAGCTCTTACTCTTATTTTCTGTTTGATTTCAAATATGTTAATTGTTCTAGACACCTATTGCCACCATAATGCTGTCTAACAAATGACCCTAAAACTCCGTAACATCTAATAATACACATCCATGGTTTGGCTTGCTGTCGGCTGATCTAGGCTGGGCTCAGTTGAGCTTTGTTCCAAGCAGTGAATTAGGTCCAGGCCTGGTCCACAGGTCTTGCATCCTCCTTGGACCAGCAAGAGCTCCCTAAGACATATTTTTCTCATGGTGATTGCTGGTGAAGTGACAGACACATGCTCAGTGGCCATCTCCTACCCTCCCCATCTCCTTTCTATTGTGATGTTTCAGTCAGTTTCCATTGCACAGCCTGGAGGAGATGTTAGGTCTAATGAAAAGGTCCAACCATACCTTGAACTTGAAACTGGGAACAAGCAGTCCAGGTACTTATCAAGGCAGGAACTCTCAGTAGCAGAATCCCTTCCCCTGGGTTGTATAAACACTCAAACCCTTGGCAGCACAGATTTGTTTCTCCTCTCTGACATGAAGTGGGGTGTGTGGAGCTGCCATCCACTGACTCTCCGTGGGAGACCAGTCATGATGGGATCTCTTCCCCTGCTTTTTTTGAGCCATTGTGCTGTGTAAGTAATAAAGTGGTCATTTGCTGAAAGTTTCTGTTGTGCCTGAGCCTCTGGTCCCATGATGCACCATGCAGCAACTCACTCCACAGTGGTGGCAGAAGAACAAAAGGCAAACCCAACAATATAATCATAATTCAAGTTTCTCCTTGTGTCTTGTCCACTACCACTTCATTTTCCAGACTAAGACCCATGGCCTTAGCCCAACAAATATAGGATAGGGGGAAGTATACTTTTCTCATGAGGTTGAGTGTGTGTGAATATTGATTGAGCAACTATTTAAACTAACATATTATTTAAAAGCCTCCATTCTTCTCCTTGTTAAAATGGGGACAATAATAATTGTATTGTGTTGAAAATCAAATGAGACATTGTAAGGTACATAGTGCAGTGATGATAACCAGTAGGATTTCCTGAGGTGTTAGCTGTTTTCATCATCAGAAGGAATATTTTAGACCCATGGAATAACATGGCTGAGGGGACTTAATAATTTCGCACTTACAGAAAAATTGTAAAAATAGCACAAAGAATTTTTGTATGCTCTTCATCCATATTTGCCAATTGTCAATATTTTTCCACATTTGCTTTTCCCAAATCATGTGAGACTTGGTTGCAGATCCATGCCCCTTTATCCTTAAATAGTTCAGTGTATATTTCCTAAGAACAAGAACAGTCTGTTAGACAGACACAGAACAAATATCAAATTCAGGAAATTTAACATCAATACAATAATATTGTCTACTATATAGTCCATATTCACATCTCACCAACTGTTTTAATAGTATCTTTTATGACAATCCCTTCCCCTTTCCCCCTTCTCCCCTATCCAGAATCTGATACGAAGTCCTGCACTGGACTTAGTTGTCATGTTTTGTTTTGTTTTTAAAGATTTATTTAATTTATTTATTCCCCGCCCCACTTGTTGTTTGCGCTCACTGTCTGTTCTCTGTGTCTATTCATTGTGTGCTCTCTGTGTCTGCCTGTCTTCTTTTTTCAGGAGGCACCGGGAGTCAAACCCAGGACCTCCCATGTGGGAGGAAGTTGCCCAATTCCTTGAGCCACATCCCCTTCTTGCTTGTTGTGTCTCTCGTGTTTCCTCGCTGTGTCATCTCATTGCGTCAGCTCGCTGTCTTGCTTGTCCTCTTTAGGAGGCACTGAAAACTGAACCCGGAACCTCCCGTGTGGTAGGTGGGTGCCCAGCTGCTTGAGCCACATCCTCTTCATTGTCATGATGTTTTCACTTGCCTTTAATCTGGAACAGTTCTTCAGCCTTTATCTTTTATGATACTTATTTTAAAAGGTGACAGACCAGCTATTTTGTAGCATGTCCCTCAGTTTCATATTTGGGCAGGAGCACTATCTGAGAGCTACTGTGCTCTTTACAGAGGGTCGCGTCAGAGGCACATGGTGTCGTTAGTGATGATGCTACCTTTCATCTTTTGGTTAGGGTGATGTCTGCCACCTTCTGCACTATAAACCAGTTTTCCCTTTTGTCATTTATAAGTAATCTTTTTGGAAATACTCTGAGATTCTGTAATACCCTCTTGTCCACTGAAGTTTTCACAGTAATTAATTATTCTTGCCTGAATCATTCCCATGTTTATAAAAGGGTGATTTTCTAATTCGATTGTTTTTTCTACATTTATTAGTTAGCATTTAACTATATAAAAATACTTTCCCCTCTCTCACATTTTAAAAAATTTAATCAGTATGGACTGTTGAATTTTATTTTACTCAGCAAGTTATAGGATATAATTTATTGTTTTTATTATATTTTGATACCCAAATTGTCCCCAATTTGTCCATTTGAGAGCCCCTTCAAGTTGGCTCCTATGTCCTTTGATCATGTCCTTACTTTCCTTGATTTTTGGCATAACAAATTGTTCCAAGCTCAGGTTGTACCTTCTTGATCCAGTCATGGAATTAGTCATTTCTCCAGGGAGCTCTAGTCATATATTCTTTTGCCTGCAGGCTGAATCACAGCAATTCAGATGAAAATGTAGCCTGTAACCTCAGTAACTCAGGTTTAGTGACATTATCCTGAGTCCTCTGAGGAACTAGACACTTAAACATGTTTTACTGATTCTTACATAAGAATTCCAAGTTAACGATATTACAAAATACCTTATTTTGCTAACTCGACTAATGTATAAAAATTGCAGTCTCCGTTGATTGAACACATAAAGTACATTTAAATATTATTCATTATAACATAAAAGATGTGACTTGCAGATTCCACACTAAGCAAAATAAATATATAGTATCTTATAATAGACATTTAATCCTGGAAAATACTTTTTCAGGAAGGAAAAAAAGTGTAAATAAATGGTGAAACATAGAGGCTGTAAATTCCTGTATTTACTGTTATTTCTTTATATTAAAAAGCTCCTGTCAATGATCTTTTTTAAAAACAAAACAAAACAATCAAGTACAGTGAGGAATCTGGGCATTCTCTTGTCTGTTGTAGGAGAACAATGTCATCTGTCTGAATTTGACAGGTAAACTTGTGATTATATTAGCAGAAAGAACTCATAAGATATCATTAGTTAGGAACAGAGTAGGTATGGATAATCTCTATTTGAACTTTTTTACTAACAAAAATGCCTTTTCATTGTGCAATCTGTGTAGGAAGTAGGTTACCCATTTATGAATGGATTTTTTTTCTACCTCCTTCTGCTTGCCCTCTCTTCCAAACTAGCACCCTGTTGATATTCCCATGGATGTCAAACACAGCACTCCTCTTCACACTCTTGAGGATGTTGGCTTCTCCAACAAGAAAGCTGAGTTTCCTGGGGCTTCTGGAATGACAGAAAAGCTCCTGGTTGCAATCCATACCTTGTCTCCAGATCTTTCTAGACTGTGAAGTGCCTGAAAGGATTTCTGAAGAATTCCAACCTTGGCCTAGCTGAGGGGTGACCCACTAGTGTTCAGGGATAATGCTTTCCAAATTTTTATATAAGCAACCGGAGATTAGGCATGTCTCTACTGATATCTCACAGCTGTTGCATAGAGAAAGTGCTCAATAAATATTTGTTGAGCTGAAATTTGATTTTCTCCTTTACCAATATCCAGTTTTGCAATGTGTTCATCTGCATTTTTTCCAATAACATTTATTTTTAATCCGGCAATAATCCAGCTTAGACTCTTATCACTCACAACTAAATACATTACTTTAAAAACAGTGATTAGGCACCAGAATTCAACTTACAAAGGGAGCACATTACATACTCAAAGGTGAGTGATTGCAGCAGGTCTCGCTGCTGTGCAGATCCAAGGCACAACCCTTATTAGTGGTTTGGTTCTTGGGAGTGGGAAGGCTCCACAGAAGTTCACAGATACCATCTTTTCTGAATTAAAAGTCTAATTTATAGCTCTAGAATAACAGCATCTTTATTTATATTTGTTTGACTAAGTTAGTGATGTATTTAAGCCTCAAATCATATACTTAATACATGCTTAATGATTGACATGAATGATAAAAATAGGAATTTGTGACTTTCTTCAAAATAAATAATAATTTGAGTATGAAGAAGAAATATGAACTATTTGTTCTTTCATCTCATAATCCTTTGAATCTCAGCCAGTTTTGGCACTAGGCTCAGGAGACATCATCTGTTTTGGAATCCCAGACCTGCCATTTATTGGTTGTGATTATTGGGAAAATTTCTTAACCATTCTCTGTGTGCATTAGCTCATCTTTAAAATGGGCATGATACAAAAATATTCCATGAAAATAGTAACCAAAAGAGAGCTGAGGTGGCTCTAGTACTATCAGATAAATTAGACTTAAATCAAAACTGCTACAAGGGGCAAAGAAGGATACTATATACTGATAAAGGGATCAACTCAACAAAAAGATATCACAAATATAAATATATATACACTAAAAACAGAGCCCCAAAATAAATAAAACAAATATCAACAGATTTGAAGGGAGAAATAGATGGTGTGTCAGTTTCTTGGTTGCTAGAACAAATTCCATACAATAGGCTGACTTAACAATAGGAATTTATTGGTTAATGGTTTCAGAGGTAGAAGACTTGCTTCCTCCTAGGGTTGGTAACTTTTGGTTGGCTTGCAATCTTTGGGGTCCTGTGGCTTTCCTGAATGAAATTTATAGTATTTATTTGAAAAAATTTAAAAAAAAATTAAAAAAGAAGAAACATCTCAAATTAGTGACCTGATCTCACACCTGAAGGAACTAGAAATAGAAGAACAAACTAAACCCAAAGTGAGTAGAAGAAAGGAAATAACAAAGATTAAGAAATAACAATGAAATAGAGAATAGAAAAACAACTGAGAGAATCAATGCAACCAAACATTGGTTCTTTGTAAAGATCAAGGAAACTGACAAACTTTTAGCAAGACTGACAAAGAAAAAAGAGAGAGGACACAAAAACTAAAATTAGAAATGAAAGGGGGAGACATTACTACTGACACCATAGAAATAAAAAGGATTATAAAAGGATACAATGAACAATTGTATGCCAGCAAATTAGATAACCTAGATGAAATGGACAAATTCCTAGAAGCACACAAGCTACCTACACTAAGTCAAGAAGAAATAGAAGATCTCAACAGACCAATAACAAGTAAAGAGATTGAATCAGTTATCAAAAAACTCCAAAAAAAAGAAAAGTCCAGAACCAGATGGCTTTACTGCCAAATTCTACTAAACATTTAAAGAAGAATTGACACCAATCCTGCTCAAACTCTTCCAAAATTGAAGGGAAGGGACCACGTCTTAACTCATTCTATGAGGTGAGCATCATCCTAATACCAAATCCAGATAAAAAGATAGCACAATAAAAGAAATTTTTTTATCAAGAAGAATGACAATGAAAATATTCTCGTTGTCCTGATTTTGTGATTATCAGGGTAGGCTAAACATTCACTACATTAGAAACCATGCATATGTCCCCAGACCTAGTTTTTCTCCCTAGGTCTAGTTTTTGGAATGCTGGTGATAAACTAAGCCTGATTTATTATATGACCATCCTGTATGGGAAAAGACTGTAACTTTGAGTATCTTTGGTCAACCTTAAGAGATATAACAGAGGGCTGGATGTGGCTTCAGTGGTTGGGCCTTTGTCTCCCATATGGAGGGACCTGGGTTCGATCCCCGGGATCTCCTGGTAAAAAAAAAAAAAAAAAAAAAAAAAATATATATATATATAGAAGGCACGTGGGCCACCATGCTCCATGCATGGGTGTACCGTCAAGCCCCATGGGCAGATGAGCCATCAGGCCCAGCGAGCCATGCAGCCAGATGATGACATAACAGGAGAGTGACACAAGGGAGAGCCAAGACGAGATGCACTGAAAAACCAGGAACTAAAGTGGCGCAGGTGGTAGGTGCCTCTCTCCCACATTGAAGTTTCCAAGGATCGAATCCCAGTGAAGACAGGAGGAGAAGGATGAGAAGAGAGGGCAGGAAATGGACACAGAGTCGCTCAGTGAATGAACACAGAAACAGCAAATATGGGGGTGGGGGAGGATAAAAATGGATAAAAGTAAATAAATAAATAAATAAATCCTTAAAAAAATGTATAGGGGAGAAAGATACAGACTATGGTTGGTAGTAATAATTTGACGATGCTCTTTCATGACTTGTTAACAAATGTTTCACAACAATGCAGGGTATTTGTGTGTGGGGGTGATGTGTGGGAGCCCTGTATGATGTTATACATGTTTGTTTTGTAAGTTCACAATGTTTACTGAACACTTATGGTTTATGTATGTTCATGTATGAATGATATATTTCAATAAATTGTTTTTTTAAAAAAGAAGAATGACATAGGGAGGACCCATATTTTCTGATTTTAAAGCTCATTACCAAGCTACAGTAATCAAAACAATATAGTATTTGCACAAGGACAGTCATATAGATCAATGGAATTGAATTGAGAATTTAGAAATAAATCCTCACAACTATGGCCATTTGATTTTTGACAAGGGTGCCAAATTTACTGAATGGAGAAAGAATAGTCTCTTCAACAAATGTTGCTGGGAAAACTTGATATCCATATGCAAAGGAATGAAAGTGGACCCCTACATCACACCATGTATGAAAATTAATTCTAAAGGGATCAAAGACATAAAAATAAGAACAAAATTTATAAAATTCCTAGGAGAAAACATAGGGGAACATCTCCAGGATCTTTTAATAGGCAATGGATTGTTAAGCTTTACACCAAAAGCATAAGCAACAGAAGAAAAAAATAGATAAGTTAGACTTCATTAAAGTTAAAAGAAAAACTCTTGGATTATGGAGAGCCCTGCCCCAATTGAGATGGTGGAGCAAGAAGCTTTAGGTCTCCATCTTCCCACAGAAGATTTGAACAGCCAGCAAGAACTGTCAGAAACATCTTTCTCAAAGCTCCAGTATACAGTTGGAGGTTTGCAGTAATAGGACAAGCAATGAATCAGGAAAAAGGCAGAATAAAAGTGGTAGGATATCCTAGTACCCCGGCTAGCCCTTCCCTCCCCCCTCATTGGTTCAGTGCAGAGTTTAGGTCCTTCATCCTAGTTCTGGGGGGAGCAGTGTAACCTTCATGCCTATACTGGGAGCATGTATGCTTGGCCTAGTTTCTCTGGTGGGAGACTGAACCAGACCCTTATCACAGGCTCACTATCCCAGAACTTGCCCTGCATGCAGAAGGCAGCTGACAGAGCTCACTACAGGACATTATGGGAGATCAGTCAAATTATGGATGCCTGAGGCCAGGGATTGCTGGCTGTAGGATATACAGTGCAGTGCCCAGCACCACGAGGAACCTGTTTCCTAGGGAAGAGGGGACATTCCTATTTGTATAAACTGGATAATTCTTAGGACCATATGTATATGCCCAAGAGAAGATGTATCCACAGGAAGGATAGGGAGACTCCTATACTATGGTCTCAGGATATTCTCTAAAGTCATTGTATGGATTAGCCCTGAAGGAGAGCACTCCCACAGGTCAAACTGCAAAGTCTGGGAATGGTGTTTTTTTTCTTTTTTTTTTTTTGTTAGCTCCTGGCATTCAAAGAAATCTCTGTCATTACACTGGCTGGATAAGGCCTTAAAGAAAAGATGCCTTAGAGTCTAAATTCCAGTGATAATGCACTAAAATATCAAAGTATTCAGGGTTCAACGAAAGATTATAAAACATACAAAGAGACAGGAAGTGAAGGTCCAAGCAAAGGGGAAGATGAAAACATTAGAAACCATTAATGAGGAGGAATTGGCCTGGAAAGAATAAAAAAATAGTCCCAATACACTCCAAGAGTTAAGGAAATTATGGACAAAGAACTAAAAGAAATTAGGAAAGTGAAAGATGAAAACAAAGAGAATATCAACAGAAGGAAACATCAATTTTCATTTGGTTTATGAAAAGGAAACAAACAGAGCTGAAGACCACAGAAACAGAAAAGAAAAATTCCCTAGAGGGGTTCAACAGCAGATTGGAGTGGCAGAATAAAGAATCAGTGATCTTGAAGATAAGACCATTGAAAAGACCCAATATAAGAAGCAGAAAGAAGAAAGAATGAAGAAAAGTGAACAGAGCCTGAGGAACCTGTGGGGCACGATCTTGCATACCAATATATACACATTGTGGGAATTCCAGAAGGAGGAGAGAGAGAGAGAGAGAGAGAGAGAGGGAGAGAGAGAGAGAGAGAGAGAGAGAGAGAGAGGTGGGTTGGGGTGGAGGGGTTCAGAGAGAATATTCAAAGGAATTATGACTGATAACTATCCAAATTTAACAAAAGACATGAATTTATATATCCATGATGCTTAACGAATGCCAAACAGAATAAACCCAAATAGATCCACACCATGATATATTATAATCAAACTGTCATATGCCAAAGATAGAGAATTCTGAAAGCCACAAGACAGAAGCAACATGTTATGTCCAAGGGAATCTCAATAAGATTAAGTATTGATTTCTCTTCAGAAATCATGAAGGCAAGAAGGCAGAGGGATGATATATTTAAAGAACTGAAAGCAAAAAATTGGCCAACCAAGAATTTTATATCTGACAAATTGTCTTTAAAGAGATATAGGTTAAGACATCCCAGATAAAGAAAAGCAGAGGGAGTTCATCACTACCAGACCAGCCCTACAAGAAATATTAAAGAGAGTTCTGCCAGTTAAAAGGAAAAGACAAAGGACAATATATTGAATTTGCATGAAGAAATAAAGATCTCCAGTAAGTGTAACAATCTGAGTAAATATAACTGCTGGTACTAGTAGATTTTTGGCTTGTTACTCCACTTTTACTTCATACAGGATCTAAAAGGCAAATGCATAAAATGTGATGATAAATCAGTGGTTTTAGACTCGTAATGTATAAACATGTAATTTGTGACAAGAACTACATAAAGTGGGGAACTTTTCTGTGTGCTATTGAACATAGTTTGTGTATCCTATTGAAGTTAAGTTGGTATCAAAGCAAATGAAATAGTTATAGATTTAGGATGTTAAATTTAAGCCCCAATGGTAACTACAAAGAAAATATCAGAGAATATGTAAGCTCATAGAGGCAGAAATTAGAGTAGAGGTTGCCAGGGGCGTGGGGCAGGAGGAGTGGGGTGTTAATGCATAGTGGATGGAGGGTTTCTGTTTGGGGATATGAGAATGTTTTTGTACTGGAAGGTGCTGAAAGTACCTCAGCATTGTGAATGTGATTAATCCCACTAAACGGTATGCTTGTGGGAGCTGTTGAAATGGGAATGTTAATGCTGTATATATGTTCCCATAATAAAGAAAGAGCAACTAAAAAGACAATGACAATTAAATGCAAAACATGATCCTGGATGGGATCTAAAAATGGAAGAAAGTCTCAAAAGGACATTATCGGGACATATGAAAAAATTGGAGTATAGACTGAAAGCTTTATATCAATGTCAAATTTCTTGAACTTGATAACCAACCTAAGGTGGTTACATAAGTAAACATCCTTGCTCTTAGGAAATGTACATAGCAATATTAAATGTTCAAGGAGCATGATGCATACAACCTATACTCAAATGTTTAGAAAATGGATTATTAGATAGACAGATAGAAGGATGGATAGAAAAGTAAACAGACTGATAGATGGATAGATAGAATGATACAGCAAATGTGGCAAAATGTTAAAACTGGTGCATCTGGGTATCTGGGGGGTGGGTAGGGGTATGTTGCATTTCTCTATGTGAGGTTTGCATTATTTTTGTAACTGTTCTGTAAGTTTGAAAGTGTTTGAAAATGAAAAGTTTTAAAAAATTAAAAACTGTTATGCATCAAAGGACATTATCAGGAAAATGAAAATACAGCCTACAGAATAGGAGAATATATTTGTGGAACGTATATCTGATAAAGGTTTAATATCGAGAATATATAAAGAACTCCTGCAATTCAAAAACAGAAAGACAAAGAACCCAGTTAATAATGGGCAAAGGACTTGTCATTTCTCCAAAGAACATATACAAAAGGTCAATAAAAACATGAAAATGTGCTCAACATCTTTAGTCATTAGGGAAATACAAATCAAAACCACAATGAGATACCACTTCACACCCACTAGAATGGCTAGTATTAAAAAAATGCAAAATAACAACTATTGGCAAGGATGTGGAGAAATAGGAATCCTTGCACATTGTTGGTGAGAATGTGAAATGGTGCAGCTGTTGTGGGAAAGAGTTTGGTGGTTCTTCAGAAAGTTAAGTATAGTATCACCACATGACCTTGCAATCTCATTTCTAGGTATATATCCAAAGGAATTGAAAAGAGGGACTCAAAGAGATATTAGTATGCCAATATTCATAGCAGCATTTTTCACAATAGCCAAAAGGTGGAAGTGACCCAAATGTCCAACAAAAGATGAATGGATAAACAAAGTATCATATACATACAATTGAATATGAATCAGCCCTAAAAAGGAATACAAGTTCTGATATGCGCTATTACATGGATGGACCTTGAAGACATCATGTTGAGAGAAATAAGCCAGACACAAATGAACAGATACTGTGTGATTCCACTTTTATGAAATAGCTAGAATATGCAAATCCATAGAGATGGAAAGCAGGGTATAGTTTACCTGGGACCGGGGTGGGGGTGGGAAATGGGGAGTTAATGCATAAGGGTGGAATTTTTATTTCGAGTGATGGAGAAGCTTTGGTAATGATTGATGGTGAGAGTAGCACAACATTGCAAATAAAATTAACACCACTGAATTGTATACTTACTGGTGGTTAAATTGGGAAATTTTATGTTGTACATATGTTAAAAGAATTTTTAAAAGGTAAATTTTATAACAATCTATTCCATAACAGTAAAGTGAGGCTAAAACCAGTAAACATGTATGAAAAGCTCCCTATAGAGCTTGTCATGTGGAAAGTGACAATAATTTTTAGCTATTTGGTGAGGCTGTGAGTTGTTCTGGGAACAGGATTCTTCTATTGGTCCTTCTAATACTATAAATAGCTGAAAGCTCTGCTGATTATTGAGGAAGGGAGTGGGTTAAATTAGCCTTGTGGGGCTCGGAAATATTTCTGGGCTGAGATTATAGTTTTCTAAAATGGAGTCTCTTTCTTTGGGTCTCACAGTGGCCATGGAGGTCCACCTGCTGCCCATTGTTGGCCAATCTGACTTTCAAGAGGACATGGCACAGAGGTGAGCCTTGCTGCAGGAATATTATGCTCAGGGGACTCATGAGGAGGCAAACCATTAGGGAGGACAATTAGAAGGAAGGAGGACTGAGGTATCTAATGTCAGGCTTTTAGTAGAAGTGGAGAGATGCTGTCGATGATGGAGAGCAGGAGTCCAAGTTTGTAAAAACGTATTCACAAGGCTGATGTATACATTGGGCAGATGTCCGGCTGTTACTTCACAAGGGCTGTGGGTCTCACGGATGCTGTAAAAGCTCTTTTAAGGGGCCTCTCCCACCTATTAGCCTCTACAGTGTCCCTTTAGAGAGCTCATGACATCTTGCCCTGTGCTTTCAGAATGTGGGCTCACCTGCCCGTCTCTCTGCAAATCCCGAGTGGCCAGGTGCAAACTTAAACCTAAGGACCCTGAAAGGGATTATGGACACAAAGTATGGTCAGGAGCTGCCTTCTGGCCGAGGGCTAAGAGTCTATACGCCCTTCTGGTTTCTCCTGTGTATTTCCTCGGGGACTGGGATGCTTTGCAATCTATGGCCTGCTTGTCTTAGTTTCTAGGGCTGCTGTAATGAAGTACTACAAACTGGGTGGCTTAAAACATCAGAAATTTGTGCTCTTACTGCTCTGGGGAACAGAAGTCTGAAATCAAAGTGTGGTCATGCTCCTGCTGAAACCTGTAGAGGAGAGCCCTTCATTGCCTCTTCTGGCTTCTAGTGGCTTCTGGCAATCTTTGGTGTTCCTTGGCTTGTGGCAGCAT
Organism: Tolypeutes matacus; assembly: GCA_026826555.1. Taxonomy (NCBI): domain Eukaryota; kingdom Metazoa; phylum Chordata; class Mammalia; order Cingulata; family Chlamyphoridae; genus Tolypeutes; species Tolypeutes matacus. The sequence goes on from JAKSZT010010858.1 coordinate 19,044,552, forward strand.
CACTCCAATCCCTGCCATATCATCACATGTTGTTCTCCACCGTGTCTGTCTGTCTGTCTGGATTTCCTCTTCTTATAAGGACATCGGACGTATTGGATTAGGGCCCACCCTCCTCCAGCCTGGGACCTGGGGTTAGGACTTGAAATTGTCTTTTTGTGAGACAGAAGTCAACCGCTTCTGGGATATTTGGGTTCCAATATTTGAAGAAACCTGAAAGCAGGCAGTGACGTTTGAGAGAGGGATGAAGGCAGTTCTGCAATGAATGAGTAGCAAAGGTTATGTTTGGTCATTTATTACATTTTCATTTTAATTAGTATGCTTGTTTGCTTCTCTTTGACCTGTTATGCTTCAATGATTTTTAGTTACTTTGCTTCCTTGATCTAGACAAAATATCTCAAACACTGTACAAGTAATTAATTTCAAATATTGTCTTTCTTCTGTAAGTAAAAAGATACATGTATTTTTCACTGATCAAATGGCTACCACATTTACCATGATGTGGCCTGCATTTCAGAGCAACTCTTCCTTTCAGCACTTTAAATCCTACGTGGACGTGTGGAAAGGTTTCTAATTCCGCAATGCTGAACTGTTAAAATGGTGTGGCGCCTGAATGGTTTCATGCCACTAATAAAAAATGAAAATCCCCATGGGCAACCGCTTTTCCTAATTCTGTTTGATTTTCTGAAAGCAGATACCATTATTCAGAGCACATATGAAATCATGCACCTGAGCATTTAAATTTGGGAGTACGTCTCTTACAAGACTTAGCTTGTAAAAAGCTTAAGGGAACTAACATTTTCCTAGCAGCAGATTTAATAACCCTGAGGAAGGCTTTGTGAGCCCTTCTGTTCATCATAGAACCTGTTTTTTAATGTGTCATAGAAGGGGAATAGATTTTATTAAGGAAATTTCTATTCCACTGACAAGATATATGAAAATCATAAAACGAATCGTGCTATGTGATGATTTGTAAGGTTTCTGTTAAGTTTTTCTTCCGGTTTATGTTATTTTTTCCAACACTGAAAAAAAAAAGTATTAGCTGCTTACTTTGGAAAAATAAAATCCAGCTTGTATTAAATCTAGACAGGAAAGCTCCTTTCTAATAGCACTGTGCTCTTCTTTCGTATGCATCCTTCACTCATTCATTCTTCCTTTGGTTTAGTCGTTGCCTTCCGTGTTAGGTGCAGGATGCATGGCACATGACGACACTTTATGAATTTGGAAGGACACTCTGAGCTTCTTTCCCTACTTCCTTTTCTTCTCATTCAATAGTCATCTGTCCACGGGCACGCACATGTGTTGGCAGGATGGGCATCCCAGCCGGGTAGAGATACTCGGCAGTGTGCTGGGGTACACAAGGCCAGGGGGTGTGCAGCTGAGCCACGATGTTTTGCCATCTAGCTGCAGCTCCACACAAGATGATGGCACGACTCCTTCAGGGCATTTTGACTCATTCTCCATCTATGAAGGGGCATCATCACCTGAGAGCCTGAATTTTTCTAGAACGATCACCTCAATTTCTTGTTTTGAATTGCTAGTGGAAATTTTAGCCTTGTGCCCTTTAAGTATTTTTGTATCTATCACTCATCCATTCACTCAAGTATTTATTGTGTATTTACCACATGGCAAGCAAGTTCTACGTGCTGGAGATACAGTGATGGGGGGAAAAAGATGGCCCTCATCTTCAACTACAGGGACCCTGGCTTAGTGGGAAGGGAGACATTAAATAAAGAACAACCCAAATATAAAAACAGAAACTGTGAGAGGCTCCCTGGAAAGAGAAGCTCAGTGTACATGGAGTGATTCTTGCAGGGGAACCGGCTTTGGAATGCTGGGGCCCAGGGGAGGCCTCTCTAGAAGTGACACATAATAGGTTATCCAGGAAAGGAGTCAGGCAGGAGAGGGTTCTGAGTAGAAGGCACAGCACGTGGGAAGAGGCTGAGTGAGGGCTCATGCAGGGGGCTCAGTGTGAAGGGGGCAGAGTGCAGGGGGCACATGCTCTCAGTGGTCCCTCCAGTCCCTGTGGCACTCCCTGTTCCTTAGCAAGCATCTGTGATGTTTCGTCTGAGGGCTTCCTGGCATGTTCATCCTGTGGACTTGCTGGTTCAGGGCAGGCCTGGGGAGCAGCCTTCAGCCAAGGACAAGGAGAGATGGAGGATAACCGCCCAGCCTCCTCACCCCTCAGGTGGGATAACTCTGGGGCAAGTCCTCCTCCACCTCTTAGAGGTTTCCGGCGGGATTGAGCTTGAGCAGTCCACAGGGGTAATCTGCTCATTAACACATAGGCACTGGTTTCTTTCTTTTCTTCATATCATTCCCCTCCTCCTCCTCCAGCACTTTCTGGGGTCATCTTCCCTCAAAAAGATTTCCCTTGAATCTTTATGTATCAGTCATAGCTTTCCAGAGAAGTGGAACCAGTGGGATATAATGTATTTCAGGGAATTGACTTATCCAATTATGGGGGCTGGCAAGTCCAAAATCTGTAGGGCAAGCTGATAGACCAGACTAGAAAATCTGGCAGGAGCTGACAGTGCAGTCTCGAGGCAGAATTACTTCTCCAGGGAAATCTCAACTTTGCTGTTAAGGCTTCCAACTAGATGGATGAAGCCCCCCACTCCCCATTATCAAGGATAATCTCCTTTACTGTCAACTGATTGTAGATGTTAACCACATCTACAAAATACGAATGTATTTTTATCTTCATTATTTATAGATGTAGTATGGTGGATTTGCCTGCTCGCTAAAAATATTTGTGGTGCATTCGCAGACATGCACAGAGCAGTAAAATTCCTAGCCGAGGTTGAAGAAGGCTGGTTTGGCTTTCACTATTTCTGCTCACAGGGTCTATACAGAACGTAACTACCATGAATCGTGAGAAATGACTGTACTTCCACAACAACACCTAGTTTGATTGACAGGTGTTCACCCTATCCAAGTCCATCCAGTAAACTAACCATCACACCTGGTCTTGGGGCCTGCTCCTGGTGGAACCCAAGGTAAGATTGTGAGGGAGGGAGAGTGTGGTGGGAGACAGGACGGCAGCGAGGGCCAGCGAGGCTCTCAAAGCAGGTACTGTGGATCCCCAGGGTTGCCTGAGACCCTTCAGCGGCCATGCAAGGTAAGACCCATTTTTCTTAATAATACTAAGATGGTATTAAACTTTTTCACCATTTTGATATTTTACTGCTGCTGGGAAAACAACAGTGGATAAAATGATGGGGCTTTGGGACAAATCAAGGAGTCATTGTATTCACTACATGCATTTGCAGAAAAAAGTGCAAGTTTCACTTAAGAATGTCCCTGATGGACTGCTTTTTATTAAGTCTCTACTCTTGAGCATGCTTTTAAAAAACCTCCCTGTAAGGATAGGGGAAGTAAGCATTAAGAAATTCTGCTGCACCCCAGTCTCCAGGGGTTGTGTCCAGGAAAAGTACTCCTATTGTTGAATTGTGAGCTGAACTAGCTGCTTTCTTCATGGAACTTTTTTTTTTTCAGTTGGAAAGAATGACAGACACATAAACTATGATTATTCAGACTTGGATATCCAGCAGGCATTTTCTCAAAAATGAACAAAGTGAGTCTGTCTCTTCAAGGAATACAATAGACAGTATTTATGACCAAGAATAAAATTTGAACTTTCAAATGAAAACAAGAATTTTGGAAAACTTGTGTATGTCATGGTAAGCTTGACAGCTTCCCAATACTTAAAGACTTTTCTAATGAGATGAGTGGTGATTTTAAAAAAAAATATGTTATTTTGATATTTTATAAATAAATGTATCAACATTTGGAAGATCTGCCTAACTCAGTGAACCAGTATCTTCCAAACGACCAATGCACGATGATATAAAATCATGCATGGGTGAGAGAGCCATACAAAGCACTAGACAGTCCAATGGATTTTAAGGTAATAGAGTATGAAACGTTTGTTGATATGGTTTCAACTTCCACACTGCAACTAATCTTTAAGAAATGACCACTTGCTGAGATTTGGTGTAGCATCAAAGAAGAACATCCACAAGATATGAAATGGCTATTAAATATTCTTCCCTTTTCCAACTGCTTAGCCATGTGAGGCTGAGTTTTCTTCAAGTTGAATGCAGAGGCAGATATGAGTGTCCAGTTATCTTCTATTAAGCCAGACATTAAAGTGATTAGCAAAAAGGCAAAGTAATGTCACACTTTTTGCTAAAATTGTTTGTTTTGGAAAATAGAGTTAGTTTTCATAAATACATATATTTATATAATTATATAGTGGGTTTATTATTGTTATTTTAAAATGTATTAGGTTCCTCAACAAGTTAAACATAGGACTACCTACATGACCTAATAATTCCACTCCTGTATATCTAAGTATATACTCAAAATAATGAGAAAACAGGTGTTTAAACAAAATCTTGGATACAAATGTCCACTATAGCAGCACTATTCACAATAGCCAAAACGTGGAAATGGTGCAAAAGTCCATCAAAGGAGAATGGATAAAGAAAATGTGCTATATTCATACAATGGACTGTTATTTGACCATAAAAAGAAATTAAGTACTGACAAATGCTACAACAGGAATAAACCTTGAAAACATTATGCTGAGTGAAAGAAGCCAGACACAAAAGGCCACATATTGTATGATTCCATATATATGAAATATCCAGAATATGGAAATCCAAAGAGATAGCAGTGTTGTGGTTGCCAGGGACTAGGGGAAGGGGGAACTCGTGTGTGTGTGTGTGTGTGTGTGTGTGTGACTCTTTAATGGGTATGTTGTGCCCTTAGGGAGTGATGGAAAGTTCTGGAACTAGAGAGTGGTGATAGTTGCACAATATTGTGAATGTACTAATGCCACTGAATTGTACACATTAAAATGGTTAAAATGGTAAATTTTATATTATGTGCATTTTGTCACAGTGAAAAGCGACTTATGGGAATCCTGCATTTTATGCATGATTGTTCTGTAAACCCACAACTTCTCTAATAAAGGGGAAAAAAGATTATGCAGGGGAGGAAGCACAACCACAAGTTGCTTTCTTTACAACTTTGCCCTGTGGCGTGAAACAGTTGCCCACTTGTCCTTTTGTAATATTTTAGAGGAGAGGGAGAGCCTGCCTCTTAACAGCGCCAGATGAGAAAGGAGACATTGTCATTAGAGGCCATCCCCTCTGTATCCTGGGTTTAAGGGAAGGCAGCACTCATCCCAAGGGAAAAAGCTGTGCCTAAGGTGTGGCTCAGGAACCTGGCTAAGAAGTGATCTAAGGGTTGGGGATTGGGGTTGGGGCCTCCAGTTCTGCTCTGGCCTTTGAAATAACTGAGGAGGGTGGGATAAAACAAAACAAAACAAGACAATAAAACAAAAAAACCCAACATTATTACCTCATACTGTCTGAGGAAGGGGGAAAAAACCTTGAAAGAAAGAAAGGATGAAAGAAAGAGTAAAAGGAAAAGAAGGAAGGAGAGAGGAAGACAGGGATAGAGAGGCAGAGAGGGGAGAGGTGGGGAGGGGTGAGAGGAAAAGGAAGGACATTATATACTGAAAGCCAAGCAACTGTACTTCACCTATTTTTTTTTTTTTTTTTTTTACTTTGTCTCAAATGTGACACATTTGTTCTATTTGTCACAAGTTGACAAACAGAAAAACAAAACCTAACAAAATGAAGGGAATAACTATTCCATGATATAGTCACAGAGGTTAGAAGTCTTAAAAATATTACCTAATCACTTCATCCTGAGAGAACGATGATCTTTCTTCTCCGCCAAATTTAATGCCTGCCAGCTGGCTTCTTTAATTTGGGACATGGCATCTCTAATATTGATGGGAATTTCTGGTTGGTGATGACAAGAAATTGTTGAGATTGCATAAGAGTACTTGTTCTTACATTCTAGGAGGAAAAAACATTCCAACCACATTCTCTATGTGCCTTCCGTTCATTTTTGTGATATCATTTTTAGGAGGCTTTTGTTTAGTTTAATTAATAGTAGATTTTCCTGTGTCTTTTAACAAACTCACTTTTGATCAGGCTAGTAAAACATAAAATGTAGAAGGCAGAAATGGAGATTGAAAATTACATGTATGTGTGGAGAGAGAGAGAGAGAGAGAGAGAGGGAGAGAGCGAGTGAGCGCATGTTGGGTCTGTGGGCTTCAATTCATGGCTACAATGAGTACAAATAATAAGATCAAAGCAGTTTCAGTATTTTATGTACAAACATGACTCAGTGTAAATACAAATTTTTGATAAATGCAAAAGCCAGTATTGGTCAATCTGACTTATTCCTCACTGCCCACTGTGACTTAGAACTCTGCATTCCTCATAAATTCTGCAGCAATCCTCTATTGATTTCTGTAAGCAAAAACTTACAGAATGTGAAATCTAGTTCAGTAGTATAAATGTACACCATTAAAAAATGGATTAATAATTTAAAACATAAAGTTTTCTCAGTTTAAATGTCTATTATGGTAAATGCTGATAGCTATAATCCACCACACAAAATCTCTTTGAGGTTCTCAATACTTTTGAAGAGTGTTAAAGGGTGTGAGGTTAAAAGGCTTGAGAAAGGCTGATGGGGAGCCTTGAAGGTTGTTTGCAGGATTTTGTCTATTCTTACGGACGCAGTGAGGAGCCACTGAAGAGTATGGAGCAGGTCTTAAAAATTGTAAATCTCGCGAGTGTGTTTGTGCGTGTGATTAAAATCTGTTAACTTCTGCGGCTATGGAAAGCGAAGGGACCCTAATGGAGCATTTACAATCTGTTCCATCAGTCCCTGCTAGAGAGACACCCACTCAGCGGCTCTCTCCAGCAGATGCACACAGGGGTTTGAGCTCCATCTTAAGTGAGGTTTCCTTTCTTCAATTAACTGCCTGCAAGTCATCTGAGGCATACAGAAAGCATCGTTAGTCACAAGCCACTTACCAAATACCCACAAGTTCCGGTGCGGAGACGGGCAGATGGAGGCCACCTGAAAAAGATAGGTCAGCGTCCTTATCCTGGAACACACTAGTTTTCTAGAGGCAAAGGATAACCATCCTTCCCTCCTCTGATTCGTCTTTATGGGTATTGTGTTCTTTAAATTTCTCCTCCTTGCTTTGGAGGGTGTGATCCAGTTGAGACAATGGAAGGGGTAAGGGAAGATTTAATCTGGGTGGAGGTGGGGGAGGAAAAGGAAAAGGAAAAGGAGAAAGTCATCCAGCTGAAGCATCATTTTCAGTGGGTCAAGAGCACATTGTTCAAGTTCCCAAACTTGCTTGGCTGTTCTGACATGGGCAGACGGGAGTGGGGAAGGGGTTCCTTTTGAGTTTAGAAAACAGTGTTTAATGGAGTGGAGTGGAGACGTGAGCATTTGTCTTGCTGAGCAGAGGTCAGCTGACTGTAGTTCCTTCAGGCAGGACTGGAAAAATAGAGTGAATTGTAATATGGCCAATGTGATGCTGAAGCAAATGCTAAGTTTGTAGATGAGATGACAGCATGACTGAGCAACAAAGAATGTGCATGCCAGCGTGAATCCAGCAGCACAGGCGGAACTGCCGGGTCTTTTCAGCACTTACTGTTTAGAGCCCGTGAAGCTTTGAACCTGGGGGTGGGTGGGTGGGGGATGCTTAGCTTCGCCTCCATTCAGGGGGCCAGATCGCCCCTCTTGGAGGAATCGATCCATTTTTAGCATTGTATTTCAAAACTCCTTTCAGTGACAAGTGATGGATCGCTCTTTCTGAATGTGGGTAGTGGAATGGGAAGCAAATAAGTGTCCGTGTTCCCCAGGAAGGATGTGGAAATGGTTTAGGAAAGGCGGAGCTCCTCACTGCTGGAGAGCTTTTTACTGGGCAGGGAAGAGGGATCCTAGAGAGAGTTTTTGCTGGGAGCATAGAAGGCAAACATGCATCCCTGGGAAGTACCTCCAGCTAAGACCTGGTGTGGACTTTGTCAGTCTTGGAGCTTTTTCCTTTTCTCTTCTAGAAGTAGTGCTGAACTTTCAGCAGTCTCTTGCATAACTGCCATCCCAAATTCATTCCTGTCTCTGGGATCCCCTTGCAAAAGGAGGAAAGTCACAAGAGAGAGATTTCTGGTTTGAATTTGCTCCTCCTTCCCTTTTCCAGTCTTCATTAGCTTCAGTGGTATCTATCAACTAGACAATTTTAGAAAAATGATCTGGTTTGGGGATTTTGGTTTTCTGAAACGTTGCAATTTTTTCCTCCATAGTGGAAAGCTTTCCTTTGGTTCAAAGGTGACCAAAACATCCTGAAGGGACGGGACTCTAATCCAGTAAAATGATTTCTTCTCTTTCCCCTCTGTCTGTTTGTTTGACTCCATTTCTGAAAATTTCCTTAAGCCTATTTCCTTCTCTCTCTTGTAGGTCTTCATTATCTATACTTGGGATGCTTTCTACAGCATCTTTTTTTTCTTTTTTTAAAGATTTATTTTATTTACTTTATCCATTTCAAACGCCCCCTTCCCCATTTGCCGTTCCGTGTCCATTAGCTGGGCAACTCTCCACGTCCGTCTCCTGCCATCCTCCTCCTCCAGTCTTCACCAGGATTCGATCCTGGAGACCTCCGATGTAGGAGAGAGGTATTCCGCCACCTGCACCACCTCAGCTCCTGGCTTCTGGAGCTTTCGGAGCATCTCGTCCTGTCTCTCCCCCGCCACGTCACCATCCTGCTGCATGGCTCCCGGGGCCCGACGGCTCAGCGGCACACAGAGCCCGGCAGCCCATGCGCCCTCTATACATACATACATATATATATATATATATATATATATATATATTTTATTACCGGGAGGTACCGGGGATCGAACCCCGGTCTCTCCATATGGTAGACGGACGCCGAACCTCTTGAGCCACATCCGTTTCCCATATATATATTTTTTTATTTTACTGGGAGGTCCCGGGGATCGAACCCAGGTCCCTCCACATGGCAGACGGACGCCCAACCATTTGAGCCACATCCACCCGCCTCTACAGCATCTTAACTGAACTTCCTGCCTCCCAAATTGCTCTTCCCTAATCCATCTTCTTCACCACCAATGCTCATGTTAGCCCCTCCTTCACTCTCCTACCCATGCTTTGTGGTTTCCTGTCGCCTGAGGGATAAAGACTGGGCTCCTGAACATGGTAGACACGGAAGCCATTGCTGATGCTCACGAAATATCCACGTGCCCCTGCTGCTACAGTAATGTGGTATGTGAAAAGATGCCAGAAGAGGAGCAAGTGTGCTCTAGCAAGCTAGGCGAGGCTCTTATTTCACAGGAAGTGGCGTCAAAGCCATGTTAATGCAAGGAGATGGTGGTCATCCCTCGGACTGGGCTGGGAGGCTGTCAGGAGAAAGCCAGCTTTTGTGCCTGGTCAGGTATGTTTGCCTGCAGGTACTAAAGAGCGAAACCTGTCCCCAGCAGTGCTAATGGAGGCACGGAGGCAGAGCTGGGTTGAGTGGGACAGTGGGCAGGGGCCAGGGCTGACCTCCACCCCCACACAGCCAGCAGGCACCAGAACAAAGGCAGAAGGCTGCTTTGGCATCCAGCGGGGTTTGTAAGACACAGGATGCAAAGGCTTTAGCCTTCACAGAGGCATAGAGTGACCTGAGAGGGGGCACGCTGAGATGTGAGGGCTTAAAAGAAGAATGTGACTTGGGGTGCAGGGGTGATCTTATACCCTCTGGAGGTTTAGGCAGTGAGGACCCGTCTCCACCTCGTGGGGTGCAGGGGAGAGCTGGTTTCATCTGACACGCACCAGACTGCCCTGTTGTAGACCGCCTGCCAAATCCAAGCTCCCCTCAGGCCGGAAATCAGAATTCCAAGTGTTTGATGGGGAAGGGGGTCTGCTCCATGGGTTGCATTTTTATTTACTATCTTGGTTCAAATGCCAAGATGGAATTCTTGGCAGAAATAAGGCAGACCTTTTCAGAGGCATGGGAAATGTCTTTGGGGCCCCCTCCTTGAGTCTCCAGGCCCTTAGATTCTGAAGAAAGTAAAAAGACGGTGACCTCAAGGAAGATAAAACGCTGTTACCAGCTGGGAAAAGAGAATCTGCTTCCGAGTGAAACAATTGCCCATTCACCCAAAACAGGTAGAGTTAGTTGTGTCTGGCTTTGACCACCAACTCAAAACCCTAAGAAAGAGCCAACCACTTCCTGCGCACGACAAGTTGTATCTGCTCTCACGTAGCCCTGGCTCTCAATAGGACAGTGAACCGCAGAGCTGAGAGGCCAGTCTTTGAAGTCAGACAATACCAAGGATGAATTCTGCCCTTCACTGTTTCGTGGTAACTCCGTTTACTCATCTTGTACTGTCTGCCCCCCGGGGCTGTAGTGAGGATGGGCTGAAGTAATAAGCAGGCCACTCTCGGCCCAGGCTCTGCTTTCTGGGCCATGCTTAGTGCCTGGGAGCTTTGCTTTCATATGAAGGGTGGGTTCAGGTTTTTAATCCCCTTGCTTTGATGTGCTCTACAACAGATTGCTGTGGACATGTCATGGTAGACCCAAGAATCACCTCTTTTTGGAGACTGTGGTTATGCATTCTTAAACTTTAAAGCAGTTGATGAGCTGTGAAAACTAGGTAAAATTCCAATGGCCTCCAGCCATAGCTTATCCGGAAACTCTACCAAGTACAAGCTGTGACCAGAACTGATTACTTCCACTGATACTTATCCCAGGATCTCCCTCTCTGTCCCTCTCTTCTCCTATCTCCTTCATTCTCTCTTCCCACCCTCCTCCCTTTTCTCCTTTCTCCCCTCTATTTCTTTTCACTCTCCCCACTTGTCTTTTATTCTCACTTACACCGGGATTGCTCTCCCCCAACCCCATCTTATTTTCGTTCTCATTATTTGTTCTTTTACCTGCCCTCGGTCAGGTGTTCATAATTTTCAGAAAGTCTGTAACCCTCTGGTCTGCGGCCTCTCCAGTGGCCCAGAACAGTCAAATACCAGCAGAAATGAAGGTCCACCTGACCCCTGTTTCCCACTTTATTAAGCCTTTATATTGGTAGCCCAGGACAAACAATTCCCTAAACACTGTGCATACTTTTCAAAGTTCTCTGAGTTGACAGATTGCTGGAGTGAAAGGAAATGTACACCAACCAGGAAGCACCAGGCCTGGCCCCTGGCAAGACTGGAAGGGAGTTACATTTGCCTGTGCCTTCTTCGAGTGAGAGCCCTGAGTCAGTCCCCACTGTCAGCAAGCCCCATCCTGGGCCCTGGGGCTCAGGGGTCCCACTGAAGGACTTCACTTCCTTTTACTCTTTCCCTACACCCCCCATATACCTCCTGGTCACCCAGCAATCAGTTCATCCAAACTTCATCCTCCTACCCAGGGAGCTTTAATGACCTAGCTTCTATCCCTCTTCTTCAAAATTTTGTTCTATGCTCCTCAAGGAGTTAGTTAGCTAATCTCCTAAGCCAGGGTGGCCCTCAGAAAAGCAGAATGCTAGACTTACGATCTCAATTCACCTGCTTCTTGGGGAAGAACAGCAGTACTTCCTGAGAGGATTGACCCTACACATTGTCATTGCTTTAGCATCTGTGATGATTATGATGTGGTGTCACTGGTCAGAAATAAAACTCCCAATCACAATATTGCTCTTATGAGAAAGTTCAACCTACCTTACGACAATCTTCATATGTGGTTTACAGAAAAATGTCCTTGGGAAAGAGAGGATTGTGTGTCTCCAAAAGAATCCTCACTTCTCTTAATGACCTCTACTGGATCCATTATCCCTCACTTTCTCAAAATCCTTCCTAACCCTCTGTATTTTTGTTTAGCCTGCATCATCACTTACAGTGATACAGCTCCTTATTGAAATGCTGATTTCTCTGAGTTGGGCAGTGTATGGAGGGGTGGAAGCTGGTGGTGTTCTGGCTTCAAGGGGGTGGGGTGGGGGCGTGGGAGTCACATACAGGTGCTATGATTTGGGAGGCATCCAAAGAGCTCATCCTAAATCATGAAATAGCTGCCCCGCTCATTCATAGGCTCTTGCCTTTTGAGAAGAGCTTAAAGGGGCTTCAGTGGTCATCCAGCTTCATTTGTTTTTATAGAAGGCAAATCTGGGGTCCTCTGAGGTTGGTGTTTCAGCCAAGCTCACACAGATGCAGCGCTGGGGCTAGGACTCCTGTCTCCCAACAGCACTTCTTCCACCATCAAAGGCCACAATCACCAGGCAAATAGCATCTGGGAGGATGAATACCTAAAACAGTTTCTATCAACCCCTTGGCAGCCTAGTGTTAATGGGTAAAAGGAAAAGGAAAGGTAGAAGTAGGACTATCCTTGGAAATGAGCTATTGAATCCAGAGCACAATTTCCAATAGAAATATGATACAAGCCATATATTAATTTAAAATTTTCTAGTAGCCATAAAAAAGTAAAATAATCTTAATATATTTTAATTTTTAATTATATATTTGAATTCTCTATCAATCAATTTAATAATATATTTTACACTTTTAATATAAAATTATTGAGATATTTTACATTATTTTTTCATATAAAGTCTTCAAAACACAGAGTGTATTGTGCACATTCAGCAAATTTCAGTTAGGACCGGCCACATATCCAGTGCTCAATAGCCACATGTACCTGCTATATTGGACAGCTCGGTTCTAGCGCATTCTACACTGAATCACTCTATCTGTTCTCCACTCACAGCATTCATGTGTGTGGCCCTTAGTCTGGGGAGAATCACCTTGATTCCTCCTGCCCTATAAAGGGATCATAATCTTTCAAAAGACACTAATGAAGCTGACAGGAAGGGGGCGCCCTGAATAACTGTCCTGAGACAACAGGCATATACCAGCAAACCAGGACACACGGTCATTCTAGTTCTAAGGAGACTCTGGTCAGAGGAGGCTCAGGACATGGCCCTGGCTATTGTGGGAGCTATTGGGTGGCCCCAGGTGAGAGCTCAAGTCTAGAGAGATGGAAGACACCTGGAAGAAGGCAGTGAGGAGGCATCAAGGGGCAACTGGGTAGAATACCTACAAGGACCACTGAAGCCCCTTCAAGTTCTTCTTAAAAGGCAAGAGCCTGTGAACAAGCATGGCAGCCATATCCAGGATAAGGAGGCTCTGATAAACCGTGGGAGTCCAAAAAGGAGGAAAGGAGCTTAAATGGCAAAATGTGAGATTTATGTCAGACCCAAGAAGGTCTCCCTGGCATTGAGGGCTGTAAGCCCTGGAAGGCATTTCTGAGACTAGTGGTGTTAGTGGCTTCTGGGGGCTTTAAAGCAGCAGGAATTCAGTTTGTCCCAAGCAAAACCCTACCTACTGCAGGGAGGGAAGAGAAATTAGTCTATGTCTGAGCTCCTGCCAGCTCTGGATGCCAAGATAAGAGCAAACTATTGGTTGTAGGAAATGTTCCAAAGATGAGAAAAAGAGTTTTAGTCAGATAAAAGTTTGTTGCAAACGTTTGTTAAAGGGTAAAGCACAAACCTTGAGGAAAATAAGAAAAATCCCAATTTACATTCTGATGACTATTGATACTATAACTGTGGAAAGAAATGCTTCTCCTATTCTGTTTACATAGACGTTAAGAAGAATAACTAAGAAAGAATCTTTGCTGGCAGTTTTTTTTTCTACCGATGTTGTTAAAACAAACAAACAAAGAAAAAGCAATAACTACAATTTTTCTTGAGTATGTATCTAAAGGAGATGTATTATATTAAACCAAATGTCTTAACTATAGTTAATTTTTTTTCTCTTTATAGTTAATTTTTAATTGTAAAAATAATATCAAAGCAAGTATCTATTTGATGCATTATCATATTTAACAGACATTTATTTTCCTGAATTAATGCTTCAGATTGGCTAAGGAAAAAATCTTTTTTTAAATTAAAATTTATATTTTTTTACAATAAAAAAGGGGTTGTAAGGGTTCAGCTGACATTCTTTAAACCAAAATGGTAAGATAATTTCAGTAACAGCAGCTGGTGAAAGACTACCTGGATAGTTGGTAGACTGGGATTCCAATTCCAATTTTGGTTACAATACAATAAAGAGCAACCCACTTAGTCACTTGGAGTCCCAGTTTCTTAGTGTCTAGGGTAGGGCTAAGATATGTTAGGATGCTCTCTTCTGCAAGTGATAAAAATAGGACTCAAATTGGTTTAAGCCATAAGCTATCTCACATAAGAGGAAGCTGGAGACACAAGCCTGAGGTGGGGAGCGTCGATTCAGAGGTCCCATGGTGTCATCGACCATGTTCTCTTGTCTCGGCTGTACCATCCCACATCTTCATCATTTTCAGGCTGCTATGGGAGCAAGATGGCTTCCTTTCCATTCCTGAATCAGTCACTGGCCCGAGGCATAGGGTTACTCTGATGAGCTCCAACAAGTCATCAAGGTTGGACTAAACGATATGGAGGCAACAAGTCTTCCCAATTGTGGTACCCCAGAAAAAACATGTTCCTAAAGTGAAACCATTCCTGTGGGTGTGAACCAGTTGTAAGAAGGACCTTTTGATGAGGCTACTTCAGTTAAGTTGTGTCCCACCTCATTCAGGATGGGTCTTAATCCTATCACTGGAGTCTTTTATAAGAGTATGAAATTCAGAGAGAGAGAGAGAGACAGACAGACAGAGAGAGACAGAGAGAGAGAGAGAGAGACAGACAGAGAGAGAGAGAGAGAGAGAGAGAGAGAGAGAGAGAGAGAGAGAAGGATGTAAGAAGCTGAAAGCAATGGAGCCAGGAAGGGAAGGGAGAGACCAGCAGATGCTACTATGTACCTTGCCACATGACAGAGGAACCACGGATTGCCAGCAGCTGGTCTTCTGGAAGAAAGCATCACCTTGATGGTACCTTGATTTGGACATTTTCCCGGACTCAAAACTGTGAGCGAATAAATTCCCATTGTTCAAGCCAACCCATTTCATGGTATTTTCTTGGGTAGCCTAGGAAACTAAAACACCGATGATGATGTCTTATAGTAGTGGAAAAATCACTGGATGGACATTTAGTAACTGTCAATACAATTAAAAATGCAAGTTGTTGTTATTTAAATATTCCTAATGTAGTTACCATTCAACTGAAAATACCATAATGAAAAAGATAATGCATTACAATGTCTAACATCTGTCCATGAGAAGAGTATATGGTTTTAGATTTTCCTTCCCTGAAATTCCTTCAGGAAAGGAGCATACTTTGTAATGGTGAGACCAAAGGGACATCTAAAGAGGATTCACTAGAACCCGTCAAACACCAGGAGGAAAGGAAGGACATGGCCCCTTATATTGTAGTTTGGCATCTGATGTGGTTCAGATTCCTATAATAAGGTTCCAGTCTCACGTGACAATCATGTAAATGTCATATGCTAGTAAGAGAAGCAAGTGGACCAGTAAAGATGGTGGGCTACTGGGTAGGTAGATATGCATATAAATGCCAGTTACTCCACATAGTACTTGCGTGCTGGGTCAATCTATTTAACCTCCCTGAGCCTCAGTTTCCTGATTTATCCAATGAGGATAATAATATCTACCTCACAGAGTTGGTGAGATTTCATGAAACGAAGTCGAAAAGCATCAATTACAGCGTTTATCAGAAAACAGATATTCAGTAAAGGGTAGCCATATAGGCCATATAGGAGGTGTTTTCAAATTATTATTGAATAATTATGATGTGATAGCCCAGAAAACTTTGTCCCAACAAATTCAATAAATTCAAGTTAATGGATAATTAGCAAGCATCTTTCATATATAGATCTCATGCAACTTGACACCATATTCTTAGTTTTAAATAGTGGTTCATGTCTACCAATCCTCTTTAGTCCTTATGGCTTCCTCCATGCTGTTCAATCTGGACTCACAGTATTTTCTAATATATGATTGCTGGGAGGTGGGGGGGAAGAAATGAGCAAAGTATCTTCCATTGGCTGACGGTAGAGTAGTATGGGAGAGAGAAGGAGGTAGAGGCCAAGACTAAGAGTCAGTTAATGGAATCAATCACAAAACAGCTAAGCAGTTCAGAGAGAATGGTGAGTATGCATATATGCTTAAGTGTGTATATTTGTATGTGTGCATGTGGTTAATTTTCATACAAATATATATTTTTGGTCTTTATTTTAAAATCAATTTTGAAGAGGTATAATTTGTAAACAATAAATGCATCCATCTTAAGAATACACTTTGATGAATTTTCACAAAGTATATACCGCATAACTACTGTCACTACCAGGATTTAGGGAATTTCCATCATTCCATAGAGTTCTCTTGTGTTTCTTTGCACCAATCTCCCCTCTGCCAACCCTAGGCAACTATTTATCTGTGTTCACTCACTATAGATTTGTTCCTAAACTGTGCCAGGGTATCCTGAGGCGGTACAGCAAACTCACAGGGCACCATGGGATATTTTAAACATTTGAGGGAAACATGGGGATATTTGTTAGACACCATGGAAACTATTACTATTAGGTTATTCAGAGATAACTACTCAATAAATGAAACTAAGTTTTTTTTTTTTTGACCCAGAGGGTACCTTAAAAAATTACGGGGACACTAAGGTCCCCATGAACCTCTTGATCAGGAGCCTCTTGATTAGAATTTCATAGGAATGGAATCTTGCAATCCATACTCTTTTGTATCTGGCTTCTTTTGCTGGGCATAATATTTCTGAGGCTTATCCAGGCTGTTGCCTGTATCACTTTATCATTCTTTTATATTACTGAGATGTATTCTAGCATCTATGTACCACAATTTCACTAAATAAATCTGCTCTGAATGTTCATGTACATTTCTTTTGAGTATATATGTTTTTATTTCTCTTGGGTGGATATCGATAAGCAGAATTTCTGGATCATGTGTTAAGTGTATGTTTAACATTTTAAGAAATTGCCAAACTGCATTCCAAAGCACCATTTTATACTCCCAGTTGTTCCACATCCTTGCCAATATAGTATTGCCAGTCGTTTTAATTTTAGCCATTCTGGTGGGTGTGTGGTGCTATCTCGTGTTTTTAATTTGCATTTTCCTGATGACTAATGATGTTGAGAATCTTTTCATGTGCTTATTGGCCATTTATATATCTTCTTTAGTAAAGTCAGTTGAAATCTCTTGTCTATTTAGAAAATTGAGTGGTTTGTCTTTTTATGATTGAGTTGTGAATATTTTATATGTTCTTAATACAAGTTCATTGTTAGACTATATATACATATATTATTTCTATTTCTCCTGATGTATGGTTTGCTGTTTTTCCATTTTAAAAACAATTTATTGAAGTATATCATTCATACCTGAACATACATAAACAATAAATGTATAGTAAAAGTTGTGAACTTACAAAACAAACATGCATAATCATACAGGGGTTCCATACATCACCTCGCCACAAACACCTTGCAATGTTGTGAAACATTTGTAACAAATTATGAAAGAGCATTGTCAAAGTATTATTACTAACTATAGTCCATATCTTACCTTTGATGTATTTTCCTCCAACCCACTGTATTTTGTTGTTGTTGTTCATAAACCATACAATTTATCTAAAGTGTACAATCAATGGCATTTGGTATAATCACGGAGTTGTGCATTCATCACTTCAATCAATATTAAAGCATTTTCATTTAAAAAAAAGGATCAAACAATAAACCACTATCATATCAACATGTGGTTTACTTTTTGATTGTCTTAACTATCTTTCAAAGAACAAAAGCTTTAAATTTTGATAAAGTACATTTTATCAACATTTTCTTTAATGGTTTGTGCTTTATTGTGTCTTCAGAAATTTTTGCCTACTGCAAAATCAAAAAGATTTGCTTTTTTTTCCTTAGGTGCTTTGTAGATTTTTTTTTTAACTTTTTTTTACATTTAGGTTTTATGATAGAATTTGTGTATGCTGTGAGGTAAGGATGAAGCTTCATGGATAATCAATTTTCAAGCAACATTTAAAAAAAGAATATTCTTTCCCATTGAATCACTTTGGCACCTTTATTGGATATTAATTGGCCATATTTGTGCGGGTCTATTTCTAGACTCTCTCTTCTTTTTCATTGATCTATGGCTATCCTTTGCCAGTATCACACTGCTTCAATTACTGTAGCTTTCTAGTAAGTCTTAAAATCCAGGTAATATAAGTCCTCTAACTTTGTTCTTTTTCAAAATTGTTTTAGCTGTTATAGGTTATTTGAATTTTTATGTAAACTGTAGAGTCATCCATTTCTACAGAAAAGCTTGCTGGACTTTGATGGGCTCTTCCTTGGGCATAATTGAGGCGGTCAGGCTGGATCTTCTGGAAGGTGGAGTAAACTTAGGGCGATTTAAACAGTGAGTGAAAAAAAAAGTAGGGAAATAAAGGAAAGAAAACCCCAAAAGTTATATTTCCAACTGCATCCTTAAATTAGTGATTTAATGCTATTGGAAATGTAAATCCCTCTGGGAGGGATAACACATTAAAGCTTTACATTCTTTAATTTGAATGACTCTAGCTACTTTGGTAAATGTACTGGGATCTTGAAGGAAATATTAGAAGTGGAAGGAGCAATACAAATAGAGGAATTGCAGAGTGTCACTGCCAACTTCAGTTTTGATTTTGAGAATCATAATTCAGAAAGTATCTCCTCATTGGACATACTGCCCTATCCAATTAAGCAGTAATGATGGGGCACAAAATCTGGGACTTCAGCATGACTTTAGGGAGCTGTAGGTACTTGGTATTCGATAGGGAGAAATGGTGGTTTGTCAGCAGAGGGAGTAATAAAAATAGAATTTGTAAAACACAGGCATTGGAACCAAAATACCTTGGATTTATATCCAATTTTCTTGTTGTGTGACATTAGGGCAAATGGATTGCAACACAGATTTCATAATTTGCCATGAGAATTAAACAAGTTCTCTCCAGCTGCCTCCTGGATAGCGTAGGCACTTCACATACAACAGGTCCCAAACAGAATCCATGGTTTTCTTTCTCAAACCTGCTCCTCCTTTGGGGTTCCCTTCTCAGTAAACAGCGCCATCATCCACACAATGGATGTACGCCCTTTGTAGCTTCCTAGAATCTTTGGAACACTTTCTCCATATTTTGATGTTTCCTCAGAAACAAAAACATGAAAAACAAAAACCAACTCTATTTCCCAGCCTCCTTTGCTGCTAGGACACAGATGTGTGACATACAGTCCACTCTCACATGGTTCAGAGTAGAACTGTTGAGGAAAGAGGCAGGATGTTGCATCTTCATTTGGGGGCACAGGTGTGGGCAGAGGCAGCATGGTCCTAGGATCTCCCCGCCATCTTCACTTGAGTTGTTCCTGGAAACGCAGCCTAGAACCTGATCCACTCTTCCTTCCAAAGATTCTGTTAGGCACTAGAACCAATACATACTAAGGTACATAAGCCAGATCCCTTTCACTCTCTGTGGTAGCTCATCAGTCACTAAGCCTTACTGATTTTACTCCCGTATCTTCTAAATCTGTCTACTTCTCTCCATCTGCACTCTCCTAACCCTGGGCAAGCCACCCTTGTTTCTCAAATGGACTTGGGCAATGCCCTCTATTAGGTCTCTTTCCACACTTCCGATCTTATCTCTATACTGTTGGAAAAGTCATCTTTGTAAAAAGGCAAACATACCACTTTTTTGCTGAACACTCTTCAGTGTTTAGGGTGAAGTACAAAACCTTCAAACTAACCTATGTGTTTGTCTGTCACTGGCCTCCTGCCTCTCTCATCAGGCCCACTTGGTACCACTCCCTGCTGGCTCAGTCTTCAGCTACACTGGCTTTCTCTCTGTTCCTCGAATGGGCCAGCTCTTTCCTGTCTCCAGGTCTTTGTTCTGTCACTCCCTGTTCCCTACACTTGCAATACAACCCATCTCCACCTGACCAGCTCCCCCTCACCTTTCCAACCCTAGCCTCAACTTTCCCCTACTATTTACTCTAATTCCTCACAGCACCTTTTTTTTTTTAATGTTAAATTATCCTGCAATTGATTGGGTAGGCAGAATGGCACAGATCTTAAAGCATGGGCTCTATAGCCAGCCTGTATGAGTCCTGGGTGGCTCCTTCACTTCTTACCTCAGTGACTTTGGGCAGTTTAGTCCATCTTTCTGTGCCTCGGTTTCCTCATTTTGCCAAATGGGCATAATAATAGCACTGTGCTAGTACTGTCTAAGAATTGTTGCACTTATAATGGGGGTCAGCACATATTTTCTATAATAGACCAGATAGTAAATATTTTAAGTTTTATGAGCTATATGGTCTCTTTCATAACTACTCAACTCTGCCACTATAGTGTGAAAGTAGCCTTAGACATACATCTAAATGAATGGGTGTGGCTGTGTTCCAATAAAACTTTATTTACCAAAACAAGTGGTATACTGGGTTTGGCCTATAGGTTGTATTTTGCCAACCCCTGCCTTAGAATTGGCTTAGCACAAAGCATGTGCTCAATAAGAGTTAGCTATTATTGTTCATTGTTTAATGTCTTTCTTTTCCTGCTAGAATGAACACTCCATGAGGGCAAGACTGTATCTCTCTTGTTTGAAATGAAAGAATGAGAATGTCAAGAACTTAACCCAGACCTAGGGTAGAGTTAGTGTTCAAGAATTATTGGCTTTCTTTGCCTTCTTCTGGTTTAAGGATGATATTATTCACTCATCCTCAATACAGCATATCTTTTGAGTTTTTTTTCCCAGTAGAAATGGTAGACTTGATTTCCTTGGGATCAGTATTCGAGGGGAGAATTTCCTACTCAATCAACATGACTTTTATGACTCTTGATGCACTGTAATAACTAATGCTAAAATTTATAGAAGCTCTACCACGTGCCAGGGGTTTTAATATAACTCCTTTAATAGTCACACACTCTGTGAAGCAAAGCTTCCCTATCTACAGATGAAGAAACCAAGGATCAGGAAGTTTAAGCATTTTGCCAACTACTTGTTGGCAGAGCTGGAAACTGGACCCAGGTACATTGACCTCAAGTCCTCTCCCCTTTCTTCTGAGCTGCACTGCTCCTCCCGTTGCCAGACTGCTTCTTAAGGGGCCAATAGCCATGCTCCTCTACCACTCTAGAGTTTATCATTAAAAAAAATTGCCTCTTAATTCACTTGGTAAAAGCCATAACAAATTTGAAATATCATACGGAAGTAATTTTCCAGAAATAAAAACACCTAGGTACTCGCAAATCCTTTGCTATTACTGTTCCTCCTATGCTTCCCCCCACTTAGATATTTCGCTTTCTCCCACTAACAGTTGGGGTCTAAACGGCCTAGAGACAACCTCCACCTATTGCTTCTCTTCTTGCTTCCTCTGGCTCTGTGTGCATGTTTGCTGCTTCTCAGGGCAAAGTCTAACTTTCCTCCCTGATGGTGCTAATTAGATTTGTGGAGCTCTATCAGACAGAAGCAGACTTTCTGCTGATACGTGAGACTTTCTCTGAACCACATGATTTCGTTTTAAAATGCCCTGTTAGCCTCTTTGTTTGCTTTTCCTCTTGTGGCTAAGGAAAAAGAAGGACAGAAGTTCCATGGGCTGACTTCCTGAGTCTGCATCAACCTCCATGACAATCTTTTTTTTCCAACCTGGAGGGTTTCCTTGGCAACCAAGTTAATTGTTAGTCATTCACTGCTTTCAACTCTTCATCTTCTTATTAATGCTTCTTCAGTCTTGAATAGTTTGTCTTACTTGAAAAGAAACTGCAGAAGCTGCACTTTTGTTGTTGCTATTTTTTTTTTAAACCCAGATTTCTGCCAGGCCTTTTAAAGGGCCCAGAAAGATTTCCCTTATGAACATTTGAAAACATAGTTAAATACAACCACAAATTGTACCGATGATGTGTCAGGCACTAAGTTCTTTACATATAATCACTCGATTAATCTTCATGAAAACCCATGAGGTAGATACAGCTATTATGCCTGTTTTACAGATGAGGAAACTGAGGCACAAGGAGATTAAGTACCTTGGCCAAGGTCAACAGGCAGTAACGTTTCTAGAAGGTAATAAGTAATTTCTTCAGACCTGAATGGGATGTATCTGCATTTTCACAGGAGCCTCCTGGATGGGGAAGCCTTGGAGTCTTACTGGTGGAGTCAAAGGCACTCTCGCAGGTGGTGACTGTTATGGATT
The DNA here is from genome assembly GCA_026826555.1 of Tolypeutes matacus. NCBI lineage: Eukaryota > Metazoa > Chordata > Mammalia > Cingulata > Chlamyphoridae > Tolypeutes > Tolypeutes matacus. The sequence goes on from JAKSZT010010858.1 coordinate 19,066,563, forward strand.
GAATTGTTTCTCCACAAAAGACTCATTCAAGTCCTAAGCCCCAGGCCTGGGAATGCGAACTCACTTGTAAATAGGATCTCTGAATATCTTATTAAGATGAGGCCAAACTGGATTGGAGTGGGCCTTACCCAATGTGACTAGAGCTTGTATAAGCAGAGGAAATTTGGCACAGTAGTAGGAGGCAGATGGGGGTGGGGTGGGGAGGGGAGAAACGGTCATGTGATAGAAGTAGAATTAGGATTACTGGCAAGCCAGCACCTGCACGCTTGGGACTTCAGAGGATGCAGCGGCCTGCTGACATCTTGATTTTGGACTTCTAACCTCCAACATTGTGAGCCAATAAATTCCCATTCTTTAAACTAACCAGGCTGTGGTATTTGTTATAGCAGCCCTGGCAAACTCAGACAGTGGGGAGACATGTTTGGGAAGGGGAGCTGTTTTGGTTTGCTAAAGCTGCCGATGCACAAATAGCAGAAATGGGTTCGTTTTTATAATGGAGATTGATTAGGGTAAATGCTTACAGTTCTGAGGCTGCAAAAATGTCCACATCAAGGCATCATCAGAGATGCTGTCTCACCAAACATCAGCTGGTGGTTGGGATCCTGGACTCCTGTGACAAGGCAAAGCAAAATGGCGGCCGACTTCTGGAGTCCTCTTTCTCACACACAGTAGGGTCAGAATGGCAGCTGTCTTTCTCTGTGTGTTTCTGCTTTCAGTTCCCAGTTTATATAAGACTCCAGAAGAGGGTGGAGACATAACTTGGGTCATGCCTCAAAGATGTAGTCTGATCAAAGGCCCTAAAGCCATCCAAACAAAAGTGATCTAATCAAAGTCCACATAACTGAATCTAATGCAATTAACAGGTTTCACACTCACAGGAATGGATTAGTTTTAACAGCATGATGTTTTCTGGGATTCACAAATAACTGTCACAGGAGCTTTTGGGAGCTCTCCTCACCTCACCCCAGTTGGGCATACAGAGACCACAAGTAGCATGTCCCTGTTTTGTGTGATGGCATGTAGTAGAAAAGCTTAAAAACACAGCCTCTGGGGTCAGGCAGAGCTGGGAACACATTTTGCTTTAATCACTGAGTCACTGAGCAAACTTCCCCATAAATTCTTAGGTCGAGGCTGGCTGGCCCAAGAGAGAGTATCTCTGAGGAAATTCATTCCCTTGATAGGATTTTGGTGTAGACCAGTATTCTCAACCCTGGCACTAACGGCATTTTGGGCGGATTATTCTTTTGGGGGTGTGGGGGTGTGGGGGTGATGTTAGCCTGGGCATTGTAGGGTGTTTAGCAGCACCCCTGGTCTCTACCCACGGGATGCCAATAACACCTCCCAGCTGTGACAACCAATAATGCCTCCAGAGGTGGCCAAAGGTACAAAATTGTCCCTGGTTGAGACCCCCACCCCCTGCCCCAGATTAGATGGCCTAAAGCTTCTTCCCATTCTGAGTTACTAAAAAAAAAGTTTCTGTCAAATGTTCTCAGTATAAAGAGTTGTTTTACATAAAACTCACTCTGTTTACATGATGAGGGGCCAGAATTTAGACTCACAACTCAGATATGCAGAAGGGTGACCAGATTTCTGGAATTTGTTGCCCTTTCCTCTCACTTGAAACAGCTCATTTGCTGTTTCCACTAAGACAGGCAAGCTCTCCACTCAAGGTAACTGTATTTTCTGGTTAAAAATAAAAGCCTCTCCTGGGTAATTTCTCAGTCACCTCAATACTCAAAGTTGCTAGCCCCACCTCCAACTTTCCTCAGCTTCTCCTCCCTACAAAGGGTTATAATGGATAAAATAAAATAAATAATAAATAAATAAATCTTTTTTAAAAAGTATTTATCCTGTATAATGCTAATTTGAAAGTGCATATAATTGATTTTAAAAACATTAATAGACTTCATTTTGTGGAGAGTTTTAGGTTTACAGAAAAATAAGCAGAAAGTACAGAGAGTTCCCATGTATCTTTCCCACCACTTGAACCGGTTTTTCTTATTAATATCTTGCATTGGTGTGGCCCATTTGTCACAACTGATGAACCAATATTGATACATTGTTAGTAAAGTCCATCGTTTACATTAGGATTCACTATTTGGTTGTACAGTCCTAGAGGTTTTGACAAATGCATGATGTCATGTATCCACCATGACAGTATCATCCAGAATAGTTTCACTGCCCTGGACATGCCCTGGGCTCCACCTGGTCATCCCTTCCTCTCTGCCTGTCCTTCCCAACCCCTTGCAATCGTTGATCATTTTACTGTTTCTGTAGTTTTGCCTTCTCCAGAATACCATATAGTTTGAATCACAGTCTCCAGTCTTTTCAGACTGGCTTTGTTCACCTAGAAATAGGCATTTAAGGTTCCTCCAAGACTTTGTGTGTCTTGATAGCACTTTTATTTTTATTGCTAGATAACATTCCATTTTATGGATGTACCACAATTTGTCTATTCACCTATTGAAGGATGTGGTAGTTTGGGGCTTTTGTGGATCCCAGAAAAATCTTGTTCTTAGACTAATCCATTCCTGTGGGTGTAAACCTGTTGTAGGTGGGACCTTTCAATCAACTTACTTCAGTTAAGGGCCTTTTGATTAGGTTACTTCAGTAAGGTGTGACCCCAGGGTAGGTCTTAATCCTCTTACTGGAGTCCTTTATAAATGGGATGAATATGGAGAGAGAAGGCTGCAGAAGTGGAGACAAAGCCAGAGGAAGTTAGAAACTGAAGCAATGAAACCCAGAAGAGAAGGGAGACCAGCCGTCACCACCACGTCCCTTGCCATATGAGAGAGGATTCCAGGATTGCCGGCAGCCGGTCTTCGGGGAGAAAGCATTGCCTTGATTTGGACATTTTCACATCCTCAGTACTGTAAGCTTTTAAGCTAATAAATCCCCGTTGTAAAAGCCAACCCATTTCTGGTGTATTGCATTTCAGCAGCCTAACAAACTAAAACAAACGATGTCTTGGTTGCTTCCAATTTTGGGGCCATTTGTGGATAAATTTGCCATAAACATTTGAATGCAGGATTTTGGGAGCACATCAGTTTTCATCTCATTCAGCTCATTACCTAGGAGTGTGAGCACTGGATCATCTCAGAAGACTATGTTTAACTTTGTAAGAAACTGCCAGACTGTCTTCCAAGGTGGCTGCACTGTTTTGTGTTCTCACCAGCAATGAATGAGATAGAATTGATTTTAAAACTGCCTTTAATGCCAGCAAAACTTTTAATCCAGCAAACCTTCACAATTGACTGATCCAGCCAAAATTCCATGCTGAGTGGGTTGCAACCCCCTCAGTCCTTTCTCCTCTCTTACTTGCCCTTGGTTGGCTCAACCACAATCCTGGTTAAACTCACTTGCATCTGCTCTGTGCCTGGCCCACACAGCTGGGGGCAGCTGGAGCAAGATTCCTGGCCTCATATTACTTGAAATGAACAGTCAGTGACCCTCAATGCTATCTGGCGATCCTACTGTATTTCCCTGACCCATCCACTCTCCCACTCCCTGGATGACTATTTCCTACCTCCTTGCCATCTTCATTCTTAGCTGATGACCTTGCGTCCTAGTTCTCTGAGTGCAGACAGGCCTTTGCCACCAAATCCCCCCAACCTGCAGGGTGCATCTGTGCTCACAGTCTCTCCTATTACTGGGGGTGGAAGACCTGGGCCCCTGGCAAGGACCATCTCTCCCCTTCTGTGGTAGATCTCACCGCTCTCCTTCTGCTCAACAATTCCTTCCTTTTCCAACTGAATCATCAATATTTTCCTTTACTCGACTACTTCATTTCCATTAGTATACAACCTTTTCTTGACCTTGCTTAGAGCTCCCACTCCATTTCTTTCCTTTTTACGGCAAAATGTCCATTTCTGCCGTCTTCAGTCTCTCTCCTCCAATTCTTTTGTTCCCTTTAAAAACTATTGTGGTAAAATATATATTACATTAAGTTTGTCATTTTAACCATTTCTAAGTGTACAATTCAGTGGCATTAATTATATTCACAATGCCATGTGACCATTACCACTATTTCCAAAACTTTTTCATCACCCCAAATGGAAATTCTGTACCCATTAAGCAATAGCTCTCTATTCTCCCCTCCCCCAACTCTGCCCCCGGTAATGTTTTATCTACTTTCTGTCTCTATGAATTTGCTTATTCTAGTATTTCTTATGTGTGGAATCATATATATTTGTCCTTTTGTGTCTGGCTTATATCACTTAGCATAATGTCTTAAAGGTTCATTCATCTTGTAGCATGTATCAGAACTTCTCTCCTTCTTAGGGCTGAATAAAATTCCATTGTATGGATATACCACATTTTGTTGAACCACTCATCTTTTGGTGGACCCATGGGCTGTTTCTACCTTTTGTCTATTATGAATAATGTTGCCATGAACATTGTCATGCAAGTATATCTTTGAGTCCCTGTTTTCAACTCTTTGGAGTATATACCTGGGAGTAGAATTGCTGGGTCATATGGTTAATTCTGTGTTTCACTTTTCGAGGAACACCAAACCCATTGTCTTCAAATCCTCTTCAGTCAAGCTCTCATTCCCACTAATCCACAAAAACTGCTCTTGTTAAGGTCACCAGGAACCTTCCACATCGCTAAATCTTGTAGTCAATTAGATTCTCAGTCGTCATTTAAATGAACTTCCAGCAGCGCTGACCTGGCCAATCACTCTTCTCAAAACACTTCTTTGCTAGGGTTACAGCACACACATTCTCCTTTCTGGAAGTTTCTTCTCCATCCTCTCTGTTGATTGCTCCTCTTCTCTGACTTCTTACTGTTGGAGTATCGTCCTTGGATCTCTTTTCTTTTGACTCTCAATACTTTGGTGAACTAAGCTGGTCTCAGGGCTTTAAGTAGCATTTATATATTGACAACTGCCAAATTTCTATTTCTAGCCTCAACAACTTCCCCTGTACTTCAGACTTATATGTCCTCCTGCCTACTTGATATCTCACACTCAACCTCTTCAAAACTGAGGTCCTAATCCTCCCCCTAAATCTGCCATGATCTTCCTCATTTCAGTAACTGGCATCCTTCCAGTTGCCGAGATAAAAATCTTGGGTTTATCTTTGGTTTCACATTTTCTCTCCTACCTGCCTCTGGTCCATTCCACAAATATTATTGGTGTCACCTTTAAGAATATATGCAGAATTCAACCACTCCTCCCCACTTCCACTGCTACCACATCGGCCCAATCTGCCATCAGTTCTTTCCTGGATGACTACAATGGGCTTCTTACTGGGCTCCTTGCTACCACCTGTTTGTGCTAGTCTTGTCCCAACACAGCAGCCGGGATGCTCTTGTTAAATGTAAGCCAGAGCATGTCTCTTCTCTGCCCATAACCTTCAATGACACCCCATCTCACAAAGTCAATGCCAAATCTTCATCATGACCCTCTAGGCCCCCACTTCCTGATGGACCTCATCCTCTGCAGCACTGCCTTGCTCACTCCCCTAGCTGCACAGGCCTCCTTGCTATTCCTTGAACTCTCTAGGAAGGAATACTTCCACTCCAAGCCCTTTGCACTTGCTGTTCTCTTGGTCTGCAATGCTCTTCCCTCACATATCTGCTTGGATCACTTCCTCTTCTCCTTCAGGTCTTCACTCAGATGTCACTTCTCAGTGCCCTATATAAATTTATGACTTCTCCCCCATTGGGGGAGAACATAAGGTCCTGTGAACGCAAACTCGCTTGTAAATAGGATCTTTGAAGATGTCAATGATTAAGATGAGGCCAAATTGGATTAGAGTGGTCCCTAATCCAATATGACTGGAGTCCTTATGGGCAGAGGACATGTGGAGACAGTAGTAGGAGACAGCTGGGGCGGGAGATGGAGGCAGAATTATACCTTGCTGGCAAGCTATCACCAGAATGCTCCAGGCTTTAGAGGAAGCTTGGCTGTGCCAACACTTTGGTTTTAGAATTCTAGCATCCAAAACTGTCATACAATAAATTCCTGTTGTTTAAGCCAACTCAACTGCGGTATTTGTTGCAGCAGCCCTGGCAGACTAAAACATTGAGGAATAATTTATATACACTGAAGTGCACAAGAAGCATCTAGTTTGATGAATTTTGACAAATGAATCCACTCCTATAATCATCATACTAATTAAGAAAATCAATTTATCACACCAGAACTGTCCCTGGTTACCCTGTGCAATCACCCCTCCCCACAAAAGGAAACCACTGAGTTGATGTCCATCACTGTAAATTAATTTTTCTTGTTCAAGAAATTCATATAAATGGAACCATGCAGTATATATTCATTTGTGTCTGGATTATTTTGCTCAGCATAATGTTTTTGAGTTTCATGCATGTGGTTGAACACATTAGTAATTTGCTCCTTTTTGATTTACTATATTGTATGAATATACCACTATTTGTTTATCCATTCATTTGTTGAAGGGCAGTTGTTTCCAGTTCATGGTTTTTATGAATAAAGCTGCTATGAACATTCATGTACAAGTCTTTTTGTGGACATGTGTTTTCCTCTATCTTTGGTTGAATCCTAGCTGGGTCATATAATAAATATATGTTTAACTTCATAAGAAACTGACAAACTGTTTTGCAAAGTGATTGTACCATTTTGTACTTGTACCAGCATTGTATAAGGGTTCCAGTTGCTCCACATCCTTGCTAGCACTTGGTACTGTCAGTTTTTTTATTCTTACCCATTCTAATGGGTATATAGTAGTACTGTAGTATTTTTTTCCCCGAGAGGGCTCCCTCATCTGTTTGCTCGTTGTTTTTGCTCATTGTTTTTGATCGTTGTTTGTGCTCGTTGTCTGCTCATTTTTTTTTTTTTTTTTTTCTCATTGTCTCCTTATTTTTTCTTTTAGGAGGCACTGGGAACCGAGCCCAGGACCTCCCATGTGGGAGGCAGGTGCTCAACTGCTTGAGCCACATCCACTCCCCTAGCACTGTGGGGTTTTTGTTGTTGTTGTTTTGTTTTGTTTTTAAGCACATTGTTTCTCCCTATCCCCTTGTTGTTTGCACTTGCTGTGTCTGTCTTCCTTGTTTCTTTAGTAGGCTCTAGGAACCAAACCCGGGACCGCTGATGTAGGAGGGAGGTACCTAATTGCTTGAGCCACCTCGGCTCCCTGCTTTGCTGTGTCACTCATGTTTTCCTTCTTGAGTCTATTGTTGCGTTGTCTTGTTCCATCAGCTCACCGTGCCTGCCCTTCACGCCAGCTCGCTGTCTTCTTTAGGAGGCACCGAGAACCAAACCAGGTACCTCCCATGTGGTAGGCGGGAGTCCAATTGCTTCAGCCACATCCACTTCCCTGCAGTTTTAATTTGCATTTCTTTGATGAGTAGTGATAGTAAGCATATTCATTGATCATTTGTATATCTTCTTTAGTGATGTGCTTGCTCAAATCTTGCTCATTTTCTAAATGGGTTGTTTGTTTCTTCTTCTTAATTTAGTTGTAAGAATTATTTTATTTCCTGTTGTGAATATTTTATTTCAGTGGCTTGCCTTTTCATTTTTGTAATGGTATTTTCTGAAGATTAGGAGTTTTAAATACTAATGAAGTCCAATTTATCTTTTTTTTCTTTTACAGCTGTTATTTGTCTAAAGAATCTTTGCATGCCTCAAACTCACAAAGATGTTCTTCCTTTTTTCTTCTAAATAGCTTAAAGTTTTAGCTCTCATGTTTAGATCTATAACTCAGTTTTTGTGTGTGATATGAGAGAGAGGTTGTGCATTTTTTTTTCTATACCAATATCTAGTTGTTCTAGCAGCGTTTGTTGAAAAGACCGTCCTTTATCCATTCAAATACATTGGCATATTTATCAAAAATCAATTGGGGGGTCGGATGTGGCTCAACTGGTTGGGCATCCGTCTCCCATATGGAGGGACCCGGGTTCGATCCCCGGGATCTCCTGGTAAAAAAAAAAAAAAAAAAAAAAATCAATTGGCCATTTAGATGGGTTTTATTCTACACTATTCCATATGTTTGCCTGTTTTTATACCAATACTTTACTCTTCCTGATTACTGTGGCTTTATAGTCAGTCATGAAATTAAGTGGCCTAAGTCCTCCAACATTGTTTTTCCTTTCCCAAATAGTTTTGACAGCCATGGAGATGCCCTGCTCAGCTGCCTCTTCAAGAGAACCTGCTGCAGAGAGCACGGATGATTGAAAGCACTGGAAGCCAACCTTTGGATCCGCCATGGTCTTCACGCCAAACCACACTTCTCCAGTCGACTTGAAGGTAAAAGAAGGGGGCCACCTTGCCCATGGCAGGATTCCTCTACAGGCCAGTTTTCCCTTGGGAATTCCCCAGTAGACCAGTTGAGACTCTCCTGGGGCTGCACTCTTGTGTGGGGCGCCTCCTGTTCAGCCCTTCCTTGCCTCTCTCCTTTCGGGTGTGTCAGACCTTGTCCCAGCCCAAAGTCTGTCCTGCCCTACTCCTGCTGCCCCCCTTCATTCTTCACAGGCCATTTCCCCAAGGCATCACTTGTGTTTTCAGTCTGCTCTTGGCATCTGTTTCCTGGAAGACTTTAACACAAAACATAACGAATAATAATATGAGAGGTCACTTTCTTTTATTTGTGACAATCATGCCTGCTGTGTTTTAGTACTTTTACTTAGGACTTCAGTTGATTTTATTGTCTTAAGTTCTATCTGCTGTTTTTTCCTGAAGCAACAGATGACATTGCTCTGAGCAGGAGGAACAGCTGACTAGAAGGGTACTTTTGTGGAAAGGGAATAAAACTTTTTTACATTAGCTAATCAGTTCATTAATTTCTTGGTTTTCAAAATTTGGGGGCCATACAAATGGTGCAAAACTGGAAACTCAAGTCCTAATGAGGGCAAACCCATAGTTAAAAGTTCTTAGGGAAACTCTTCCTCCCTTCTCTAAGCGATTGGCTTCCTTGTGAGCTCCCAGGGAGAGGAGGCAGGTATACATATATTTTTCTTAGACAGACCATCCCCAGGGCCTAGTGCCACTTCTCCACCTGAGACAGACTCAACGTCTTGCCTATTGTCCGTGTGTGGACATTAAAGCAAATGTATTGGTTACCAAGACCTTGGACCTCCCTCACTCCCACTGGGCAATCCCAGCATCAAATAGTGTTCACCATGCTGACTTTCAGCTTCATCCTGGGGAAAGCTCTTACTTTTTGGGGAGCTTGGCTATGAATATTAAAAAGTTATTTGTCATATTTTATTCAGCATTTACTGGTGCTTGGTAGTGGGAGGATATTTAGGTAATTTTGTTTACCATATTGCCAGAAACAGAAGACAAGTCCCTTGTCTCTGCCCCCAGGTTCCAATACCCATCCAAGGTTCCTTTGATTCGATGGTGGGTTTGGACCACTCTCCGACTTGAATCTGAGTTTATCTCTCTGACAAGTTTCTGTACTCACCTTCTGGCTCTCCTACAACTACCAGCAAGAGGTGTTTGGTCCCCTTGTTCCAGCCCCTTGGGACTAAAATTTGGTGTGTGAGGCTTCTAGGCTCCCTATCAGGGTGTGGTAGGATGAGTGAAGCTCCTCCACCCAAAGATGCCCATGCCCTAAGCCCTGAGACCTGTGATTAGATTACCATATACGGTAAGTGAGATTTTTCAGATGTGCGTGAGTTAAGGATCACTAGCTGGGGAAACTGGTGGGCCCAAGGTCATCAAATGGTCCTTATAAGAGGGAGGCAAGAGGGTCAAATAAAGAGAAGAGATGTGACAATGAAAGTAGAGATTGGAATGCCGCTCTTTGAAGGTGGAGGAAGCGACCACAAGCCGAGGAATGCAGGCTACCTCTAGAAACTGGAGAAGGCAAGGAAAGGGATTCTCTTCTACATCCTCCCAAAGGAACCAGAGCCACTGACTAGCCAGGGAAACAGCTTTCAGACTTCTGACCTTCAGAGCTGTAAGATAATGAGTTAGTGCTGTTTTAAGCTGCTACGTGTGGGGCCATTGTTACAGCAACAATAAGAAACTAATGCCCAGAAGACAAGAATCAAATAGATGAGGCTTTAGTGATTGTTGCTCCATGTTAACACCACCGGAGCGTGTTCTGGAGGTAACCAGATGCTGGAGACCTGCCTGCTGTGCAGCCTGGGCTGGGCCTGGGGGGACTGCAGAGCCAGAACATGTGCTATGCTTTGGTGCCTTGCCAGGAATGAACTGGTTGCTGGTTTATCAGCCTAAGACAGTAGGAAATGAAGTCAGATGAAAACTGGGCCAGAAAGGGGGGTTGTCAAACGAAGCATCTGGCTTGGAGAGCTTTGTGTTGGCAGTTGCTGGTGGTGATGGAGAATTAGGGTCAGTTCTAGGGGAGCTAGGGAAGTAGAGCAGGTGGGACTCCAGCACCAAATGCGCTGGGCACTGACTGCCCCCAGGGCCTGCCTGTAGCGCCTTGTTTGTTAGGTGGGGAGCAAGCTCTGGAAGGGGCAGCACTGACCTCACACTGCTGCAAGTCTCTTATCCAAAAGCGCAGCACTGGCTGTTTCAGAATTCAGAAACATTTATTTTTTTTTATTTTAGAAACATAATTTGGCTCTTACGTGGTCCATTATACAATACTCACCACATCATTATAAATAAAGACTACAAATAGCCCCACATCAGGGCTGGTTTTGCCTCCAAGTGCATTTACCACAAATTTATTTCCATTTTTTTTTTAAAAGAACTTTTTAGATTTCAGAAGTGTGAATAGGGATTGTAGACATGTAATGTCAGGGGTTATCTATTGGTTTGTGGAGATAAGAAAAAAATAAGTTCCTTCACTTTAAGTCATCACTGGATAAACCACCACCTATGCTTTATCTCTATAATAATGTTGATGGAATTAATTGGTCAACTCAGGTTAGAAAGGCAAATGAATTAAAATCACTGATTAAATATTTGGCCAACTCCACCAATATGACCACAGGACTTTATGGGTGCACCCAGCTCTCAAGACAGTGGGGGCTGTGGAGATAATGACCTTTTGACAAAAATGATAGGGAGGAAATGAAGCTGCCTACACCAACTATTTGGACACTAAAATGAAAAGCTGAGTTCAGGGATGTACTCACAAAATTCTTTAAATATATTATGCCGAATTTAATGAATGGTCCTTAGATGAGATAGGTGGGAGCCCTTGAGAAAATACATTTGCTTTTGATCTAATTACCTGATTAGGATAGTTATAACCATTTTTGAGTACTTATCCTGCATGAAGCTTTGTGCTAGGCACTTTAAATTACATTCCCTTATTAAATCCTCATAAAACTCTGCAGTGTATCCATTATTATCCCTGGGAAAGGCTATGTAGTTTGAGGGGCTCATGGAAAAACAAAAAATGTAGAAATCCTTGCTCAAAAATTATGAAGATTTCAAGATGACAAGAGGAGAGCATTACACCAAACTCAGGACCCCTTTCTAGGCTGAGACTTCACAGGGTGATTGCTCGTGACCTGGCCCTGACTGTCCCAGTTTCCATATGGGGAGACTGAAGCCTGGAAAGACTGCTTACTCAAGGTCAGTCAGCACGGATGCTGGGCCCTGAAGACAAAGGGGCGACCGATGAGACACTCGATCTGGCACACTCGTCAGTGTTATATGACAGCAGATCAGGGCGGTTCAGCAAGCGTTAAGGCACACCTGGAACTTTGATAGGTATTGTTGGGAGCCCAAGAGAGAGGAAGCTAAAACCTGGCAATATACAGAAATAGCTCATGCTAGTAAATCGCTATAAATATATAGGAGGCACTTGTTCCCATTCCCTCAGCAGGCTCTGTGGGGTCTGTTTGTTAATTCCTCTGGGAGGATAATGTGAGCCAGCTAATGTGTGAAGATTTCTCATTAAACAACCATGGTGCCTAATTGAGGTAAATCAAAGTAAATGCCAATTAGTATCTTCCAAAGAGTAAAAATAGCTCGCTAATCATTCACAATCTTGCTGAGCACAGAGGGCACCGGGGAGGTGGGTTTTTGAAATGTACATCCTATTTCATGTTTTACATACTTCACGTAAAGCCCCACGTGACAGTTAAGGCAGTCACCGACATGCAACTGAGATGCTTGGATATGGGTGATTTCCAGAGGCTGTTGTCACGAGAAACTCAGTTGGTGGTGGCTAAAATTGTGTGTGTGCAGCTATGACAAAGGATTTCTCACATGATTCTGTGGCTAGAATTATACTAGTGAAATTCAAGTGACAGCTGAAGACAGCAAGATGGAACGAGAGTGGCCAAAGGTATGACAAATAGCTGCAGTCACCACACATTGTGACTTGGGGAACGGCTTTGGCAGATGGTGGTACGTTAGGACTTCTGTGCTCTCCTCTTGCAGAATTCCAGCGAGATGGTTCCCTGACAGCTGACATGTCCAGCTGACCTTTTGTCTGAGACTTCTGGCCTTGTTGATCTAAAAATAAAAAGGTTCCCTTTGCCTCCTATCAGTGTGGGGCAGCCTTGAACACCATTGGGATCTCTTAGGGTGCTCCAAGGAAAGTGTGCTAAACAATGGGCTGGGGTCTATCATCTCCCGCAACAAGAATGGAGGGAAGGAGCCAGGGGGCGGGGGAGTTCAGCATCTCGGGGATGTCACCAAGGTGCCCCAATTGTCCTACCTTTTTTTTCCACTCTGCCATCCCTGGTATATTGGCTTACACCCTCAGCTTTGTTTCTCAAATTGCCATAAGATAAAATTTCCTCATGAAATTGTGTCCAAGTACAGGAAGAATGTCTTATTTTGGGTTCCCCTAAAAGCAGAGCCTGATGTAATTATACTTGGGAGCCGATCCAGGCAGCAGGAAAGAGGGATGGAGAACGTGAGACAGGGAAGGAGGAAAAGCCGATCTAAGACCAAGCCATCAAGGCGGCTGCTGCCGTGGGGGTGAGGGGCTTTTGGACCTGCTGGGATCTCCTGAGAAGCAGACAGAATGTACTCAAAATTGTCCACCTGGAGCATGGGAGGCTCCCCAAGTCTTTCTCCACTGCTCTCGTCCCCCACTGCCCGGGAGGGCTTGAGTGGTGGCAGCAGGGCAGAATAAAAGACCACAAACAACAGTGCAAAGATGCTCATTACATGGGCTTGAGTGCTTTCGCCTCAGAGTGGACACATCATTTCTAGGGGTGCTGTGAAGCCAAGGGGAGTAAGAGCTTGCTAAGAGTGCTCACCGCAGCTATGAAATCAAGGTAGGCCGAGGAGACGGGGGCATCTCCTAGCTCGGGAAAAGGGAGGCTTCTCCTTTCCTGTCTCCCTTTTCATTAGAGATGAGACTCTTCCCCAGAAGCCCCAGCAGTGCCTCTCAAGTCTCGGTGGACAGAATTGGGTCATCTTCCTATCTCTGAACAGTCACTGGCAAATGGCAATGTTATTTTGGTGACTGACTTGTGACCAATGAATTTCTAAATGAAATTGGGGTTCTATTAGGAAGAAATAAGGAGGAAATGGCTGTTGGGTGGGCAACCAGTAGTGCCTATTCTGTAGACAACGAAGAAACCGTTCAAGGCTTTAGGGGAAAGGAGTGGTGTCATGTCTGACATTTTAATCCCGGTGACAGTATGAAAAAGAGAATAGAGAGAGAGCAAATTGGGGGAAAGGGGCTGACTCATGAGGAGGCGGCTGCCTACACCTAGGACAGTGACAATAGCAAATGGTGTGGGATGTTCACCATGGTTAGGAGGAGAAAAATACTACTGTCACTGCTGTGGGACACCACAGTTCATTGGTTCTCAAACTTTAGTGTGCTTGGCAATCACCTGACCCCCCGTTCCTCCAAGGGTTATGGTTTGGAAGGTCTGAGGTGAGGCTCAAGAGTGGGCATTTTTCACCCACATCCTCCAGGTGGCTTTGAAGCAGGTGGCTGGTGCCCACACATGATCACTTTCCCAGTGAGTAAAAATGTGGACTGGAATTCTGCAAACACAGTGGCAGTCCCAGGAGGGAGTGGGGAGGGCAGGCTTCACCCTTCCTAAAGTTTCTTTGTCTAACCCCAACTAGGGGCAGAACCCAACACCACTGTGGACCAGGTTCTGTGCTCCTGAGCAGTTGTGCCTGGAATCTCAACCAGCACGGGCTCTGTGTTTCCACCGCCAAGCCTCTTACCCCAGTTGAGCCTACTTATTTTCCCTAGGTGCCCCTTGTGTAGCTGGTAACCTTTGTCCCTGGAGTCCATGTGACACTATACTGACTGTCATTTGCTGGATTGCCACGGTTTCGCTCACCCGTTGAGCCAGTTATTGGCCAACTTGGCTTGAGCGAAACATCATCCCATGCACATGCTGCCTTGTTCCTTCATTCTGGGAATATTTATTGAGCACCTATGTGCCAAGCAGTGTTCTAGGTTCTGGTCATCCAACATGGAAATCAATTGGCAAAGTCCCTACTCTCATAGCACTTATATGACATGAGTCACACAGTTAACAAATGGATACATAGTGTAAGGGTTGAATTTGTGTCCCTTCCCCCCAAAATATGTTCAAATTCTAACCCCCAGAACCAGCAAATGTGATCTTATTTGGATATAAGCTCTTTGCAGAGATCATTAACTTAAACCTTAGATGAGATTATCCTGGATTTAGGGTGGTGTGGTAGACTGCATTATACACCACAAATTAGACATATTCATAATATTACTCTGCATTCCTGAGGGTGAACCCATTTGTAAGTAGGCCCTCTTGAAGCTGTTGTTTTAATTAAGGTGTGGCCCAGCTGAATGAGGGTGGGCCCTAATCCAGATTCCCGGAGTCCTTTATAAGCAGAAGAAATTCAGATATAGTGGGAGAAAGCCATGGGGAGAAGCTGGAAGCTAGAAGTCAATGAAACCCAGGAGAGAAAGAAGAGGACATGGCCATGTGACACGAAGCAGGGACACAAGCCAAGAAATACCAAGGATCACTGGCAGCCAGCACCAGAACACCACAGACTTTGGGGAGAAAGCATCACCTTATTGACACCTTGATTTTGGACTTCTCCTAGCCTCAAGGCCATGAGCCAATAAATTCCATTGTTTAAGCTACACCATTTTGTGATATTTGTCATAGCAACCTGGCAAATAAAAACAAGTGGGTCCTAAATCAATGACTGGTGTCTTTAAGATTTGAGACACAGAGACACGCATGGAGGAGAAGCTCACGTGAAGACAGACAGAGATTAGATGGCACTGCCACAAGCCAAGGAATGCCAGGGGCCAAGCGAACCTCGAAGAGGCATGAAGAGATCCTCCCCTGGAACCCTCAGAGCTTTCACGGCACAGCCAACATGTTGGGTTTGGACTTCTAGGCTCCAGATCTGAAAGAGAATAGATTTCTGTTGTTTGGTGGCAGCTCCAGGAAACTCAGACACCTGGCAATTCAAATGGTAGGAAGAGTTGGGAAGAAGAGTCGAGCAGGGTGAGAGGAGAAACGCTGCCACTCTAGGTCAGGCAACGAGGGGCTCCTCCAGTGGGCTCTGCTTTCCTGATCATGGCCTTGGGCCTCCTGGTCCTTGTTTGGTCCCAGCTGTGTTCTAGGACCTCAACTGACCATGTTGCTTCACACCCATCTGAAGACGACAGCTCAGCAGGGACACTGGGACGTGGATTTGGAGTACTCTGCTCAGGAAGCTCTGACTGCTCTGCTGGAAGAGGAGCTCGTCCCCCTCCACCCCCAACCAAGTCCCTCCCTGCGGGGGAGGGGGGGCTTTGGCTGTCACTCCATGTGGTCTGACCCCAAGCTCCTCACTCAGCACCATTCCCCCTCTCCCCAGCCTGGAAAGACTTCCACTGTCTACCTCCCAGGGGGCAGGGGAACACAAGGTGGGAGAGGGAGGAAGGGGCAGCCTCACACACACTGGGGGACAGCTGTGAGCATCCCTGGCCACTGGCTCCTTCTGCTGTAATGGGGACCCCTCCTCCCTCTACTTCTCCCCGCCCCTTCCTTCCCCTCAGTGGTTTTCTTGTGTCTATTGTGCCATTTTTATTTTGTTTCCTCCCCCCTCCCCCCCCACCTTTTTACAGAGAAACCTCTGCTTACTCCGTGGAGAATGTAAGTGGCCTCCTGTGGGGCACAGCTGGGGTGAGGGCATGGCTGCAGGGCCGGCGGCGAGCACCGGAGCCACGAGGACCCCTGCCAGTTCCACCCGATCTGGGAAGCCAGGAGTCTGCTGGAGACGCCTCCAACTTGTAAATGTCACCGACCTACCCCCACCAGCAGCACCACCGACAGACAGCAGGAGGACCAAATGCTCCGGTGCGGACCGGCCCCTCTCATCACAGTGGCTGACGCGGCTCATTTGGCAGCTGTCGCCATGGCCTGAGAGTGCCCAGCGCGGAGTGGCTGGCAGGCCCGCCCCGGGTTCCTGGCTTTGGTCGCTGTGCTGCCAAATCCCTTCTTCTCCCCAGGAGGAAACGTGGCTGTGTCTGCTCACAGTCGCGCTGGAAAGGCCGCCCCTTCCCCGTATGGAAGAGGGCTCGGAAGGATTAGAAAGGCCACTGGCGATTGTCTAGCCCCACGTGGAGAGAGAGAGTGCTGGGAACAGCATCCAGACAGCAGGGAAAAGACAATGCGCCAGGGCAGGTCTCAAGCCCCAGAGCTGCAGGAGCACAGGGGTAGAAGAACCTCCCTTTTCTCCCAGGGAATTCTGTTCTAGACAGCAAAATGGCTACTGATTTATTTTTCTTCCCCCCAGAGGTGAGGTCACACTCCTCCTTTCAGTTTGAAAGAGAGGGAAAAATCAGATGTTAATATTTGAAGGCTGTTCATTCTCTCCGCAGTCTTTCTCATTCCTTCAGTAAACAGTCAGGTGCTCAGTGGAACAAAGCCTCCGGACCTGCCCAGCCCTCAGGCTTGCTAGTGGAGGGCCAAAGACGAAAAATCAGTGCTGCTGAGTGTCAGCAGCCAGGAACAATGGGGGCAAGAGTGGGGAAGGGTGGGTTTTAGCAGGAAGAGGGAGAGAGGGAGGGATTCGACATTTCATTTATTTCTTCTCAGACCACCGCATGTGGTTCCCCAACTGGTTCTCTGTGAAGGGGGAGGGTGGGGGTGGGGTGCTCAGCCTTTGCCCTGCTCGCCAGCCCTGGCTCTGGGCAGCCTCTGAGAAGGGGTGCCTTTCCTCCATTCTGTAGCCTGCGGTCGCCACCTTTTCCGAATTCGCACAAAGTCCCTGTGGGAGCTAGCACGCCGTGGCAGCTTTCTGCTCTTTAGTTTGTACTTTGGGGCTCAGTGTGGCGATGCCTTTGCTGTTTTGACACGTAGATATATAAAAAAGCATGGGATTTATTATTGTTGTAGATCATCCTTCCCCGATCAGCCTATTAAAAATCTGGTTCCCTCTCTTCTGCCTGAGTGATCTAGGTGTGGTGCCGCCTGAAGGCAGAACAAAGGGTGAGCTGACTCATTTAAGTTCTTTTCCAACGTTTAATTCAATGAATTAGGTTTTCTTTAGAGCCCTTGAGTCATTTTCCCGGCTCAGTGACTTGCGTGACAGAGCGGTGAGATAACCAGGGACTGACAGAGCCAACTGGTAGGTTGTGTAAAGGGTTGGAAAGCAATGTGGGCTTTTGGAGACCTGGAGGAGACACAGAACCGGGGATAACATGATCGTTTAAGAATACAATTCCCCAAACAAGGAAAAACGTCCTCCAGTAGCCTGTAGCCTTCACCTTCTCACATTTCACTTCAGCAGTTTGTTTAAGAAAGGAGCCTGACATCACCAGCGTGCTTGGCCATGCCAGAAATCCTGCGGGTATGCCTGCAAACAGCTGCAGCGTTTGTGTTCTGCTAACTGCGCAGTTTGGGTAACTCTTCTGTACGCTGTGGTTAGCCGGATCGACTCACCCCCTCCTTCCTTAGTCGCTCCGCATTCCTGACCTACACTGTAGGATGGATCTATAGAAAATGCTGTTTTCATCTTAGAAAGAATCAGAAGGAAAACCTAATAACGTGAGCCGTGTGAGAAAAGAATTTATGCATCTGGGTGTTAGTAAATGTGCGTAGGGACAGTGGAGAAGACGGATGCTATCTCTTGTTTCCTTTTCAAATTTGGGTTGAGCAGCAAAAGAGCTGCGGGGTGTCAAAAATGGAACTGGTAAAATTATCAACAGTATGTCTGTCCTATCTGTCCCTGGCTTGTGCTCTCCTTGGCATTTTCTTTTTATCGGCATTTGATAGCTTGCAGAGGAAAAATTATTTTATGGGTGACATTTCAAATAAATCCCGTTGATAGGCTGTTTGAAATATAAATTGGCCGTGATCTTTTGTGCGGGGGAACTGCTGTGTGAAAGCGAGGAGAGCTTGTTTTGTGAATGATGTCTGTTTATTAGCTTGACCATTGGCTGGTTATCTGTTTGGCACCATGAAGAGAAGGAACCTTCTCTTCATGTTCTGGTATGTTCTGGTTATCTATTACTGTGTCACAAACTACCTCAAAACCTAGTGGCTTAAAACAGCAGCTGTTTTTATTGTATCTTGTGATTTCCTGGGTAAAGAATTCAGGAAGGGCTCAGCTGCACAATTATTCTGCTTCATGTGGTGATGACTGAGGTCCCCCAGGGGTATTCAGCTGGCAGATGGTCAGGGGAGTCCAAGACAGTTTCAATCATAAGTCTGGCATCTCAGTGGGGATGGCTGGAGGACTGGGCTCAGCAGGGACAGTTGACAAGAGTACCAACACGTGGACTCCAGCACAGCTCAGGGCTTGCAGAGAGAGAGCTCCGAGAAGCCAAGGGACAAGCTGCAGGCTTCCCATTATCAGAGTTCTTCCGAACTTGCCTGTGTGACTCAGCAGGCTAATGCTAGCCAGCAGGTCATTGCCTCAGTTTCTCTCACCAGGTGGTGTTTGTGTGGCTTATTAGGTTTTCTGCCCCCTTCCTCCTTAGGTCCCTATTCTATCCTGCCTCACCATGACCTGGCCCTTGGAAGTCACAGGGTATCACTTCTGCTCTCCTCCACGGTCAATGCAATCACAGTCCAGCTAGAGTCAAAGGAGGAGGAAATAGAGCCCATCTCTCAATGGAGGAGTGTCAAACAATTTTCCACCATCTTTAATCTACCACATGGAACAAGGAATATGATTTTTTCAGCCCAGCTCTCAGGAGTTCTTAAAATTCTTATACTTGACCCAGATTGGATCCTTCAGCAGCCCCTAAAGCATCTGCTTGAAATCTTTCCACTCACTGCCCTCAAACTTTCAGCCCAACATACCTCCTCACTAGGAGATCTTTTTATTTCTACTTTCCTGATAAAGTATGGGTAATTAGGAATAAAGAAAATGAAGTGGAAAAAAAAAACAAAAACATACTTGGGTTCTTGAGACAAAAGACTCATGTTCCAACATCATCTTTTACCATCCATGAGATTTTGAGTAAGTTACTCAACTTCTCTGGCCTTCAGTTGTCTTGTGTACGAAAGGGATAATGACACCATAATATTGAGGTATTGTGATTAAATGAGATGTATATAAAAATGAGATATACAGATGTTAATAAATGCATGTGGTGGTTTGAAGCAGTATGTACCCCAGAAAAACATGTTCTTAAAGTTAATCCATTCCTGTGGGTGTAAACCCATTGTAAGTAGGACTTTTTGATGAAGCTAATTCAGTTGAGGTGTGACACATCTCATTCAGGATGGGTTTAATTCTATTATTGGAGTACTTTATAAACAGAATGAAGATAGAAACAGAAAACCAGTGAAGCAAGAAGCTGAAAGCAATGAAAGATAAGGGAGTGACCAGCACACGCTGCCATGTGCCTTGCCATGTTGCAGAGGAGCCAAGGATCACGGGCAGCCAGTCTTTGGGAAGAAAACATCACCTTGATGAGGTCTTGATTTGGACATTTTCTCTGCCTCAAAATCATAAGCAGATAAATTCCCGTTGATTAAGCCAATGCATTTCACAGTATTTGCTTTAAGCAGCCTAGTAACTAAAACTATGCAATTTAAAATGTTGTTGGCTTTAAGCCCCTTTCTGTTTAATGTGTCTTACTCCAGGCTCTTTTCCTGGCTCTGCCACTTATTAGAACAAATCACTAAAACTCTATCTGAGAATTATAATTATTTACAAGATTGAAGAGAAGATCCTCTATTAATGTCAAGGGCAACATAAATATACAACATATCAACAGCATTAGCATCACAATTGGCTTGTAATTCATTTGTTTTCTATATGGGCTGAAGTGATTGCCCATCTCTCTTGCCCATTGCTTATTTTCACAGTGCTCCTGATATTGCCAATGCTATGGAATGAGGAAGAGTGGAATGAAACTTTTCGAAGGATGGGAACAGACAACCAGCTACATCAAGAATAATTTATGTCATCTAAGCATATATGCATAATTTGCTATTATAATGAAATAAAACTCAATCAAGTTGATCTGACACATTTAATGATATATAGAATCCTTCCTGGGGGATGGATATGGCTCAAATGGTTGGGCGTCCGTCTCCCATATGGAGGGATCCGGGTTCGATCCCCGGGACCTCCCGGTAAAAAAAAAAAAAAAAGAATCCTTCCTTGTACCACATGGTAATTAGGCAAAAAAAGTAAGATTTCACAGAAATAACTGCAATTAGTATTACTCTGATGCCACCAAAGCAAATTTTTAATCTGTTCTCTTTTTTCTTGTATTTTCTAGTATCCATAATTAGCAACAATTTTAATAACTTTTCCTGATAATCTGTACTGTTTAGTTCCTCTCATTCATTCATTTATCAAACATTTATTGAGTGTCTACTGTATACCAGACATGGTGCTAGGTACTGAAGATATAGCTGATAAAGAGAAGCAGACCGGACAAAGGGGTTATTTCAATACAGTGTTAACCCTCTGGCAGTAGGAAGCTTAGGGCTTATGTGAGCACAAAAGGGGCACACATCCAGTTTTGAAGTGACAGTGAAGACTCTGGTGGAGAAGAGTAGGCCTGAAAGACAAGTAGGGTAGGGTGAGTGGAAGAACAGCAAAAGAAGCCATTGAAACTGGAGCTCCAAGTTCAAGGGTGATGCAAGAGAATCAGGAGGGGTGAGCTGAATTCAGATTAGGAGAGATGTAGGAGGTAGACTTAACCAGACTTGGTGACTTACCGCATGTTGGGGCTAAGAGAGAAGGGGAGTCGATGAGATGACTGGAATTGTCCCAAGCTTCTGGCTTGTGAAACTCAGTAGAAGAGGCATGTCTTCTGAGACAGGAGAAGGCAGAGGGAAGACATTTGTTGTGAACCCATTGAGTTTGCGTTCCTTCTGGCAGGAGGAAATGTCCATTAGGCAATTGATATATAAATCTAGAGCAGTGCTATCCAATATGGCAACCACTAGACCCATGCTGCTATTTACATTTAAATTAATTAAAATGAAATAAAATCCTGGACAGATCTTGAGGAACACTAACATTTATGGGATAGGCAAAAAAGAAACCCACATAAGGACTGAGAAGGAAAAATCAGGGAGAGAAGGAAAACGAGATGAGCATGGAGGCATGGAAGTGAAAGGAGTCATTTTAGGATGAGTGTGGTCAATAGAATTGAAAACTGTAGGTACGTCAAATAAAATAAGAACTGAAAAAACCCTTGGGAGATTTAGCAACAGGAGGAGATTGGAAGAGACCCTGTCAGTAAGGTAAAAGGGCAGAAATCAGACAGGGTTGGGAATTAATGACAGATATGGAAGTAGAGACGGCAGTGGTGGATATGAAAAAGAAAGTCCCAATTCTAGAGATGTAGGTCAATTGCAGGGCTTTATCACAGGGTGCGGTATTGACAGAGGAGGCGAGGGGATGTTGGAGAGGTCTCTTGCTTGGGCCAGAGTATTTAGTGACGTTGTATTTTAGTTTGATACAAATAGAAGAGAGTTTACTTCTTAGGATGTACCTGGATGAGGACCTGGCCGCTCCAGGGACTGGCTGCACACCTTCCCAGTGACCCATGCCTTCTATTTCCCTCCGCCCATCTACTTCATTATCCCTTCTCTACTCTCCGAATCAGAATGTTTTGCTGTGCATCCTTTCTGTTCCCTCAAACTCTGGCTGGAAGTGGCTTTAATGTGTCCTTTCTCCCCCAACCAGGGGACCACATCTTCCCCTTGTGGCATCTGCACTATGGGGTCCCTGCCGACTTCTCCCTGTTTCACACTCTCTGGACTCAGGGTTTTGTCTCAGTTCTTCAAAACTGCCATGCCCATGGCTCTGCCTGGAACACGTTCCACCATCACCACTGGTGGCCGAACCTCCACTGGTGCTTTGGGTTCCATCTTAAACGCCAAATTCTCAGGGAGTTGTCCTTGGTACTAAACCAAGTCCTCCTCTTCTAACCTTCATTATACTCCTTCATTTTCCTTCATTGCCCCATCTCAGTTTGTAATTACGTATTTATTTATGTAACTAACATGTCGTTGGTTTCCCTCTCTCACCAGATTGAAAACTCCATGAGGGTAGACATGTAATTGCTGTTCATCGCTGTACCCCGAGTGCTTAGCATAGTAGTCAGGAAGTACTTATTGAATTAATTAATGAGTGGCAACTTTTGACACATTCCTTCTCCCAACATTTTATTATGAAAAACTTCAACTATATAGCACAGTTGGAGGAATTTTACACTGAACACCCATATATTGCCTGGATTCTACCATTAGTGTTTTACTATACTTGTTTTTATCACATCTCTCTCTCTCTGTCTGTCCCTCTATCCGTCTGTCAATCCACTTTATTTTCTTGATTGAGGCATCCCTTTGGTGTCTCTTTCTGTGGTTGAATATATCACATTTTCAGTTTCTAATTCCATATTCCTGAAAGAAGAATCTGGCAAACCAGGGCAAAGGCCATGAGGCCTATGGGTTGGCTCCCTTTTGATTAGGGAGCCTCCTCCTTGGTCCATCCAGCCGTGGTGGGGTGCATGGAGCCCCGTGGTACAAATTATCCCTGTTACCTCATTAGCAGGACTGTGGGTGTGACCATCTCCCTTTGATGATGTTGTGAGTAGGGAAGACATCTGATGGAGTTGGTATCAATTTTAAGTGGATACAGGAAATAGAGGAGGATCAAGTTTAGAGATATTATAGGAATTTCAGTTTTGTACTTGGGTTTTAGGTGTCTGGAGATATTTATTGGCACTGTCCATTAGGGTGTTGGAAACACTGATATGAAGTAAAGGTAAAAGATGGACTTGTAGACTGGGAGTCATTTACATTCCATCGCAGCTTTAGCATATCTAGAAAGGAGGGGTTTGGGGGCAGGAATCTGGTTGGAAAGGCCAAGGGGGCTGCATTTGCATAGCTTCTTACATATGTTGAAAAAATGTGATTGTCAATAGAGAGGGCAGCTGCTGAGGATGGTCCCCAAGTTCCTTGGCTACCATCACTGTTGCCTAGAGATAATAACAGAAGCTGCAAAGGTGGAAGGATATCCTTCATAGGTGGAGTGACTGTATAATTTGTTGTCCAAACTGAGACACCTTTGTGACAGAAAGAGTGGGCAGTAGATGTTGAATGGAATTGTCCTAGGAACACTGGTCCAGAAGGTTACTAGATCCATGGAGTGAGAGTGAAGAAAGAAAAGAGAAGGCTACAGGCACAGAGCAAAATTACACTGGATAAAATAATGAACCCAGTGAAGGAGATAGCATGCTTAGGGTGGTGAAAAAGAGGGGAGAATAATGTTTTATAGGCCAAGGGAGAAGGGAGTTTAAGGAGGTGTGGTAGTTTGATGAATTCCAGAAAAGAGATATTGATTATGTATTGATTATGTTTGTAAACTCTGGACGTGATAATGCTTTGATTATATTAGATTCAGCTGAGACATCTGATTAACTTATGTTAAGATTAGGGCTTTGATTCAGCCATGTCATTAGAGTGCAACTCAGTGTGAGTCCCAGCCCCCTTGGTGGGCTGGTAAAACAGATTCTATCACGGAAGGAGATACACAGAGAAGAACGTAGAGGAAGAGAGGCAGCTCATTAGATACGGTGGAGGCCCTGGGAAGAGCAATGAGCCTGATAGCCTACAGCTGACCTTGTAAAGAAAACAGAGCAGCTAGCCTGGAAAGAAACGCGCCCCAGGGAGAGAGAGCCTTATGACAGCCTATAGCTGAGATCGCAAGAAGCTGGGACCACAGAGCCTTAAGAGGAAGAAGGAAGACTGAACCCTCACAGACGTTGCCCACCATCTGGCGTCAACACATGGCATCAGACTTTGGGTGGAAAAGTACCTCTTATGGTACCTTGAGTTAGACTCTTTAGGGCCTTGTGACTGTAAGCGTCTACCCCAAATAAATACCCTTTATAAAAGCCAACAGAGTTCTGGTACTTTGAATCAGCACCCCTTTGCCTGACTAATTCAGGAGGTGATAATGAACATGGCCAAATCTGAGGAGATCAAGTAGGAAAAGGACCAAGACAAGGCCTATGGATTTGCTTTTTAGATGTGTCCTTCAGTGGAACTATGAGGATAGGACCAAGGCAGTAGTACTGCCAGGGGAAGAGGCAGTACTACAGGACACTTCTGAAGGGGTTTGGTGGTGAAAAACAAGAGAAGATGTTAATTTCAGGGCAGGTGACAGTAGAACACTTCTGAGGATAACAGAGTTTTGGCAGCAGTTATATGCTGTTCTCCTTTTGAAGACTCACAAATAACTATGAACTATTATTGATATTAACATACATTAATAATCATTACACATTAATATACATAATAAGAAACATTAATATGAATACAAAACAACAAGAACAACAACAACAAAAATAACAGTGAGCACTTACATGGGGCTTTTCATGTGTTAGGTACTGCTCTTTACAAACTTAAATTAATTGAAAAAAGTTATTTACAAAAATAAATTAATTGAATCCTTACAACTGCCTTGTAAGATAGGTAGTCTTATTATCCCCATTTTATAAATAATGAAACTGAGGCACAAAGAAGTTATCACCAGGCTGCAAAGCTAGTAGTGCCAGGATTGGAATCCTGGTCTAGGCATTGATGTATTTACCTTCCAAGAGGTGGAGGACTGGTCACCTTCGGTGGCTGTGGTGGTCAGGATCCTTCCTTAAGAGAGATCAGAGATCAAAATGCCCAGGTCAGAGCAGTATTTTGAGCTCAAGAATGGGAAGGTGTTGGAGTTTGCAGTCCATTGCGTCTTCTTTTTCCCTGAGGGTGAAATAAACTGAGGGAAAGAAGAGGATAGGGGTGGAGGTGGGGAGCTGAGAGACGCGGTGAAGACATGTAACAGCTGCAGTGAGGAATGGAAAGGAGATCATGTGTGATTTAGGAAAATGATTGTCAAGAAGCTTTCAGAACCCAGCTGTGAGATGGGAAACATGACTTTGTAGTGGAATCACTCATCACAATTTAAAGTTTCTACCATCAGCACTTAGTCCCCAACTCTCTTGAATATGTTGTCTGGACCTCATTCTTCTCTTTACCTAAGTCCTGGGTTGTAAGCGATAACCCTGTTAGGTCCTCTGACTCACATGCTCCTTCTCCTTCCTTCTGGAATAAGATTGTCCCACTCTAAAGACTTGAGGTAAAAGAGAAATCTGAGCTGTCAGGATATGAATTCCTTACTTAGGACTTTGTCACTTTGGGAGCTTGTTCAAATGTGATGGTTCTGGAGAACCAAGAGTGCAGAAAGAATGGCATCAAGAGGTTATGACAAGAGGGGGAAGGAAGGAGGAGAAGGGAGACTGATCCAGTAACTTAATCATCCCTTCCATCCTAGGTACCAGAGTAAATTACCATCCAGGGTTTTGAGTTACCATCCAGGGTTGTCTTCTCTTCCTAGGGTTGTCATAACAAAAGATCACATCCTGGATGGTTTTTTAATTTTATTTTATAAGATATGTTATCTTTTTTTTTTAAGATTTATTTATTTACTTTATCCATTTTAAACCCCCCCTTCCCCATTTTACTGTTTTGTGTCCATTCGCTGGGCAATTCTCTGTGTCTGTCTCCTGCCATCTCCTCCCATTCTCCTCCTCCAGTCTTCACCAAGATTTGATCCTGGAGACCTCTGATGTAGGAGAGAGGTGTTCTGCCACTTGTGCCCCCTCAGTTCCTGGTTTTCGGAGCTTTCGGAGCATCTCATCTTGTCTTTCCCCTGTTACATCATCATCTTGCTGCATGGCGCCCGGGGCCTGGCAGCTCACTGGCACACAGAGCCTGGCAGCCCATGCACCTTCTGTATATATATTTTTTATTTTACCGGGAGGTCCTGGGGATCGAACCAAGGTCCCTCCATATGGCAGACGGACACCCAACCATTTGAGCCACACCCACCCCCCCACCCTGAATGGTTTTAAACAACAGGCATTTATTGTCTCACACTTCCAGAAGCTAGAAGTCCAAAATCAAGGTGTTATAGGGCCATGCTCCCTTTGATGTCTCTAGGGAAGAATCTGTTCCATGCCTTTCTCTTGGCTTCTGCTGGCTTCCGGGATGCCTTGGCTTGTAGGTGATTCTGCGTCTGTTTTCACACGGCTGTCCTCTCTCTGTCTGTCTTTTCATATGGCATTCTCCCTTCTTTTGTCAGCCTGTCTGTGTTCAAATTTCCTCTTTTTATACGGACATCAGCCATATTGGATTAAAGGCCCATCCTGCTCCAGTATGACTTCATTTTAACTTGCCTAAGTCCATCTGTGACAACCCTATTATCAAATAAGGTCACATTCTGGAGTTCTAGGGATTAGGACCTCAACATACCTTTTTGGGGGGTGCAATTCAACCCATAACAAGGGTCAACCTCAGAGTTAAAATTCATTTCAGGGACTTCTAAAGGGAGACCCCATCACTGATTCCAGGGCAACCTGAACTAAAACACTCTTCCTTCCCAAACTAGAGGGGTATTACAGGTTTCAGCATGGGGTGGAACGCAGGACCTAAAAGTACAGAAGAGAGGACTGTGGCCAGCTAGGACCCAGTAGGAGGGTAGAGCATGTAAGAAATTTCCAGTATACCCTTTCGGGGTCCTCATTATTTTAGGCATGCTACTGATCAAGCACTGGAACGTAAGTGAAGTTTGAGCAGAAGATAAGAAATTTTTGCAAATAATAAGGGGTCTGCCGCAAGAAATAGATGTCTGAAGACTCACTAGCCTGGGACAAGGGCGTTTAGTATGCACAGAAACACCCAGTAGAACCAGGATGAATCAGGAAAATGAAAAATCTGCTGGACCAGAACAGAAAACGTTTTTTAACCCTCACATTCTTCTTTGTGGGGAAGTCAGAAATTACTAACTCTAAGTTCATTTCCTCCTACTCTGTATCATTACCATTTGGGGTGTATAATTATGTTTAAGTCAACTATATTGTAAACTACATTTAGTTCTCATTCCGTGGTGTGAATTCAATCATTCTTACCATAAGTATTGTTATGGCTAATTTTCTGAATTGGGTGTTTCCTCTTATCTATTAAATTCAAGATTTTAATTGCCAGAGTGGGTAAAACAAGGAAATGAGTTGCCATTAGAAAATGCCACTCTCATGAGGCTTATTTCTGTTGTGAGGTGTTAGGCAATACATTAGTATTTATGTTCAAGAATGTATCTAATTTATCTTTCAGTTACATGAAGCATTTCCTTCTCTCCCTCTCTCTCCCTCTCTCTCACGGCTTTATTGAGATAAATTTATTTCGTACCCCATAGAATCCACCCGTTTAAAGTATATAGTGGTTTTTTAGTTTATTCACAGAGTTGTGCAACCATCACTACAATCTAGTTTTAGAACATTTTCAACACTCCACAAATAAACTAGTTTCTATTAACTGACACTCCCCATTCTCCCTTGCTCCACCCCTGAGCCACTGGCAAACACTAGTTTACTTTCCGCCTCTGTGGATTTGCATATTCTGGACATTTCACATAAATGGAATCATATAATATGTGGTCTTTTGTGAACGGATTCTTTCACTTAATTATTATGGGTTTTTAATTTTTTTATTTTTATTTTTAATTTCTTTTTTGGGAGGTACCACGGATCGAAAACAGGACCTTGTACGTGTGAAGCAGGTGCTCAACCAGCGGAGGTACACCCGCTCAGTAGTAGTATGTTTCTAAGACTCATCCAGGTTGAAGCATGTGTCAGCATTTTATTCCATTCTATGGCTGAATAATCATCCATTGTATGACTATGCCACATTTTGTTTATCCATTCATTAGCTGATAGACACTTGGCTTGTTTCTACTAACGACATTTTTGCAATTATAAATAATGTTGCTATGAATACTTGTATATAAATTGTTGTGTAAACACATATTTTCACTCTCAAGCTTATTCCAAAGAGTGGAATAGCTGGGTCATATGGTAACTCTACGTTTAGCATTTTGAGAAACTTCCAAACTATTTTCCAAAGTGGTGACATCATTTTACATTACCACTAGCAATGAATGAGTGTTCCAATTTCTCTGCATCTTCAACAACATTTGCTATTGTCTGTCATTTTTTTTATTTTTTAGCCATCCTAGTGGGTGTGAAGTGTTATCTCACTGTGGTTTTGATTTGCATTTCCCTAATGACTAATGATGTTGAGCCTCTTTTCAAGTGTCCTCTCTCTTTCTCCCCCTGCAGCCCCCTCTCCTCCAAGTTTCTGGAGGAACTTCAGTGTATAAAAGCAAGAGGACAAAAAATCGTGTTCTCCATGATTTCACAGTCTTTTCAAGGAGAAAAGAAAGTGGCCAAATGAGAGGCCCAAGTAGTAAGGGATTTAGAATGTTAAAAAAAAAACGGGTGATACACGGGAGCTGAAGGGTTACGGGAGGATGGGCCCTGAGAACTGGCAGGATCTAGACAGTAGAGAAGGAAACGATTCCCCTTATTTTATTTCAAAAGCAGTAATTTTGTTTACCTTATATGACATTGAGAACCAAAATCCCCACACCTGGGTCATGGGAAACCAACTCAGAGCAGGTCACTATTCCTGTAAGTGAACTTAAAATAGGAGGTAGAGCATCCCATGCTCTTATGAAACAGAAATATGTATTCTCTTGTTTATGTGTTGATTTGCTTATTCCATCATCATTTAATGCCATACAATTTAAGATTACTCTAGGGAAAAATTAAGATACAGAAGATCAGAGCCCTAGATTCAGTTATATATACCACATACTCCCCACTAATCTACACAGATACAACCCCTACCGCACAGATACACATGTTCAAATGTCTTTATCTATAACCGCATCGACATGTTTATAACTACCCAATATAAAATTTGTAAATGTTCTTCTTTTATCACACATACCTCTATCCTTGTTCCTTGCACATATGTACCTATACTATTTAAAAGTTTCTCAGGGTTATATTTTTTAGTTGACTGCTAAGTATTTGAGGGTAGGGACCATATTTGCCTTACTTGACTTTTATCCCGCTGCCTACCTATTATAGTTCCTGGAATGTCATCAATGTCCAGCAAATGCTGACCTACATCAAAGGGGACTCAGGGACTCAAAGATATTATTCTGTTCAGAAATTAAGAGAATACATATCTTCTTTTGGAAAGTATCTCCTAGGAATCAAGAAACAGAAGAAGGTTGTCCAGCAGTAAACTTTTGTACTCACAATAGGAGGCTCCCAAACATACACAGACCCATGTGTCATTCTAAGGTTCTCTTGTGTAGACATATCAGGACCCAGTTCCTGAAGTGCCTCAAGAAGCAAGAGAGGATCCTAACCTTATCACAAAACAAGATTAGACACATGTGATGGTGAGGTCATGTGTCACCTTAGCCAGGGTATGGTGACCAGTTGTTTGATGAAGCAAGCACTGGCCTGATTATTTCTGTGAGGGTATCTCACGGATTTAAATCATTAATCAGTTGATTGCATCTATGGCTAATTGCATCTAAATCAACACAGGAGATTGCCTTCAGCAGTGAGAGAAGTCTCGTTTGATCAGAGGGCCTTAAAGGGAGAATTGATGATTTTAGGAGTCAGAAAGAAGAATTTCTGCCAGCTTCTCCTGGGGGAATTAATCAAAACCTGCTTTGAGTTCCCAACTTGTAGCCTGCCCTATGGAATTCAGACTTGCTAATCCCCACAGTTGAGTGAGCCAATTCCTATAATAAATCCCAATATTTACACATACACATATCCTATTAGTTCTGTTTCCCTGGAGAGCCCTGACTAACCTGCAAAAGGGCTAAACCTACAGGTGGGCTCTGTTTATAGGTACAGTATAACAGGCTAAGTGTGGAAAGGAGATAGAATGATCAGGGAGGAGAGAAAATAACTGGGAAGCCCAACAATTGCAAACAACTGGCTACAGTTTTAATAGTTGACTAGTTAGCACATTAACAATCTGGATTGTGGAAGGGTCTTGGAAAGATATTCTAGAGCAGGGGTTCTTAACAAGGAATCTGTGAGCTTGAATTGAAGTTCCAAAAAACATTATTCTTCTAGGGATGTGTTGGTGTGGGTGTGATATATTTATTCAATAATACACAGTGTAATGTGGACTTAGTAAGGGGTCCTTGGTTTTTAACTAACTGGCAAAAGGGTCCATGGAACAATAAAGGTTAAGGACCCCTGCTCTAGAATGAGTGGAGAGGTGCTATTATACTTCTCACACTTTGTACTACTAAACTCGGCCAAAAGAAGGAAAGGAAGTAGAGGGGGTGAGTATTTTACTAAAAGGATTGACATATTGTTGAATTGTAGTGTCATTTGCCATTAACTTCTTTTTGCAAAATTACCGAAGCAACAATATAGTGAATGCTAATCCAAGTGGTGTTTGATGTTGGTAATTGGACTTAGCATTCACATATGATCTCCCATCCATTATGATTCTTAAACTTGATCAACCATCTGTGCTTCTGAGAGTTTCAAATCACAACTTGTTAAAATATGCACACTCAGAGTAGATTGAACTTTAATCCTCTTCATTACATTCCCTACTGTGGTACAACCTTCTAAGGAAAATCAAATAATGTGGTAAATTGAGAACCCAGCAGATACATTATTGTACCCACTGCCCATGGGATTTGGGAAATCGATATTGCCACTTTTTAAAGGACATGTGCCATTTGCTATTAATGAGATTGTTATTGGTAGACATGGAATCATGTTTCTTTGGACTAAAAGGACTCTTCAATCCATTTAATGAAGGCTAGTCTTGAAAAGAGTACTATTATCACTGAGATTCTATAATTAATCTAAGAATAGAGGATTCTTTATTTGACTTTAAACTATGTCTGTAGCTTTCCCAGGAGTTTTATTCTCAGTCTTTATTATTTGTGTTGTATATATATGCAACCACTTTTCCAATAAGTTAGAGGAACCTAAACGAATGTTTTGGAAAAGTGAAGACTAGAAAGAGCATTGGTTGCTTGCTCACTGGCAATGAATTTTCTCAAATATTGACTTTGGTCAATAAATGGTAGTTTGAAGAAAATTTAAAGGGGGCTACATTTACTTTTGACACCAAAGAACAAAAAATAAGTAAATATAAATAAAAGGGAAAATTATTAGATGCCCTTCTTCAAACGCTACTGAGGAAGAATTTGGTTAGGATGAAACTGGGGTGGAGTCGAGTGTGTACTTGGCTTTTGCCCAACCTGCTTCTTTCAGCTGCCTACACTGAGGCTGTAACCTGAGTTATTAGGCCTCCTTGAAAAGCAGACAAGGCCATGGTTCCTCCAGTTTAACCCTCTCAAACCTGCCCAAAATGGAAGTATCCACCCCCCTCTCTTCCCCCCCTTCCCCCCTCCCTCCCTCTTTCTCTCCCTTCCTTCCTTCCTTCCTTTTGTGGCTTAAAGAGATTCTATTACAACAGTCATTCATTAAATTGCTTTTGAGGTATCTTTAGCTCACTCTATGCTTTCTGGACTTCAGCTTTTCTGCACTTTTATGATCTGCCTCTCCCCTGATTTGGGTGCCCCTGGCCCCTCAGGTATAGCTCTGTACCCCAGCTCCTGGCCCTGGACTGGCTAGTTTTGGGGGTGGCACCCCACCTTCACTCCTGCTAAATTACTGAGGAGACCAGAGAGCAATTCAGATAGGAGAAAAGTGAGAGGAACTTCCACATGATTATATGGTCGGTCTATCTATCTATCTATCTATCTATCTATCTATCTATCTATCTATCTATCTATCCATCCATCCATCCATCTTCTATCTGTAATCTATCTATCATCTCTCTAATCTATATCTATTTATCATCTATTTATATCTATCATCTATCATCTATCTATCTAATCTATATCTATCATCTATATCTATCATCTATCTATCATCATCTATCTAATCTTTCACTAATTTAGATAAATGAATGGAATTCAGCATGCTAAGAAAAAGTGGTACAATGTTTATTACTTTTAAATATACACAGTAACTGGGCCAGGAAAGCATACTGTTGCCTTGCGTGAGTCTGTAGAGAAATAACTTTGATGGATATATAAAATGCCTTCCGATGAAGATATCAATGATTTATGAATAAATAAATCTCTGGAGTGCTTACACATATTTGAAAAACGTAATTACCTACAAAAGGGTTCCATAGGCTAGGTTTTTTTCTTCCAAACAAATTTTGTAGACACCATTTATCTACTTAGCAAATACCTTCTTTAAAATAATGAGAAGACACACCTCAGCCCAGACTTTGTTTTCATTATCACAAACGTCCAGTTTTGTAGTATGAATTAGTGAGGCTTTGTGCTTCTTGAGTAATGAAGAGATCTAGTCCCATGTTTACCTAGAAACACTGGATTTGTAGGGTCACCCTAGAAGGAACAGCATTTCCCTGAGATCTTAT
The DNA here is from genome assembly GCA_026826555.1 of Tolypeutes matacus. Classification (NCBI taxonomy): domain Eukaryota; kingdom Metazoa; phylum Chordata; class Mammalia; order Cingulata; family Chlamyphoridae; genus Tolypeutes; species Tolypeutes matacus. Next base: position 19,099,209 of record JAKSZT010010858.1, read on the forward strand.
TCCACCATACTTGTCCTGGTGAGAAAAATCCAAGAGAATGAACAAGAGTTGTCTCAATTATAGTGATAAGTGGTATAAGATGAGATTTATTTAAGTTTTAAAAATTACATTAAATTGAAAGTTTAATTTTAGTCAAATCTTTATATATTTTCTCAAGTCTCTTAGAATCCAGCTTTGTCATTAAATTACCACTTTTTGAATAATTACTGAGTATTTCCTTCTTGCATCCAGGCTACATCTTCTGCCCTTGGATTCCATGGAATACACTTGTATCTCCCTGTACTTTATTCTCTTTGCTTGAGCCAGATTGAATAAGTTTCTGCTACTTTTCATCAAAGGTGCTTGACAAAGATGAGGCTTTTTGAAATTCACTCTCCTTTTCTGGCTCAACTTCTCAGAAATGAGAATGTAGACTATGAAGCATCAGAGGCATGTGGCAAAGGCACCTCCTTATTGGCAGGAGAAATTTCTTAAAGGCCCACTCTGAGGAATTCTCTGGCATTTTTTCTTCCTTGATTCCTCCCCCAGTATAATCCTGAGTTAGAGTGTAATTTCACGGTTATTTCTGTCAGTTGATGGTAGATGGTATACATAAGGTTTCCCAAATTCAAAATGGCAACTGAGAAAGAAAACTCTCCCATATGTGGTCTGGTACAGGAGTTTTTTGGTAGATATAATTTAATAACTCCTTCTGGGAAGTAATTTTCATTGCTGAGCACTTTTCTGATAAACTTTGAGGAGGTTAAGAAATCCTTCTGGGAAGTCACGTACTATCCAACCTTTTGTGGCGTCTAATGTCACTAGGCATATTTTATACTGTACCATATCAAAGTATAATTTACAGCATTTTAAAACACAATTCTAGATGAATATAAAAGAGTATATGTCAAGATTTATTTAATTCACTAATGAGAAATCCAGATGGTTCAAAAATTGTAGGAAATTCTGAAGTATTTATGATCAATGAAAGAATGCTCTATTTATAGGACTGTTAGATACAAAATTGGTTGATGTTCTGTAGGACAACAGATTGTAACTTTTGTGATTATTTTTTTCTCTTAGATATAAATCATTTTCATTTTTACTGGACAGAATTCTACATGTTAACATGTACCTTCACAGATTCTTTGTCCTAATGAATGATAAATAATAATTCAAACAGAGGTAGAGTCCCCTGGAGGATGAAATAATCTTTGGGTGGGCCCATTATTAGACAATGCTCCACCATAACACTGAAAAGACATGAAGTCTTCCTCTTTTTTCCAAGTTTTGGGAATTTTTTCTTAACAAAAACTTCTTTTTTTCTAGAAATTTCTCTCTCAGAAGGCATATCTTCATATTGGCTGGTTCTTCTCTTGTGGAAAATTTGAAATAAAACCTTGACACAGCTTTTTTCAATTTGGCTGAGAAATTGCTTTAACACTTTAATATTAAACATTATTAATAAGGTCATCCAAGTGCCAGAAAGCAGTGTTTCTTTAATAGATTATTTCATTTTTCTTGCTAATTGGAGACCACACCGTGAAGATCCAAACTAAGAAACACAAGGTAAAGGCAATTAATTTTTAAAAAAGATTTATTTACCTTTTATCCATTTTAACCGCCCCCCCCCTTTTTTTGCTGTTTTTGTGTCCATTCGTTGGGCAATTCTCTGTATCTGTTTCCTGCCCTCTCCTCTCATCCTCCTCCTCCTGTCTTCACATGGATTCAATCCTGGGAAACTCTGATGTGGGAGAGAGGAATTCTGTCACCTGCGCCACCTCAGTTCCTAGTTCTTTGGCGCATTTCCTTTTGGCTCTCCCCTGGGTCTCTCTCCTGTTACGTTATCATCTTGCTGCATGGTTCGGCGTGGCCTGGGGGCTCACCTGCTCACAGGGCCAGACAGCTCACCCACTTGGGGGGCCTGACGGCATGCCCGCACACCTATATTTTTCTTTATTTTGCTGGGAGGTCCCAGAGATCGAACCCACGGTCCCTCCATATGGGAAACAGACATCCAATCATTTGAGCCACATCCGCCCCCTGGTAAAGGCAATTTAAATACCAAGGAACTATTGATGTAGTCATACCATTTTTACTTTTCATGATTAATTTATTTTCAGTCCTTTAGGTAATCTCTAGATTCAGATATAGGTGTACAATAGTGCTTTGATAAAATGTGAATCTTTTTTATGAAGCTTTTCTATTTTTATTAGGAACTGCATCTTGGCAAAAAAAAAAAAAAAGTTTTATTACATACATTTCATGCTAGAATTTAACACTTACAGTAATTGCACATTCCAAATTGCTTGTTATATTTTGCTAATAGTGAAATATGGACACTGTTTTTGGTAGGTAATACTACTTTCTCCACTTAAGATAGAAATATTTTCATGAACCATGATTCCACAAATATCAAGTACAATGGAAAAAGGATAATTATGTTAGTCCTTGGGAAAGTTGTCTAAAAAATAGGGTCTTGTACCATTGGGCAAGGAAGCTACATTTAATGGTGCAAAACCAAATTTCTTATTTTTTGTTTGCTGATTTTCTTCTGGAAAAAAAATGCACCTTTGTTTTGAAAGCCCACCTCTTACTTCAGTTCTCCTGATGTTGAATCTGGATTTTGGGAGAAGTGCTGTTTTGGATTATTATTGCATCTCTGGATTGCCCAGTGGGTAAAGAAGAACCATCTTAGGGTGAGGCCATCCCTAAAGGTATTGTGTGCGATTGTCCTGAGGGAGGTTGGGGTAAAAGAAGGTTTGCTCTGAAGAAACATTGGCAGCATTGGATATTGGCAAACACAGCTAGGAACCAGTAAACTGCTCCCCTCTTCCCTATGAAGAAACTCCCTAAGAAGAAACTAACTTTTAAAAAACTTATTCCCCAATTCTTAGAATTTCATGTGAATGTATTACTTTAAATGTCTCCTTTCCTTACTTTCATCATTTCTTCTATTAATAAGTTTTCCCAAAATTTCAATAAAGTACATTACACACATAACCACCTTGTCTTAGTGTTAGGAGGGCTTAAAGGATGGATTGGTGTGATGGTTAGGCTAATGTGTCAACTCAGCCAGGTAATTGTGCCAAGTTGTTTGGTCAAGCAAGCACTGGACTAATTGTAATACAAGGACATTTATGGGCTTTAGTCACCAGTGAGTTCACTGCATAGATGGTTGATTATATCTACAATCAACCGGGGAGATTGCCATCAGCAATGAGTGATGTTTTATCTAAGCAGTTGAATGCCTTAAAAGGGGACGTGATTTCAGCATTCAGAGAGAATTTCCCACTCGTTTTTGGACAGCCAATGTCTCCCAGAAACTCATCAAGGACCTCCACTGGACTTTCATCAGAGCCCCTGGTTTGCAGCCTACATGTGGTACCTGGACTTGTGCATCCCCATGGTCATGTGAGATACTCTTATAAAATTTCATACTATTTACAGATATATCCAATTGATTCTGTTCCCTAGAGAACCCTGAATAATACAGTTGGTATTGAAAGTGTGGTTGTCTCTCTAAGCCAAACTCAACAAATAAATGCATTATCTTTCCCCCAGCAAGGGACATGACTCCCAGGATGAGCCTCCCTGGCACCGAGGAATTACTGCCAAGCACCAGCTGGTGATAGAACTGGAAAAAGACCTTGAATAAAAGGGGGAAAAGGTAAAGACAAATGAGTTTATATGCTAACACTTCAAAGTGAGTTGGGAGGTCATCAGAGAGGTAACGTTTATGCATACCTCAGCAGGATCTCATATATGGCTAAAGTAGATACTACCCCAAATAGTGGGGCTCCTGAGGGCTCCAGAGACACCCAGGTCCTACAGTCATGGCAGATAACTCCAGAATTTGTTGCCTTGCCAGTGGGCCCTACTTTGGAGATTGTGCTCCTGAGTGTGAAAGAGTTGGACTCAGTTGTGACTTCTCTACACATGCCTCTTCTGTCCCTTTTATTTGAACCTATAGTTGGTGCTGGAGTTGGTAGGTGTACATCCAAGAGACTTGAATCTCTGGGCTGTCCATGTGCCAGCTGGGCCCTGAGCCTCAGCAGAGTTGCAACACCTACTCTCCAATTCATTGGACTCACCCAGGACAACTAACAAGGAGGTGAGAATGGACAACCATCACACTAAGGAAGAACTGAGAGAGTCTACAGCTGCAAGCAAGAGAGTCCCATCCATCAGCCATATGGGATCTAAGTTCCCTCCCAATTAGAAGTGGAGTGGGCATTACCATCCCAGAATCCTTAGGAACGGGGAATAAAATATGGACTAGAGTGGACTTACTGGTATTCTACTATAGACTTATTGTGATTTTAGTAATGGAAGAAATTATATCATTGATGTGGAGACAGTGGCCACTGGAGGTGCTGAAGTCAGGGAGAGGGAAAAAGAGATGAAACATGGGGGCATTTTCAGGACTTGGGATTGACTTGAATGACATTGCAATGACAGATACAGGCCATTATATATCTTGCCATAGCCTACAGAATTGAGTGGGAGAGAGTGTAAAGTACAATGTAAACTATAATCCATGCTTAGTGGCAATGCTCCATAACGTGTTCATCAATTGCAATGAATGTACCACACTAATGAAAGAAGTTGTTAATGTGGGGGAAAGTGGGAAGTGTGGGGAGTGGGGCATATGGGAATCCCTTATATTTTTTGTGTGTAACATTTTATGTAATCTAAGTATCTTTTAAAAATAAATAAAAAGTATATTTTAAAAAGTTAAAAAGAATTAAAAAAAGAAAGTGTGGCTGTATCAATCAAAGTTCAACACAAACTGAAGCACTCACACACACATACACAAACACACATGTGTTAAAAGGATTTGGGGCAGCTCAGAATAGCTGAGAACGTTGAACAACAAGGCTTGGGAAATGGCCAGGTGGATCTATTATCTATAGCCAGGTCCATAGTCAGGCATCTGGCCACAAAACCAGATTAGTGAAGACATGACTACCACCCCTACTGGCTCCTGGACCATAACTTGTGAGGCCATTGCTGCCACAACTGCCCTTGGAAACTCAAGGTGATTACTGCTACTGCTACTGCTTCTGCCACTCCCTGCCAGAATTTAATTTCTACCATGCCCCCTCTCTGGGTCACTAGCCTCTGATTAAATCCCAGGGCTGTGCCATTTGAGTGGTTGCACCTGAATCACATGCTGATGCCCTAGCTCTAAGGGTGGCTGGGAAACGATATACTTTTAATTTCTATAGGGAGGGTGGACTCTGCTTGGAGGAATCTCCACTATAGATGGTAGTCAAGCAAAAAAGGACAAATTTCCACTACAGTGCCTCTGGTCCCACACCTCTGTGGAGGCAGTGTGGCCCTAGCAACCTAGAGACTGTAGAGTAGAGATCTGCTGGAATATCTGGCTGTTAGCAGTAAGGGAGCAGAGTTAAGAGAGGCCAGGAGGAGAAGGCAGAGCAGCCAAGGGGCTGGAAGGGGCCTGCGGATGGGAGCTGTGGGCCTTGTGGAACACCTAGAGGAAAAAGGATGTCCATGGTCAGCTCCAATATCCAGGTCTCTAATGATGCCTGTGGAAAGGGGCTATGCCTGTGCCCCTCTTATCACCACCAGGCAAATGCATCCAAGGACAGCTGATTGCCAGGCATCTGCGCTTCTTCCAGCAGGGCTGGCACATGCCTAGGTCTGGAGGCTTTTCTGGGTTCATCTTCCCTACATAGCTGGACACCCCAGCTTCAACAGCAAAGGGCACTTGTAAACACTCTTACCCCCTACCTCCAAAGTAGAGTGGGACTCCGGACACCCAGAGAGAGATAGCGGCAGCCATGGTGTGGGAGGGGTGCCACTCACCTAGCACCTGTACTTGGTGAACAAAGCTAGTTTGAGATTTTATTCATTGACTGTTCTTCCCCAATGGTGAAACTTGCCTCTAGTTTGTGATTGTACAATTTATAACTCATATATATATATAAAATAAAACCAACCTCCAAAAATCGAACTCGGTCCACAGTGGCCATATCTCTTACAAATGCTTTCATATGCAGATAACAGAAAACACAATACAATGTTTTAAACAAATAGAGGTTTAATTTCCCCATATAACAAGTGAGTTTGGGAGAGGTTGCTGCTATTGTTGGCTCAGAGGCTCAAAGATGTCAAGGCCATCATTTCTGTAATTCAAATGGCTTTTCCCTCCTGGGAAATAATATGGCTTATTTCAATAGCTCCAGGTGTCATGACTACTTTCCAGCTGGAAGAAGGTGTGAAAGGGACTGCTGGTTCTGCTCTTTCATCAGAAAAGGAAAAGCATTCCCAGAGTCCTTAGGAGATGAGCATTTAAGGTTCATCAGCCAGAACCATATCACATGGCCACACATAGCTGCAAAAGAAGGTGGAAAAATATTGATCGATTTTTATCTCTATAGTAGAGTTAGGCAAGGAAGAGTGGGACTGACATATAGGTCGGTTAGTCCTACTGCTTTCGAGCTTTATAATTTGATGTAATATTGGCTTGTGACCTAATAATTCCTTCATTGTTGATGTTTGCTAGCTCAAAAGATGTGGCAGGCAACAAAAACTTACCAAAAAATTAAAGAAGTGAAACGGCTAGGAAAATTTTATCCAATAATCTATCTTTTCTTGGTAAAATCAGAAGCAATTACAATTATATGATTTTGGTGATAGAAAAAATTTGATCAACTTCATGGAACACCAGGGAGCTAACAGAGCTCTTTAAAGCCTTGTGATTTTGAAAATCTGATGCAGAGAAGGAAATGTATGATTTTCAGTCTTCAATTATATTAAAAGTCAAACCCAAAAAGAAGACTTGGTTTCTAGTTTTGCCTCGGTCAGTAGATAGCTATGTGGATTTTGGTGAGTCAGTCTTTGTTATTATTCTCTTAAGATGATAATCTTTTCTATAAAATGTAGTTATAATTTTCACTGGTTCTTCTCAGTTCTGAAATTTTATGATTCTATGTAATTAGCCTTGTTATCTTCGATACTATTTGGTTGGACAATAAATAAATTGCTACGTGTTCATTCATTCAGTCTTTTTAAATTTCCGAGCAATTTTTGGGGTATTAGGCAACAGAGGGACCAAATAAGGCTCTCTTATTAAAGGACCAATTTGGGGGGTGGTTAGATTGAGGTTTACTTTAAATTTTTTTAAGGAAAATACAGGAGTTATTTTTCTTGAGCAGGTTAGTCCAAAATCCTTCAGTGGTTACATCATTTCTAGCCATGAGCAGAACATACACAATCTAAGGAACCTATAAGCTCCTCCAGCTCAAGCATCTTCTCCACCAGCCTGTTATCTCACTTGAAGTTCCAATGGCTGAGCTGACTCTGTTGAGAGCCATCTCAAGAAGGTCAAGATTAAGAGTACAGCTTTTGAGAGCTTGTTTGGAGGTTCTAGCAGGGGAGCGCAGCTACTCGTATACCCTTGACCGAAGAACGGTCCTCCTCTAGCGGGGAAGGTCGTCCTCTTCGACCGAGCGCGCAGCTTCGGGAGGGACGCACATGGAGCGGTGAGGGAGGAAGGGGACACCCGCCTAGCCAGCCAGATCAGCCGAATCAACCCTGGCGATCAATGGGGTGACAGATGTCGCAGCCAGATCGCCCTCGGCTCCCGTTTACCATATGGGAGGCCCCGGGTTCGGTTCCCGGGGCCTCCTGGTGAAGGCAAGCCTGCCCGCACGGCGTGGTTAGCTGACCCAGCGAGCACAAGCAGCAAGGGGGGGATAAATGAATAAAAAAAAAAAAAAATGTATTAGAGTGGAGCTGACATTAATTTTATAAAAAAAAAAAAAAAAAAAAAAAAGAGTACAGCTTTTGGAGAGGTGGGAGAGCTGGCCTAGCTGGCTCTCTTGTTCTGCCCAGTACCTGCTCACTCCCGGAAATAAACTATAAAATTATTTGGGAAACCACAAGAAGGTCCTCTGGGGCGGACCGCAGGTGTGTGTGTGTGTGTGTGTGTGTGTGTGTAGTCCAGGGAAGGAAGTAAAGTATTAAAGGTGGCTGGAGAAAATCTGAGACCCAGGGCAGACCCAAGGAAGCCTGCTCTTGTTTAGGGCCCCCGAACAATAACATGTAATCAAGATAAAAATTATTAAATAGTATTTGGGAGCAAAAGAAGGATATTTAGCAAGAAGGGAAGACCAACGACAAAAACGTCTAGTTCACGATTTCGCCCTAGACAGCATAGACCAGGGAATTACAGGATTGTATGAGGCTGCTGTAGCCCTGCCTTTCTTTTCTGAAATCAGGTCTGTGTTGGTAGGCCATCAGTCCTGGTGGTACCTTTCCCTCTCCATATCTCCTCTCCTTTAGTTCCTCTGTCATCTCGTGATGATCTGCAGATTAGGCACCAGATGGAGCTAAGTTGCCAGGGCTCACAAGTTCCTTCTACTCCTCTAGTTATGCAGCCTTGGGTAAGCCACGTCATCTCTCTCCATGCAATAATGACAATGGCCAAACATAGAGGGTGTTTTAGTAAAAAAATGAGCACAAAAGTCACCTAGGAGAGAGTTAGCTTTCATTTCCCTATGTCAGTCCCCACCCATTTTGGACATCCTTTTTCCTTGGGGTTGCATTCCTTGGACAAGCTCTGAGTTTTCATGGCTATTCAAAGAATAACACTTTTCTTGAGGGCCAGGCTCTACACCCTTCCAAGGTGACCTAATTCTAACGAGAGGAGGCAGGAAGATAACCCGGTGCAGTCCTGCAATCTTTTTTTTTTTTTTTTTTTTTACTGGGAGGTACCGGGGATCGAACCCCGGTCTCTCCACATGGTAGACGGACGCCGAACCTCCCGAGCCACATCGGTTTCCCAGTCCTGCAATCTTGATTCCCAGCTCAGCACCGTCTTCAGCCTAACCTGAGGAATAGTACACGGCAAAGATGCCCTTTGTGGGCAAAGTTACATAAATTGCCTACAAAGTCAGACAGTTAAAATGTCATTTCTAATTTTCTTCCTTTTTGAAGAATATTTAGTGTTTACGTTGCTTAAGGGTTTCCCGCCCCCCTGGGAAGAATATAAACAATTGTTCAAAAGTTACTCAGGTATTTAATAGGCCTTGTGAGCAGATACAATCCTCTTTTCCCCACGGTTATTTGGGCCTGGTCTTCCTGGAGTTTATAGTTTGTAGTCTTGGGCTGTCCAATGCAGACAACATCAACCACATGTGGATAGTGAGCACTTGAAATGTGTAAGTATAAATTACACATCAGATTTTGAAGATATTAATATCACATTAATAAGTTTATATTGATTACATGTTGAAATAATATTTGGGATATATTAGGTTAAACAAGATATGTCATTAAAATTAATCTCACCTATGCCTTTTTTTTTTTTTTTTTTAAGATTTTATTTATTTATTCATCCATCCCCCCCTTGCTGCCTGTGCTCGCTGGGTCAGCTAACCACGCCGCGCGGGCGGGCCGCCCCCACCAGGAGGCCCCGGGAACCGAACCCGGGGCCTCCCACATGGCAAACGGGAGCCCCACTGATTGAGCCACAGCCGCCTCCCAGCCTTTTTTACTTTTTAAAATATAGCTTCAAGAAAATTTAAGCTTACACCTGTGGCTCACATTATATTTCTACAGGACAGCACTGGGGGAGAAGGGTTTGCAAATATGAAATATTTATATCCTCCTTTAGAAAGTCCTTTGAGGCTAAGGTCCTTGGAACTTGAAACATGCCAATGCAGGTATAGTTGCGACTGGTTGATAGTATTTAGGAAATTATTTTTATCACCCCCAGGTTCTAATTGGTTCCCAGAGCTTTAAGGGAAGAAGGTTCAGCTAAAACTATCTGAAGAATCACCTATGAGGGTAACCGAAGAAAGGAAGCAATGACAAGAATCTAAATACGAATCAAGGCTGTAGGAAGACGTGCAAATTAAAGTTTAAACACTGTAAATCCCACCTCGATTTTTTTTTTCCCCTGAACGTAGAAACACCTAAAATTCTGCACTGAAACAAATTCCAAATAAGGCGGGAGTGGTTATAGATGATGCTGAAAATAACACTCAGAAAAGACCCAACAGAAACCCGACGGAAAACAGTCAGGAAACGGCATGTGGGGCTCCGTGGCCCAAAGGTCCGGATTTCCCCTCGCCGGGAGCCGGCTAGGAGCGGGGGTGCCCTGCAAGGTGCTCCTGGAGCGAGCCGGGAGCTCGGGCAATTGCCGCACAGCGCCCAGAAGCAGGAGGATCCAGGCGGAGCATTGCTCGTCGCCATGGCAACCGCAGGAGCCGCAAACAGTCGGGACAGTAGGCCGTGGTGGGCCCGACGCGGACGCCGAGGAGCAGTCGCGACGCGGCGGCGGCAGCGGCGTCTCAGCACGGGCCGGGCCGCCCGCCACCCCGCTGCATGTGCCCGGGGAGCGGCCGCAGCCGAGCGCCATGGACAAGCCGGTACTGAGCGCGCCGGGCTCGCGCGGCTCCCACGCCCAGCCCGCCCCGCCGCGGCGCATGCGCGGCCGAGGCCGGGAGCCTCCTGGCTCCTCGCACAGCGTGAGGGGTGCTGTGGCCTGGGAGGGGCGAGCTTCTGTTTCGGGGTGCAGCTTCCGAGGGTTGGTCCTTGAAAGCGTTTTCCTAAGCTTTTAGGGCTGGGGGAGCCTTTTCTTGAGTTTTTGCAGGATTATCTCAGGTGCCAGTCCTCATTCATGTCCACCCTGGCACCCGCGAAATGCAAAAAAATAGGTTCAGAGACCGTCTTTCCCCCTTTATCTTCCACTTGCTCTTTTCCCTCTTCCTCCTGCTGCTAAAGAGCACTGGTTGGCAGCAGCTTGGACCTGTTGCAACCCACTGACTCATAGCGGGCATCAAAGACGTCCAGGTGTGGCAGTCGCGCTTTTGTGTCAAGTTTGTTGGCACCTTTCATTAGCCCTTGGGTTTGGACAAAGGCAAATGTTTAGTTCCCTTGGAGAGAGGGAGAGGGCTGTGCGCAGAGAGCCCCGCTGGTTAGTTTTGTTCTGTCTTTAACGTTTGCCTTGGTGAACAGCAGGCGAGATACAGCTGGGAACTTACTCTGTGCATGTAAATCAGCTTTCACTTCATTTGGTCTTTTTCTGAACATAGGGAAATGAAAAATCCCAGTACTTGTTTTTGCATTTAACTTAAGCGGAGATTTATTCATACATATATTCTCATTTTGCTCCACTCTCTGTAGCCATGTAACGATATGAATCTATTATGATAAGGAAATATGCACCCTGTCATGATCTAATAAACATAAAATTATAATTATTTAATTAAGAGCACTGTAGATATTTATAAATAATGCAAATAATACAGTTTTTTTTTTCTCTCCTCTCTGTAAATGTTCAAAATTTGCTGTTTTTTATTCTTGTGAGTGTCCTGTTTGGGTAGACAAATATTAATATTCTTATTTTCATATAATTTATGTCATCAATACTTGCATTTTCCAACTATTCATGAAGACAAATACTTGCTAATTCTTTTAAGTCTTTTTCATGCGCCTGCTTCCTATTTTCTGCAAAGACAATAGAGACCCTGCTTTGGCAGATGGTGTTGCTACTTCTAATATCAGCAAACCAAAGCTTTTTTTGGTATGTTTTCCTTTAAAATGCACATATATCATCTTATATAAGTTTATCAAATTTTACTCTGCTTTACGTTTGTAGGAATATAAACACAGTCATTAGCCTTATGCCATGTTCTTATGTTTTTATCAATTTTGCTTGGTTTACCCTTACAGTGCTATGCTTTTTCCCCTTGAAGTTAGGGAACTTAAAATTGATCAAATGTCTCTTGTTTAACCTCAGTAGTAATTTAGGAACTTAAATTGGCATGCCTCTTTTCACCTACCAAATTGGCAAAGACCAATAAAAAAAGGAGAGGGAATTATCAAAGAATACTGAACACAGGGAAGTGTTTACAATTATTAAATGAAAAAAGCCGGTTACTAAAGCAAGAAGCTCTCAATTTGATGACAATAAAAAGTATAAATTAGCATAAACAACAGAATAAAAGGACATACACTAAGATATTAATACTGATTATCTCTGGTTAGTGGCATTAAGTGGGATTTTCATTTTCTTTGGTCTTTAATGTGTTTTTAAATCATTTATAATGAATATATATATAAAAATTTGGTAATTAGAAAAAAATTATGAAACATAACTCCCCCCCCCCCCCCACAAATGTCTGCACACTTGTCTTCAAAGACAAATTCATCATCTTTTGGTAAATATTTTCTATTTCCTGTGCCCACAGTTCACATCCTTGTAAACACTATTTTGCAACTCATGTTCTCTTCTCCAGCTAAATAAGCAGCACCCACCTGGTTTTTTAAAAAACATAAATTGGAAAAAGAAAGTGGTAAATAAACAAGCTTTGATAAATGTGAAGGACATGACAAGAATGAAACAAATGGCTCAGTCCTGCTCTATTTACTGCCTGACAGCATTTTCTTAACCCTCACCAATGGCGGTTCATTGCTCCAACTCCAAGGTTGATGGACAAAGGATTTTGGCAGCTATAATAATTTATCATCAATGCTGCAAATATAGATTTCTGTGGTTACAGTATTTAGAAAACAAAACAAAACAAAAACAGAAGCAAATAGACAATGAAGCAAAGTACAATGCACACAGAGTGTTGGTTATGTAAAATGTGGCCTTCACAAAAGTTTAAATTGTCCAGGGAAAGCAGGGGTCCCTGCTTAGTTCCCTCTGGTCCAGGTGTTGGCACTTCTGAAGCTAGTGTCAGCATTAGAAAAGGAGTGCTGTGAGAAAGGATGTTTCGAGGAACTGCTTCCCGCTGGCTGCCTAGGAAATGTGAGGAGGAAGTTTATCTGTGGCATTTTCTCCTTCAGTCAGCTAAGCCCTTACTGGCAGCAGGCACACTGGCTGTTTGTTTATACCTCTGCACTGTTTGCATTGGGCTTTGTTTCTTGTAGCCTTACTTTTGACAAACAGACAAAAAGGGTCAGAAGGACTGCTTACTCATTACTTTGTTTATGAATAAAAACCACTGGCTTCTACTCAAGATTAGATTTATACCAAGGGTATTTTTATCTCCCAAGCTGGTGAGTTACCACCTTGAGAGGAAACCAGGTTCCAAGACAGTGCAAGGAAGGATAAGTGCATCCTCTCCTCTCAGGGATGGGCCCTCCCACTGCCAGATCCATAGGCAACGTGCTGGTCAACGAACACCTTCCTTTCGCATTTCCCCCTCTCTAGAGAAAAGAATTACAAAGTGAGCCTGGGGAAGGCAAAATGATATTAGAAGATACTTGAGCAGTTCAGTTCAATTTGATAAATCCTTAAGTACCTACCGTTATTAAAGTACTGTGGAAGAGCTATGGGGAGTATGGCCCTTCCCCTCCCTCCCTCCCTCCTTCCCTCCCTCCCTCCCTCCCTCCTTATGTACTGAGTCCTTTCTGGCAGCCCCTTTATCTCAAATTCCCCTTTACAGTTGGTTCTAAAACTTCCCTAATATTCACTACACAACGAATGATGTTTCGCCTTTTTCTTGTGGGGAACTGGTGAGATTAATCTGTGACCATTGTTTACTGTTTCTGAATAATTTATGGTAAAGTCCTTGGGCCTGCCTTCCAGTGATGGATTATACATGTACAGAAAGGACACTGAACATGTGATGCTTGCCAAATTCCTGTGAGAAAGGTGTCTAAAACTTATGCCATATGAATGCATAATAGTAGAGAAAGCCTGCCATTTTACCTGCCTAAGACAGAGTAATAGAATTATGATTGGGTTCCCATAGGCAATATGTCTGCCCCTTGGAGAGATAATATATAGAGTCAGAATGTCTTTCTTTTTTGAAGCAGTCTCCAGGTTGGGGCAGTCGAGTGTGCCTGTAGGATGAGAGCAGAGCATCCTGTATCCATTCTCAAGAAGTGGCATAGGACATTTTTGAACTGCTTGGGCATTGGAAAAATGAAAAAAATCTTACTCTTGGAGGGCTGAAAACTATGTGGGTCATTTCTGAACGTTGTTGAACCTATTTTGGATGAAGAAAAAAAAAAGAGTCTATAGTGCATTGGTGTCCTGAAATGTCCACCTTATTTTTCATGACAAGGAAACAAATTGAGGACTGGATCGGAGAAAGGAGTCGTCACTGACCCTGACACTGTTCCTCAAAGAGGGCTGACTGTGTGTTATGGACTGTACTGGGGACTGGAGATACACTGGGGGACAAAGAGACAAGAGCTGACGGACTGGTGGGGATGACAGCCCTGGAGAGGTCACGGAAGGGAGCTTGTCTGTAGCCAGCAAGGGATAGGTGCAAGCTGTGGTGGGAGGAGGGTAGGGTAGAGCTCTCCAGCCAGAAGAGGTAGCCTCTGTGAAGACCCCAAGGCCTATCTCTGAGAAGAGGCCAGGATGGAGGGAGGTAGGACACAGTGCTGGAGGGGGCCTGAGGACCACAGAGGACCTAATCATCTATAAGAGAAGAAAAGAAGATCAAGCCCTCCTGTAAGCTTGCGCTGTTTACAAGTTAGTAAAACACATAAATATAACAACAAAAAGGCAGGTTTGAGCCACACTGCCGCAGAAATGCTTACTATGCTTAGCAGTTTACACAGAGTAGCTGTTATGTTATCCATTTTACAGATGAGGAAACCGCGGCTAGAAAAGGCCACAAAGTTGGCTCAGGGACACGAAGCAAATATATGTTAGAGAAAAACTCCAACCCAGGTCATTCAAACCCAAGGTCAATGCTCTTGACCACTTTGTCTCTTCAAACTGTGGATGAAGGGAATACAAAGGGGGTGGGTGTGGGCAGGAGGGGAAGCAACAGAAAAGGTTTGGGCTCTGAAGAAGAAGTGAGATTGGAATGGGGAGCTTCCCGGGGAGCTTCGGGAGTCAGGACTCTAGTAATGGACAAAGCACCATTTGGAATGATTAGAAAGAGATTCCTGGGGGTTTCACCTTTTCGGATGTATCCATTGTCCTGCCAGCCCTGTCCTGCTCTTGTCACCCTTTCTCCTCCAGACTCCTCCTCTCCCTTTTCCATGCCAGAAACTTCTCTGTGAGCTTCAATTTCCTGTCTTGCCCTTTAAAACATGAATTTGATTCTGGATGAGAGTTTAAATCCCAAACTCAAGAACACAGAGAGGAAGAAGAAAACACCATATTTTCAGTCTTTTAAAAAGTCTTAGTTGTGTAGTGATGATTTAAAAGGGAAAACAGTCATGTACTACATTTTGAAGATTTTCTCACTAGTTAATGCATGCTTAAAGTGTGTCCAAAGCCTGTTCAACCCTCAAGGAGCAGAAGTGGTGTGAATTTACGATTCTCGGTACAATGTTCAAGTTTGTTGTTTGGTCATCATTCAATGTCCAACAAGCATTTATGGAGCTCCTATTATGGATGAGTCTCTGTCCTCAGGGAGTTCAAAATTTAGCTAGAAGAGACAGCGAGGTCATTTCAAGGAGTATGGTAAATTCTAGATTAGATGTATCCACTGGACTATTTGGCATAGAAAACTGTGGTAACAGATTCCTGCCTGGGAGGGTCAAGAAAGGTTTTCTGGAGAGGTCATGCTTGAGTTGAGGCTTTAAAAGGAAAATAGCGAGTAGACAAAAGGGCTGGAGGAGAAGGCTGGCCCAGGAACTGAGGACTCGCCGTGGAGGGGGCTGTGAGTGTTTCTGTAGAGCTGGAGAGGAGGGTCATCAGAGAGATGATGGGGCTGAGGCTTGAGAAGAAATCCCAGGTTCTCCCAGGAAGGGGCTCATGGGCCACATTTTGGATTCATCTCTGAAAGAATGGATAGGAGAGGGCAGGAATGACACAGCTGCCTTGCCTGCTAGAGCAGCAGCCTCAGCAGCATGTGCAGGAGGTCAGGTGAAGACAGAACTGGAGAGAGGAGCAGTTAGGAGGTGATTGCAGAAATCCATGAGGAAGACGTCAAAAGGGCTTGAGAGACCATTTAGCACTGCCCACTATTGCACAGATGAAAACAAAACTCAGAGAAATTAATTGAGTTCCCCAAAGTCCCACAGCTAATTAGCCACAGAACAAGTATGAGAAAAGAAAGATGGAGAGGCATCAGTTATTTTGAAGGTCTGCTCTGTGCTGGGCTTGTCACACATGTGTGCATTTGTCTTTCATCTTCACAGCCCCATAGGGTATGTGTTATTGTTCCATTTTACTGATGAAAACTGTTTTAATTTGCTTCAAAACTGCTGGGAGCAATATGCCAGAAATAGATTGGCTTTTACAATGGGAATTTATTAAGTTAAAATATTACAGTTCTGAAGCTGAGAAAAATGTCCATATCAAGGTGTCAGGTGAAGCTTTCTTCCCAAGGGTCATCTGCTGGTGATCCTGGACTCCTGTCACATAGTGGCTCTGCTGGTCCCTGCCTTCTTCTCTGGGCTGTGTTGCTTTCAGCTTCTTGCTCTCTGTGGGTCTTCTCTTTCAGCCTCTCGGTGGCCTCTTTCCATGTCTCTGTGCTCTGCTGATTCCAGCCTCCAACCTCCGGGACCTCTCTCCCTCAGTCTCTTGGGGTTTCTTTCTGTGTTTGTGGCTTTTTATTCCTCTGTTTATAAAGGACTTCAGTAAGAGGATTAAGACCCACCCTGGGCTACACCCTACTGGAGCGATCTATTCAAATGGCCCTTAACTGATCCAATCTAATCAATGGTTCATAAGAACATAATTTTCTGGGGTCCATAAAAGACTCAATCCAACACAAAATACAGAGACTCTAAGAAGTTCAATGATTTGTCCAAGGTCAAACTGTTGCAGTGATGGAACCCAGGTCTTTCTACTTCAATGTGCTGCTTCCATTGTGTATTGATAACTTTTTCAATAAAACATGCATTTTCAATAAGGAAAAGGCAGTAGAAAATGACTCCTTGTCAAGAATTTTTTTTTTTTAATTTTTGATTTTTATATTTAAAGAATCTTTAGATTACATAAATGTTGCATTAAAAAATATAGGGGGATTCCCATATGCCCCACGCCCTCCCTCAAGCGGTCTTTCAACCTATTGAGTGAGCTGAATGGGTGGAGGTAGAGTTCAGACTGCTGCTGTTCAAGGTTAAGGAACTTCTGGGCTGTGCTGACCCCACACAGTTTGTATTCACAATACTTCTGTGGTTTAACACCCATGGCTTTCTCCTTCTCTCCACCTCTGCTGGCTTAGACTACAAAAGCCTTTAGTTTGCCTACAGCTCATGGGAGAGAAGGTGGCTGTTCCTGATCTTTCATTTTGCTCTACAAGGTGGCCCACCAAACAATGGGGTGCTACTCTTTTTTTTCTTTCTGATAAGGAACAGCTAGACCAAGGGGACCCTTGACCTAGAATTGATGTCCCTATTTCACGCGCAAAAAATGATGTTTAAACAGACACTAAGCAGCAATATGAGCTGCATTCCTCTATTAGCAGTATAGAGGAAGCTCTAGGAAATGAGAGATTGTTCTGAATTTCATTGCTGTGCATCAGATCACCCCCTAATTTAGTGGCTTAAAATAGCAACTCACATTGTATTCTCTCTCCTGATTTCTGTGCATCAGGAACGGGAAAGGGCTCAGCTGGGTGGTTCTGGTTTGGGGTGTCTCTTATGTTGTGTTGGGGGCTGGGGTAGCTGGCAGTGTGCCGGCATCTCTCTCCATGTAATCTCAGATGGCACCATATGGTCTCTTCACAGGGCTTGTTTCGGCTGAAGGATTTAGAGAGAAAGTATTCAAAAACAAACAAACAACAAACAAACAAAAACCACACACCAAAAAAACCAAGGGGGAAGCTGTATCATCTTTTATGATCTAACTTTAGAAGTCATATAGGGTCACTTCCACAGTAATCTTTGGTCAAGACAGTTACTCCATTTCTAGGGGAGGGGACATAGACCCCACTTTTCAATGGGAAGGATGTCAAGGTGACATTGTGTGAAGAGCATGTGGGATGGGATGTTGTTGTCACCATTTCTGGAACCTTGTTTTCTACAAAGGTCATGAGTGGAGTGTGAGGGAGGGATGGGAAGGGAGGAAGGACAAATTTGTCTTCTCTGCAAGCAAGGCTAAAGATGACCTCTTCTGTGACTTCACTTGCTACTAGGTCCAACCTACTGGCCATTCAGTACCAGAAAATTCAGAGTCACACTAAGTCACACTATTCATGAATCGCCATCATTCAGATCAATGTAAGACTAAAACCATAAATAGACTTTGGTTCAAATCAAAGAGAAGTGAAGTTCACCCCCCACCCCCATCCTCCCTCTGCCCCACTGCCCCAACCTTTTTGGGGAGGGAATGCTTTTGAGCAAGTGGTAACAAGTTTTTAGAATTTTATGTGTAACACTGATATTTTCTTTTCCAGATTTATAATTAATAGCAAAGTGCAATTTACAGAAATAGACCAAATAGATTAATATACTGCTTTTAAAACACAATTAAAAAAAGAACAATGAAAACAATGTATTCGGATTATTAGATTACTGTTAGAAATGCTGTAAACATGCTTGTGATTAAAAACTTTCTGTTTGAAAGAAGTTATACCAGCTGGAAATCACATTTTAAAATTCTCTTATTTATCAAAAAAAAAAAAAACCCAAACACAAAAAACCATCTCTTCTACCTGTCTTCAATTACTATTATATTGTGTTTCATTTTTTAAAATAGATTTTTTTCCCTATCGTCTCAACTCACTGACAGCTGTTCTTTGATGTGGAATTGGCCTTTTGTGAACAAATTCAAGATGTATTTTTTAATTTATAAAATATAAGTACATTTTGAGAGATTATATCAGGACATAAAATTAATTAAACAAATAAAGGAAAACTCAGACTGAAAGGCAAATCTAATTCTCTTATTAGGTATTACAAATGTCTAGGCATAGTGAAATATTCTCATCTGCTCTACAAAAATACCTGGTTTTTAAACCTCTTTATTAGTGAATATAGATGTTTATTTATAATGGTAGTATCTTGATGATCAAATATCATTCCTAAAATACTAGGTTAAACACATAATGGTTTCACCAGATAAACCAAATACATGAACTTGATTGTGTTTTGTTTTGCTTTGCTTTGTTTTAGCCCCTTGAAGTTACTGAATTCAGTCAAGTAGATCTGGTTTTAGAATTGTGCAAAATCAACCTCAAAGCAAATCCTACTTCAGATATTGTCAACTTTAAAAATACGTTAAGGTACTTGATTTTTAACCATAGAAAAGAATATTCAAGAAATTATTTAGAAAATTATGAACTTCCATGCAAAATTATGATAATCTTTTGGATTGAAAAGAAGCCCAAAGATAATTTCAAATGTGTATCCATGAAAAGGTACATATGTTCATGCTGCTAGGGATATGCATCTGAAATTTCCTTCCTAAAGTAATTACTAATAGGATTTTGAGTACTGCACTGATGGACAAAGAAATAGCTCTCATCAGTAAGGGGTTGGTATGGAGTTTGGGCTCATTGTTTGATTTTGGCACTGATATTGGATGCACTGTCTAATGAATCAGGTGGTAGGCAGTGTCAGCTTTTTAATTGTCTGTTTGGGATGTGGTTGGTGCCCCCAACTTCTCCCTTACTTGGAATTTTACCATACGAATGCCATCCCTTTGATTGATAAAGTATCTTTTAAAAGTCTAAATATCTCAGTGGAAGGTAAAATAATCTATCAATTGATCATAATCAATTATTGATTATGTTATCAATAATTTCCCTGTTAGGTTGAATTATTTTTCTTTTCTTTATTTATGTATTTTAAAAGGTTTTAATTTAAAACATAATCAACACTTATGGAAAAAAAGAAAGAAAAATCTCGAACAATATGAAAGGGTATACAATGAAAAGTATGGTCCTCATTGCAGCCTGGCCCTCCTGCTCCCCTCACTAGAAGCAATCATTTCAACAGGTTTTTGGACTATCCTATCAAAAAAATTCTATGCTCTTCAATGTTTATACCAATAATATGGAAATAATATCGTCTTCTCAAGGTTATGTTTAGAATAAAATGAATTAGTATGTGTAAAATGCAGGCTGGAGGAAGTATTTAATAAATGTTATAAACTTTCCCAACTCAAGGATGGCCTAGAGGTGGGTGCACAGTGAAGCCAATGAAGCTTAGGCATCAGGGCTTCTCCCTTGCACGGGAAGGGCCAAGAGATGTGGCCAGTGCTTATATCAGTCAGGATTCTCCAGAGAAACAGAACCAACAGGAAATATGTGTGTGTGTGTGTATGTACACACATAGGTATGTGTATGTGTATATATATATATATGTGAAAAGATTTATTTTAAGAATTGGCTCATTTGATTGTGGGTACTGGCAAGTCTGGCACCCACAGGGCAGATCAGCTGGGTAGAAATTCAAGCTGAAGCCTTGAGCCTGGAAATCTGTAGGGGATCCTGGCAGGTTGGAAACTCAAAGAGAAGTAGAGGGTGCAGTCTTGAGGCACAGTTTCTTCTTCTCCCTGGAACCCTCAGGTCTTTGCTCTTAAGGCCTTCAATGGATTGGATGAGGCCCACCAGCTTTATGGAGGATACTCTCCTTTACTTAAAGTCAAAGACTTTAAGATGCTAATCCCATCAACACAGTACCTCCAAAGCAACATTGAGGCCAGTGAAATTAACCATCTCAGTGGTCATATGTTTTTGTAAAATTTTCAGAAGTTATATGTCTCAAATGTAGCTGGTTAAGACCACTCTCTCTTTCCACCGTGACTTTCTCTCCATCCAACTTCCCCTCTCGTTGAGTGGAGTTCAAGAAGCAACAGACAGTTGCTAAGATCCTGCTAAGGGGAAGGTGAGTTGGAAAACATTTCATTTGTTTTGTGGGATATATTTATGTAGTTATCGCAAATTTGTTTCCTTGTACAGTGCTCACTCCCCAGAATCAAGACCTGAAGGTGCAGACTCGGGAAGCGGCTGTGGCTCAATCAGTAGGGCTCCCGTTTACCATATGGGAGGCCCCGGGTTCGGTTCCCGGGGCCTCCTGGTGAAGGCAGGCCCGCCCGCATGGCATGGTTGGCTGACCCAGCGAGCACAAGCAGCAAGGGGGGGATAAATGAATAAATAAATAAAATCTTAAAAAAAAAAAAAAAAAGACCTGAAGGTGCAGGGCAGAGGCTGTATTTGGTGTGAATGTGCCCAGCATGGAAGCATGTGCTCTGCAGAAGAGAAACTACATTTGAAAGGGATGGAGCCAGAAGCTAGTCTATGGAAAACACTTTTAATGACAAGATGTGCCATTCTCACAAATGTCTACTCAAAAATGGAAATTCTCTTCTGTTAGTACTATTCTTGATCATCCAGCCATACAATTAGAAACACATGATACAGTTTCTCTTTATTATAAGAATTGTATAAAATAGAATTCCTGTGTTTATAGGGTACAAGTCTGTCAACTGTACTACAAAGAGCCAGTACATCTGTTTGTGAAGCCACATGTTTTGTTCATTCCATCTCACCCTAATAGAAAACAAATTTCAATCAACCACTCTGGAGGGAGGACTAAATTATCATTTTATTCACTCTACAGAAGACATTACAAAGTTATCATTTGAAGAGGGGATCAAAGAGCTTGCAGCTGAAAAAAGTAGGAAAATTGCATTGTAGATGCCTTTTAGGAAATTAATAAAATTATTCTGTTGTTTTTTTTTACTGGATTTTATGCCATTTGTCATCCTTTTAAAATTTGTGATTTGTTGTAATTTATTTTTTCTTTCTAAATAAATATTTATTTTCCTGCCTAATTTTGCATTTATAATTTTGTTTTCTCTTCCTTAAAGTGGCTCTCAAATTGTGTAAGGCTCCAACTGCACTAAATCTGATCCAGCCTGCATAGGCCTAAGTAAGTTGCTATAGTGGATGACCTGAGAGCTCTTGAGACTGGAGGATGGGAAGGGAGGAGGAGAAAGGGGGATGAAGGAGAGGAAGAAAGCAGCTAAAGATTAATTTGCCTTTGTCACAATTTTCTCGAGGGCTGGCTTTGGTGGTTGGGGCATCAGGCATCGTTTGTTAAGTGCCCATGATATATCTTGTTTTGTAGCGGGCCATGTGGGAGACTTAAAAGAAACTGAAGATGTGGGTTTTTGTTCTCGAAAGGCTTAACCATCTAATTGGGAAGACAAGTACGCCAAATCCTGCTGAAGATCTTAAACAAGTTTAAATGAAAACCAACTCAGCACAAAATGCATGTGGTTATCACGGAATGAGAAGCACAGAGTGGGTCATTGTGGGGTGAAGCCTCAAATTTTTCTCTCTCAGTAGCTCCCAGGCCTGTCTGATGGCAAGCTTGCCCACCTGAGCTCCGGAATGTGCCTTGGATCTGGGTTTCCTGACACCCACGGGTGATGGGCAGATGCTGCTGAAGATGGATTGGGGCAATGATCAGCTGTTCAAAGTGAACCCAGGTGAGCAAACATCCAGCCACGCAGGAAAAAGGAATGTCAAAGGCCAATGTGACAGCAGCAGACAGACAAATTAGTTGAGCAGCCGTCAGAGCACAGTCCTGGGGCACAGGCAGAGGCAGGTGAAGAGCTCTCAAACGGAGACTGTTCATCTCCAGCTGGGTCCTGGATGCCTTGTCCATCTCAGTGAGACGTGAAGAAGATGGTGAGAGCTATGGTGTGGCTCCTTTTTAGTAATAATGCTGAAGAATAAAGATAAACCTTATTTTCTGCGTAGTATTTGGCTTTGATGGCACATGGTTGCTGTGTCAGGGGATAGGTATCTTTTCACACCTGGAACATGTAACGAGTCATTTTACAACAGAATTCTATTCTTTTTGTCTTTCTCAATTATGGTACAACTATTTTGCTGAAGTTTCTCATAGTAATGATTTTAAAGTTCTACATTTCTATGATGTATTCTACTTTTTTGGTCATTGCAGAATTGGTGATAGCACTTTTCTGTGAGATCATTAAATAATTAGTGATCTCAATGGCAGAATTCCTTGTAAGGAGGAAATTGTCTTTGGGAAAAAATAAAAAACAAAAACTCTGGGAAAACGGATGTTTCTCCAGAAACAACGGGGCTTCTGTCTACCATATGGGAGGTCCCAGGTTGGTTTCCCGGGGCCTCCTGGTGAAAGCGAGCTGGCCCACATGGAGAGCTGGCCTGAGCAGAGAGCTGGTGCAACAAAAGAGACAAAGAGGAGAGACAATGAGAGACACAACAGGCAGGGAGCTGAGGTGGCTCAAGCGATTGAGTGCTCTCTCTAACATGGGAGGTCCCAGGATCAGTTCCCAGTGCCTCCTAAGGAGAAGACGAGAAGAGAAGACAAGCAGACACAGAGATCACACAGTGAATGGATGCAGAGAGCAGACAGTGAACACAGAAACAACAAGGGGGCTGGGGAATAAATAAAATAAATCTTAAAAAAAAAAACAAAACTCTGGTTAAGTCACTAGAGAGATGAGACCTGGGGACGGGGGGCAAGGGGAAACCAGCAACTAACTTCTCTGTCTTGGGGCAGGGGTGGAAGAAAGAGGGAGGAGAAACCTAAAGATCAAGGCTGGGGATCATGTATGGTAGAAGCATCATGGAAAAGGCTCCCAGCGAAGGGTGAACAGAGGACAGGCTGAGAGTAAGCATGTCAGAGGCTCATTTGGAAACTGTCTTCTGCCTTTAGACCTTTGATGACACATGCTATATTCATGAGCCTTTTTGTGTTGTTTTGTGGAATTTGAGCAATAGGCTGTGTTGCATTCCCCACTGAGGAAGAAGCTCAGAGCTGGAGATGATGTTGAGGACTTTAGCCCCCTTGGGATCTGCAGAAGTCCTGGGGAAGGCATGGATGTGGCATCCAGGCTTACCTAGAGCTCAGGAGGCCAGGAGGTGGCTACTGATTTCTGGGTATATTGTGGCAGGGGGTATGACAACAAAATGTGGAGCTGATTCTAGAACCATCCATGAAACCAGTCTCTTTTGATAGTCATGCTCATGCTTTCCACACTTTTTAAGAAGATGGCTCTTAGGATTCATTTTATGTATGCCCTTATGCTATTAGGGGAAATACCTATGTCTGTGTCCAGCCCAATGCTTAGTATATTATACAATTAAAATGTACATTAACTGGATGATCCTCTCATGAGACCAAGTTCTATGTAAATATTTTGTTACATTTACAGTTTGTAGTGGTTTGGAGGTGTAAGTACCCCAGGAAAACATGTTCTTAAACTTGAGCCATTCCTGTGGGTGTGAAGCCATTTAAGTAGGACCTTTTGATGAGGTTACTTCAGTTCAGGTGTGGCCCAGCCCAGTCAGGATGGGTCTTAATCCTCTTACTGGAATCCTTTATAAGTGGAATGAAATTCAGAGAGAAAGCCACAGCGGGAGCAGCCAGAAGCTGAGCATCAACAGAGAGAAGGGAGAGACCAAGAGACGCCACCATGTGACAAGCCAGGGACAAAATATCTCCAGCAGCCAGCCCCACTGTTCCAGTCTTCAGGGAGAAAGCATCACCTTGCTTTGGACTTCTGTCTTAGCCTTAAAACTGTGAGCTAGTAACTTCCCATAGTGTAAGGCATCCCTTTGCGTGGTATTTGCTTGAGCATCCTAGGAAACTATAATGCAGTTGATAATATATCAAGTGAAAGATTTGATTTTCTTTTTGCTGAGAGATTTAATCCCAGAACCCTTGGGTATTTAGTATGCTTTTCCCAGTCTTGTGTAGACCTGGAAACTTAAAAGTGAGAAACCCCTCACAGTCACTTCATTTACCTTTAAAATATGTTCCCCCTGATTAAAGGGAAAATTTATAGGAAGTAATGAAAACACAGAGTATTTAATTTCTTTCTGAGAGTGTTTGAGCATCTGCATCATGATTACGTTTGTTCATTAACTTCCTAATGACTTTGGAACCTAATTTTGTCTTTGTTAGAATTCTACACTCTGTTTTCCAGCTAAGCATGTGAGGACAGGCATCATTAAGGGAAAACGTGGCCTCGAATCTCCAGCTGCCCCTTAGCCACTCCTTGTGGCTGTTAACGCCAGCCTGCGTTTATGAGTCTCCACTGCCCTCTCCTTGGCTTGTATCTAATGGCTGCAGAATATGCTTTAAGGGTGTTAATGAATAACAGAAATAGACTTCCACTTCTCAGAACAGAGCTTTGGTGTTTCTGGGACTAATTAAAGCATCTGAGAAAGTAACTGGGTCACTGCCTGGTTTAGCCAGCCACTGGCTGTGTAGAGATGCTCGGGGTTGGGGGGGGGGCAGGGGAAGACTGATTGTGCTTCACCTTGGCAGTTTTCATTCTGTCTTGGTAACTATGTACAAATAGATTCCAAGTGAACGAATCTTTTAAACCTTATTATGAAGATTTAAAAATGACGAACCATGTATTATTCCCTTCTTGATCTCTCGTCAGTATTGGGCAATACAATTGAGAGAGGAATATTGGTAACCTGGCAGCTCTTTATTAAGTGGGTTACATAAGTACAGCCCCATTAGAAGGGAATCCCTTGGATAAGAAAATGTATTCTTGCAGGGATATTGCTTAAAAGCAGACTTTAAAGTCAAGTTTTTAGGCCATTGACACCAAAGTGGTATAAAACTGGCCCTAACACATCACTAGTCACTTCTTAAGTGCAAAGAAATTAGGTTAAACTTTTTCTTTTTTTAAATCAATTTTGGTCAAAGTCTTAAAGAGTAGGTACAAATGATCTTTAAAAAAAGTGATACAAGACTTCTGACCAGAGATACTGTAGGCATTCCTTCCTTCCTTCTCACCTTTACATCCATCCTCTGGATGTCTTAGATGTCTGTGCGATTTTGTGGGTAATCTGGGAACACGGTGGGTTTTTGTTGGCGTCTGAGGGACATGGTGGGATTAGCATGCTTGTGGGGAAGAGGATGAGGGGAATTGGTCATTTTTGGCAGAACAGTGGGGTTTTGAAGAATTTCAAGCTGTTCAAAGCAGCTCAGCTCAGCTCTTCCTCTTCCAACATTTTCGTTATGTAGAGGAGGTTTTATGGCTCAGCATCAGACAAATCATTTATTCTGTGAAGTTGTAGGAGAGAGGTCCTCTTAACAAGATTTGGCATTTGCAGTGATTTAAATAATGTTATTTAAAAAGCAATTTAATCCTTGACTATATAAAAAAATGCCTGTTTAATGGAAATTGTAAATCAGATAGGTAAGTGCCTGAGCTCGATGGGCAAAATAACCATTTGTCTCCTTTGTGAGTTTGTGATGCTCTTTTTCAGCCCTTGGGCATGATTCTCCAAGTCCTAAACAGCTCTTGCTTTCTTCATATTAAGGTTACTTTTAAAAAGGATGATTAACTCATGCTTTGTGTTCTGGAGAATATTGCAGAGAAAAGAAGGGGTTTTGCATATGAGTGCATATGACACTCAAACTTCTTTACAAAATTTAAGTTTTTAAAGAGTTTTTAAGAGGTAGGTAAACACACATTGACCTCTTTTGTAGAAGGGATTCTGAGAAAGAGAGGAAAAGAGCAAACTGATCTCCTCTGTTTCCAAGGCTACTGAGTTTTCAGTATCTTGTGTCTTCTCCCTCCACATGTAAACCCCAGTTGTAGAAAAGTGGGGGGGCTCCCCCTTTATCCCAGTCCTCTTTTCTGTCTTTGGCCTTCTCCCTCCCCTTTCCCTCCCCAGCCTCCGCATTCCTCCAGGCTCCTTCTGCCCTCCTTCCCACTCCCTCCTTCTCCCTTTCCTCGCCCCCACTCCTTGTCCCTTTGGTTCTGGGTCCACCTGAAAAGCACGCACGTCTAGTGAGAAGGGGAATGGTTTAGGGGGCCCCGCTCCTTCTTCCTCAGTGCCAAGCTGAGCAGCTGCAGGCTGAACCGAGCACACGGGCTCCCTGCGTGGTCTTGCTGGGGGCTTAGGCAGACTCCGCTCACTTCCCGCCTTCCAGTCTTGAAGAAAGACTTTGAAATAGTGCAGACTAGTACTTAAGGTTTGTCATACTTGCAGCTTGGACATCACACCTTCCTCTCCACCCCTTTTTTATTTTTTACAATTTGGCTTTCTTTTACTTAAATTAAAAGTCTGGCTTTCTTGGCGGTCAAGTTGAGGCTCGCAGGAGAGAGGCAATGTCGGGGCCTGCCGGTGTGGAGACGTGGAATTCCAGCCTCAGAGAGGGGGGAGGAAAAAACCTTGCCTCTTTTAAGAGTCACTTTATTTTCATGGTTTTGGATCTTTGCAGTTAATTCATTTGAAGTTAAATATTTCAGTGTTTGCTATCTATTTTTCTGTTTACATTTCTTTTTCTCTTTGATAAAAACCAGATTCCCTTTCATCATAAAATTTTATGGCCATTGTGTTAGTCAGGGTTCTCTAGGGAAACAGAATCAACAGGAGATACCTCTAAATAGTATAAGATTCCATAAGAGTCTCTCACGTGACCGTGGGATGCACAAGTCCAGGTTCTGCAAGCAGGTTGCAAACCAGGGGCTCTGATGAAAGACCTTCATTGGACTTTCCGGGAGACACTGGCTGTCCAAAGACAAGCTGGGAAATTCTCTCTGAATGCTGAAATCACTTCCATTTTAAGGCATTCAACTGATTGGATAAAGCCTCACTCATTGCTGACGGCAATCTCCCTGGTTGATGCAGATGTAATCAGCCATCTATGCAGTAAGCTCACGGATGACTAAAGCCCATAAATGCTCTTGTATTACAACTAACCCAGCGCTTGCTGGACCAAACAAATGGGCACCATTACCTGGCTGAGTTGACACATTAGCCTAAGTATCACAGCCATTGAATACTTTTTAAAGTTTTTAAAGCAAATGTTTATCATTCCCCATGGCACAGTTACTTAAGACTTACCCTGTAGCAGTTTGGCATTATGTATGAATTCCAAAAATAGGTACTGGCTTATGTTTGTAAACTGGTCTGTTCCTCTGGGCATGATTAAGTTATGATTAGGGCTTTGATTGGGCCATGTCAGTAGGGTGTTGAGTCCCCACCCCTTTTAGACATAGCAGAAGCCCCGGGAGAGAGACAGAGCCATTAGCCTGACAGTCTATAGCTGGCCTTGTGGAGAGAACAAGTAGCTGAGCCCGGAGAGAATCAAGCCCCGGGGAGAGAGACAAAGCCTAGAGAGCCTGACCATGGAGCCAGAAGAGGAAGAGGAAGAGGAAGAGAAGGCTGAATGTCGGCAGCCATCTTGCTCCAACACGTGGCAACAGACTTTGGTGAGGGAAGTAACTTATGCTTTATGACCTGGTAACTGTAAGCTTCTACCCCAAATAAATACCCTTTATAAAAGCGAACAGATTTCTGGTGTTTTGCATCAGCACCACTTTGGCTGATGAATACATACCCCTTCTTTCCTTCCTTCCTCCTTCCCTCCTTTCCTTCCTCTCCTCCCTCCCTTCCTCCCTTTTCTTTCTTTTTCTTTTTTCCTCCTGTTTTATCAGTTAAGAGCACAGCACCTGGAAGAGTCTTCTTGGGTTTGAATTCTGGCTCTGCAGCTCATTAGCTCTGTGATCTAGAGTAGGTAACTTGACCTCTCTGTGCTTTAGTTCTTTCATCTCTAAAAGTGGGGCTAGGTGTTCAGCGGCGTTGGGCCTGGGCTCCATCCCTGCCATCCTTGTCTGGGAGGTGCCAGGGGAACCCCTGGGGCCTGGCACGTGGGTGTCAGGAAGGGGAGAAAGGAAGAAGGCCAAGGGGAAAAAGTGGCCCCGGCCCCTGCTGTCATGAAGAAGCAGGGGGCCAAGAAGGTGGCAAATCCCCCGTTTGAGTAAAGGCCCACGAATTTTGGCACTGGACAAGACATCCAGCCCCAAAGGGACCTCACCTGCTTTGTCAAATGGCTACATTTGGCTGCCGCGGCAGAGCACCGGCCTCTAAAAGTGGCCGAAAGTGCTGCTGGCCACCAGCCAGTTCAGCCAGGCCTTGGACCACCAAACAGCCACTCAGTTGCTCAAGTGGGCCCACAAGTACGTCACAGAGACGAGGCAGGAGAAGATGCAGAGGCTGTTGGCCCAGGCTGAGAAGAAAGCTGCCAGCGACAGGGTCGTCACCACTTGGGGGCTGCCTGTGCTGGGAGCAGGGAATGCTGCCACCACCTTGTGGAAAACAAGCCGGCCCAGCTGGTGGTGAGTGCACAAGACAAGGATGGCAGTGGACCCCAGTGAGCTGGCTGTCTTTGTGCCTGCCTTGTGTTGGAAAGTGGGGGTCCCCTACTTCACTAGCATCCTGGAAGGCCTGCACCTTCGCCTTCGCGCAGGTCAACTCCCAAGACAAAGGAGCACTAGCTAAGCTGGTGGAAGCGATTAGGACCAATTACAAGGACAGATGAGATGAGATCCGCAGTTCCTGGGGAGGTAATGTCCCAGGTCCAAAGTCCGTGGCTGGCATTGCCAGGCTGGAGAAGGCAAAGGCTCGAGAATTTGTCATGAAACCGGGTTTCTGTACATAAAAATAAAAGTTCTCCTTCAAAAAAAAAAAAAAAAAAAATGGAGCTGGTAGTAGTACCAACTACAATTCTGCCTAGAATTATCCTAGAATTATCCTATATAGCTGGATAGTAAATTACTTTGTGACTCCCTTATTATGAAGCTGCAAAGCTTTGTTGCAAAATACTCCTTCGCATCAATGATTACAAAGAAATAGTCTTTTTTTTTGGCTGCTGTTATCACATTCTCACTGTTTTACCCCCACTCTGCAGCCAGCCCCCCACTCCCTAGCTCCCTCTATCCACTTTGGGCCTCTAATGATTGCTGCCCTGTCTTACCTGTGAGAATTACTATTCTAGAAGATTATTCTGTGACCAAAACACCTTGTTGAAGCAGAAAAGCACACATACCCCTCCAAATTAAAGGAGAACAGAACCAAAGACCTCATCAAGCACACTCTAATAAAAATGCCTCCCTCTCAAGAATGGGAGACTGAGGGACCAGGAGGAGTGAGTCACCTGCCGTGAATGGACAACGAAACCTTCTCTATAATCTGTTAAGACATTAGTCATGAACTGCATCTTTGGGGTTCAGGTTGCCTGGAATGGAATAAGCATCAAAAAGGAAAGAATACTAATGTCCAACTTTTCCCTGGATATTTTTTTGCTTTAGTGGAACAGACTGATTAGACTTGGGAAAAATTTTTACATTATGTTGTAAATTTGTCTTGTCTTACATTTTTAAAATCTATAAAAAAAACAACTTTCAACTCTTTGAATTTAAAAACTTCTCACATTCTCAGACTATAGTATAATAACCAAAATAAGAGCAGTGTCAACTCAGGAGTGAATCTTCACAGGCAAAGAGTCCAATGAATGGTTAAAGCTCACCACCTAGTGGCGTGCGAGGACATGGCGTCTTTGAATTTGGCCTCTTTTTTGGTTTTGTTTCCTGTGTGACGGGTCTCTCTCTCTCTCTCTCTCTCTCCCTCTCTCTCTCTCCCTCCCCCTCTCCCTCTCTCTCTCTCTCTCTCTCTCTGTATTTTTCACCATGTGTTCATTTTTCTCCAAGCAAAATTGGTCATTATTTGAGGAGTCTCATTAAAGCATATTATTAAATTCTCTTGTAATTGGTGGATAGTAAGGCATTAAACTTAGTTTATTTACTAACTTAGTTATTTACCAATATCTTACTTTCATTCTAATTACCAATATCTCATCTCGACTAGTGAGATGTTACTAAAGTAACTCTCAGCAGACATCAATACTAGTTTATGTCCTGGGTTTCAGTTACTTTAGTATACTCTTGCATTTTCAGTTACCGTAAAGAAAACTAACCAAGAATTTTTCATCTCTACCATATGCAGCTTTTAAATAGATTCTATTTAAAGTAAGAATATCTTGGAATGAGTTCTCTAAAAAAGCAGTGCCCAAGTCAAAGGATTTGTGCAATTAATTTATTAGGAGTGCAATCCCAGGGATGCAAGCATAAGGTAAAAGTGGAAAGGGCCAGGGACAGAGGGACAGTCAATATGAGGTATATTATTTATCTGGCCACTTTCAGAGAATAATATGATGGGACTATCTGTCACGAGGTCATATGAACCAAGGACAGTTCAAGAGGGGAGACGGGGCAGAATTTATTCCCTGCTCCACTCTCCCATTGGTGAAAGTTTTGCTCCACGGGTGTTAATTCCCCTGCATTTCTGGGTTGTGCGTCATGGGTGACATACAGATCTCCAGGTGTCTTGTGAGAACAGAGAAGCCCTGGGGCAGGAGGCAAGACGCTGCTGCAGGGCGGAAAGCAGCAGCAACACCTGAGAAAGAACAAGGGGCCAAGGACCCCAGAGACAGGTGAGGCTGAGAAGGTGTGAGGTGGTGCAGAAAAGGGATTGCTTGGTCGTTTATCCCAGGTTTTGTTTACAGGAACCTGCAGAGGACCTAAGTAAATGCTGTTAACATGTGTGCTAGTAAATGCTTCCTGCTGGGTCCCTTATCCTTGAAATAGTAATATCATGTAATGACAGAAGCAGCTAAAGCAGGAGAAAGGCAACAGGCGAGGGTTGTTTCGTTGAGTCAGAGTGCAGAGGGTGCAGATCCTGGGCCTGGGGAAGGGGCAAAGCCCAGCCTCGGCAGGCACCCCCACCTCTCACGCCTGTGTGCGCCGTGTGCTGCCCCAGCCCTGCCCCTCTTTCTGAAGCCTGGCTCCGTTGGCTTCCACAGCCCACCTGTAGGCAGAAGCCAAACCATGATTTCTGAGCTCTCGCATTTACAGCCACCAAAGAGAAGGATTCTCTTTTTCTCATTCTGAATTCCAGGCCTGGGAGCTCGGATTGGTCCAGCTTGTTGAGATGTTCTCCTCCGAGCCTGTCGATTGTGTGGGGTGGAGGGACTGGGCCATTGCTGAAATGCTTCCCAATGGCCCAGATCCAGTGGAGGGCAGGGACCATGGAAGGGGAGTCTTGGATTCTGGGCTGATACACCAGTCTGTGCACTGTTTCCATCCCTGGGCTGCTGGGCTTCTTAGAGTGCACACACTTACTGCTTCAAAGACTCATTCCCCAGTGATTTCACTCAAGGCCACGAAGACGCTGCTTGCGCTCACTGTTCCCCACTCCCGACCTGCCTCCCAGGGGACGCAATCTGAAGTCATGTCCACCTTTTGCACTTAGTAGTGATGGCTCCAGGTCTCTCACTGGTGTTCACTCCTTTGGTTTGGCCATGGTGCAGGCCAGGGAGTGTGTCTACAGTCAGGGGACTAACTGCTAAACTATTTAATCCTCCTCAAGACAACTGGTGTAATGGCATGGAGGGGGAGAGAACAGGGCTGCTGAAACCAGAATGCCCATTTGGAAAAACTGGAGTTTCAATGAAACCACTGTTTATTGGCCATTGGTCCGGAGCATCTGCTACTTGGGAACAGGGTTATTGAGGCAGAGGGTGGGGTTGGCGATTCTCGTGGTCGTCATTCCATTGACTGGGCAGTGGAGTGCATTCCTTGCTTGGTTTATTTGTTTTCCACTTCAGGGATCTTCAGGGACAGGGCCCTTCAGGTACAGGTTTTGGGGTCCTACACAGCTTTAACAGGTGTATTAGTTTCTGTTTGCCGCTGTAACACATCATCACAAACTTAGGGTCCTTAGACTTCTGACATCTGAATCATCTAATAAACAACATGATTTTATTATCCTACATTTCTATAGGTGAGAAGGTGAACATGGGTCTCACTGGGTCATATAAAAATGTTGGCAGGGCTGCATTCCATTCTGTAGGCTTTTTCTTGTCTTTCCAGCTGCTAGCGGCTACACGCATTCCTTAGCCTGTGGTCCCCTTCAAAACCAGCAATGTGGCATCTCTCCCACCATTTTCCTCAGTTATAGCTCCTTCTCTGACCCCCCTCTTCTGCCTCCCTCTGTCACTTCTAAGGACTCCTCTGATTTCATTGGGTCTTCGCAAATAATCCGGGATAATCTCCCTATTTTAAATTCAGCTGACATCCTTAGTTCCACCTGCAACCTTAATTCCCCTTTTCCATGTGACCTAACATAGTCACAGCTTCTGGGGATTAGATGCACACATCTTTGTGGGCTTTTATGCTGCCTATTGCAACAGTTATTTTCTGTTGGTACCAGCATTTTGCTCTGAAAATTATCCAAGGGACTGAGCAAGAGCCAGGCTTGGAGTAGTTTTGGTGTTGCAACTTCCACAAGACTGTAGCTGATTGCACTGCAGATTTCCTTTTTTGAGGAGTCTCTTTGCTTTAATCAAGGCAGGAAGCAATGTCAGTGAGGCATAGGTTGTGTCTCCATCAGTTTTCTGCAGGGAGCTTGGGACCAAGCCCAATCTCATAGCCCAGAAGTTCTCAAAGGATGGTCCAGGACACCCACGGGCATCAAATTCTTTCAGGAAGTCCTTGAGGTCAAAGCTATTTTCATGATTATCTCATTCTCTCATGAGGGTACAGTGGAGTTTTCCAGTAGCCATGTGAGGTGGTAGCATTGCTCTGAGGCTTGATGGGATGTTTGTTTGGATGCTGTTGTGTTTTAAACATTTCTCAGTTTTAATTTCTAATACAGTAAATATTGATAGGTGTAACCCACATAAAAGTACTTTGGGGTCTTTGATAATTTTTAAGAGCATCAAGGGTTCCTGAGACCTAAAGCTTTGAGGACCTGTGATCAGTCATTGAATGACTTCAGCTTCCAGGTCTGGAGGGGAACCAGTGGGTTGGAGTGTTGCCTGCGGGGGTGGGTGGTGGTGGTGGTGGTGTCACACTTGCCTTTAAGTTCAGTTCAAGAGGAATGAAATCTATAGTGGAAGGCATCCTTGCCTTCATCCACAATAGGAGGGGGCAGGGCACTTGAGCCACACTGTTGGTGGTCCTCAAACCCTGGTCCCTACCTGGGGCTGGTGCTCGGTGATTGCGTTAGCATAACTGGGAGTCAGAAAAATGCAGATTCCTGGGCAGTTGGCACAAAGGCTCTGATTCAGTGGGTTTTCTTTTCTTTTCTTTTTTTTAAAAGATTTATTATTTATTTATTTATTTCTCCCCTCCCTCATTGTTTGTGGTTGTTGTCTGTTCTCTGTGTCAGTTGTGTGTTCTCTGTGTCTGCTCGTCTTCTTTTTAGGAGGCACCAGAACTGAACCTGGGACCTCTCATGTGGAAGGGAGGTACCCAATTGCTTGAGCCACCTCTGCTCCCTGCTTGTTGTGTCTCTCATTGTATTTCCTCATTGTGTCATCTTGTTGCGCCAGATTTCTGTGTTACCCTGTTGGACCAGCTTGCTGTCTTGCTCGTCTTCTTTAGGAAGCACTGGGAACCGAACCTGGGACCTCTCATGTGGTAGGCAGCGCCCAACTGCTTGAGCCACATCTGCTTCCCTCAGTGGGTTTTCAATTGGCTTGAGAATCAGTATTTTTACCAAGTATCCCAGATAATTCAAATACCTGCCAGGCTTATGAATGACTGCCCAACTCCCCAGACTGTGCCATTTCTGGAAAATCAGGAGACAGATTGTGGTGGGATTTTAGATTCACCAAGAACAATGAGGAAGGAGACTAGAAGGTGAGGATTCAGAGTCTCCACAGGCAGAGCTTCCCAGGAGTCCCTGCCACGGTCCTCCTGCAGAGGTGAGTGACTTCCAATTTCTCTCTGCTGCTTGCAAAAAGAAATACAGAATTATTAGTTTTCTTACTCATGGAAAAGTACACATGTATATATGTATATATTACACTAACACAAAAAGTTGGAGAAAGGTGGGGTGGGATGAGGTGTATATAGAAAAAAAGATAATTTGGGAGAGAAGGGCTAACAAATAATTCCCTCCTTGATTCAGAAGGATTGAGATAGAGGTCAGGTTCTATGGAGATCAAAATACTTACCTGTTACTGCTGATAAAGCTGATTAGGAGCTTTCCATCTACAGCCAAAGAGCCTTGCTAGTACTTCACCCCACTATTCAGACTTTTCCACCCAGCTGCATAATGGAAGCCTCCCTCTAAGGGTCCTCTGCATATAGAGGACAGCCAAGAAGAGGGGAGAGGGGAGGGAGAGGGAAAAACAGGTGTAATATGGGGCATTGTCGGGACATTGGAGTTGTCCTGCATGATGTTGCAATGACGAATACAGATCATTATATATTTTGTCATAACTTACAAAATTGCACAGGACAGAGTGTAAACTATAATCCACGGTTAGTGGCAATGCTTCAATACATGTTTATCAATTGTAAAAAATGTACCACACTAATGAAGAATGTTGTTAATGTGGAAAAGTGTGGGAGGGGGAGGGAATGGGGCATATGGGAATCCCCTATATTTTTTATGTAACATTTATGTAAACTAAAGTTTTTTTTTAAATAAAAAAAATTAATTAATTAAAAAAAAAAGAGGGGAAAGAGTCAGCATGCTCCACCCCTTCTCCCATATTTCCAAATCAGACAACCCACTTCTCTGACTCTTCCCACAGGCAGGATTGGGCCAGGGGTGGGGAGAGAGGACAGGGGAGTGAAAATGAGGCATGGGAATGACCCATGCTCGCTTCCATCTCTTCGTTCATCTATTCAAAAAACATGTATACAATTGACTCTGAGCTCAGCACAGTGTGGGAGCCAGGGCAGAAATGTGGATAAGCCCCAACCTGCCCTCAAAGAGTCTGCAATCGGTTTTTCTTCAGAAGTGTGGTTCCTAGACGCCTGATTCTGAATCATCTGGCATTTCACTCAACCCATATTTATTGAGCACCTACTATGAACCAGGTGCTATTCTAGGTGCTGTGAATACAGCAGGAAAAAACAGGCCAAGTCGCTGCCCTCCTTAGCTTCCATTCTAGTGGGGATGGTACGTACCACGTCAGGTGCCGGTAAGTCCCTTGGACAAGAATAAGTGAAGCAATGGGGGTTAGAAAATGCTGTGGAGACTGAGTGAGCGGGGGTGGTGGTCTTGCTATTTTATATAAGGTGGTCAAAAATAGCCTGACTGATAAGGGGCCTTTGAGAGTGACCTGAAGGACTGGAGAAAAACGTGCAAGTATCTGGCAAGTGCAAAGGTCCTGCTTGGCAGGAGTGGGCTTGGTATGCTAAAGGAACGCCTGAGGGAGGTCAGGGTGCTTGGAAGGGATGAAGTCAGAGAGCTGAGAGGGGAGATCGTGGGTGATGAACAGGAAGGACATGACTGACCTTCACTTTAACTGTATAGCATAATGTATTAGTCAGGGTTCTCTCGGGAAACAGAATCAACAGGAAAGACCTTCACTTTAGAAGGATAATTCTGGTTTCTGTAGGGGGAAAGGGAGTAGCATTTGGATGCTATTGCAATATTCGAGATGAGGCAGGATGATGGCTTGGGCCAGAGAGGTGGTGGACAAGCTAAGTAGCGGTCAGATTCTGGATGTATTTTGAAGTAGAGCTGATAAGATTGATGATGGGTTGGAGGTGGGAAGGGGTGAAGGAAAGCTGAGTCAAGGATAACTCCAAGATTTTTTGCCTTAGCACCTGAAAGGATAGAGTTGCTTCCCTTGAGTTGGGAAGATAGTGGGAGGAGCAGGTTTGAGAGGAAAATCACAACATGATTTGGGACATGCTGAGTTTGATGCCTGTCAGACTCCCACACAGAGAACTGGGTGTTAGGTATCTGTGCCTGGAGTTCAGAGGAGTGGTCAGGGTTGGAGACAGGAATTTGGAAGTTGGATGAGGTCACCTAAGAAGTGAGAATAAATAGAGAAGAGGGCAGAAACCTGGGCTCAGAGACAGTTTGACTTTCAGTGGTCTGGGAGGTGAGAAAATGATAAGAGTAGCCAGTGGGGGCAGGCAGAATCGGGAAAGGCAGTATCCCTGAAGTCAAGTGAAGAAAGTGATTCAAGAAGAAGGGGACAATCCACTTTATCAAATACAGTTGATACGTAAGATGAAGACAGAACTTCCCAATGGATTTAGCCATGTGGAGGTCCTGGCACCTGTGGTGAGCTGTTACAGTACAGCTGAGGGGCCAAAAACAAAATTGGTGTGAGTTCAAGAGAATGAATGGAATTGGAGATAAGGAATATAAACCATTCTTTAGAGGTGCTTTGATGAAAGGGGGAAGTGGCTAGAGGGGGCTGTGGGATCAAGAAGAGATTTATTCATTCCATAAATATTTCTTGAGTACTTACTATGTCGCAGGCATAGCTTTGGGTGTTTGGGTTGCATCAGTGAACTAAACCAAAGTCCCCCACCCTGGCAAACCTTACATTCTAGCCTGTGGGGACAATAAACACTAATATCAAACAAGTACATGTTCATTATATGCTAGACTGGGGAGCCATTGGGAGGCAAGGGAGAGTGGCTGGGCTGGGTGAGGAGATTCTGCTGGTCCAGGTGGCAGTAATGGCAAAAGGTGATGGGTTCTTGTCCCAGGGTGTCTCTTGGTTCTTCCAACCCAGCTCTGAGTTTCAAGCTTCTTTCAAGCTTGAAGCGTTCTGTGTTCTGTGCATGGATGTGCTCAATATCTTCCTTTTAGTAGGGATGTTGCTTGGCTCATGAGCATCAAAGCTACACTGATTTCCCCCCTCAGTTCTCATGGAATCACCAGTGGAGCTTCTGTGTGCAGCCCCTCCTCAAGGGCCTCAGGCTTGAGCTCTCAGGTAGGGCCTGAAATGTTACTTGGGGGAGTTGCCTCTCTGCCTTCCCTCCCATTTCCCCTTAGGATCCTAAGAAAGAACACTAAAATAAGATAAAGGGAAGAAACCCCCTCAGAATCTATGTAATTCCGTTCTTACAAGTCACTGTCTCTGGGGACTTCCCCCAACTCAATTCACATGTCCAGACATGTTTGAATCCTATTTGGCCTGGGCTGGCACGTAGGATATGGATGTGAGAAATCTGTGACAATTCCCTTCACCCCCAAAGGGGAGTTTGGAGTTGCTAGTCTGGCAACAAACCAGAGAGATAAGAAAGTGGGAAGCGTTGGCCCAGAGGGCAGATGGACTTATAGAATCAGGATCCAGGGATGAAGAAGGAGGAGGAGAGAGGTAAGGGAGGAGAAATAAGTGGTGGATGGTCAGAGTGTGAGAAATCCTGGAAGAGCTTCAGGGTTTGAGAGAATGAGGGAGCAGAGGCAATGGGCTTTAGAGAAATGCTTCTATGGACTAAAATGGGATGCCCTTAAATATTCTTGGAGATATGCAAGCAATACTAGAACTTCTTTTAATCACTTTTGGCTCCAGGACTCTTCCTTTGTAGAGGACCCCATGCCAAGACTGACCCATGCAGAGCCCAGCTTTTAAAATAGGTTACAATTGTCTACTTGACCATGTTATGGTAGAAAAGTAAGAGGGCTTTACAGTCAGACAGACCCACATTCCAGCTGGGCGACTACTGCAAGATGATTCTCAAAGCTGTATTTTCTCCTTTAGAAGATGGGGCTAATCAAGCTACCTGGGAGGTTGTTACAGGGATTCAGTGGGATGAGACAGGTAGAGGCTTTTCTGGTCCTTAGCCTTTCTTCAATTCTCCTCCTTCTCTGCCGTGCCCCTCATCTGTATAGACCTGAATAGATTTTCTGCTCCTCTTGGGTAATGGAGATCTTCTAAAGGTCTTAGACTCTTGACATGGCATTTCTTCTCAGAAGGTCAGGGGCCAAGGAGCTGCCCATCAATGGGAAGAGAAATGGAAGAGTGGTGTGTTTTCCCCAACCTTCACGCTGCCCTTTCCCAGGGAAGTCATGGAGAATTGGAGAGGTGTAGAAGACAAATCTCAACTTGAGAACCATTGCATGAACCAGCAGAGGCAGAGAAGTTACATATCCTAAAAAGGGTTAGAAATATTTGATTTCTACCTTAATAATTGAGCCATCCTGTGAAGACTGCTAATGTGAGTGACGCTTTATAATTTTTGACATTTCCAAAATACCGATGCAGTCACCTTTAGCAAAAGAGCTGCTTGGAGAATAGCCCCACCTTGTGGAGAAGCCTAAAATGGTGACATTGTTCAGGGTTAAGGAATTGGGGCAAAATAAATTTGAATTTTAATATCATTGCTCTTCTGGGAATACCTTGAAGATTTATATAATCAGACCAGTAAATTTTCCTGAAAGTTACAAATGTTATTTTTCATAGATACGAAATCACGTCATCAGTTGATATTGTACTAGTATCTTAAAAGAAAAAGCCCGTATGGCTTACCTTTCATTTCTTGCAAAAACAATATTTTCCCAAATGTTAATGCAGTCCCTTAAGGCTGTTTTCAGCAAATTAAGGAAAAGTCTGCTTATTAGTATCTTGGACTTGAATAACCATTCTTATAAGCTTGAAGAGCATCTGGGGTAGGCACCCTGGAAATGTGTGTTTCTTGCTCATGGAATTTTCCCGTGCCTTCCGGACCTAATGGACAGTCATTGGGAAAGCCAGATGAATGACCTGAAGAATCAGAAAGCACTGAGTTCACCGTGAGCATATCAGGTAGCACGGTTACTTTGTGTCTCTGCACGGTCCACTAGCAAGCCAGGAGCTGTTTTAAAAAGTGGAGAGGTATTTCCAAAGTGGACAAAGGCCTCTGTTCTGATGCTCTCTCAGGACTTCACACCATACCCATCTTCCCACATTCTTCAAGCTGGGTCAAAGAGTCAGGGTGGTTTGCCCTAGTTGGGGCTATCTCTTGCTCTGGCTCCCACTCCAAGCTGGAAGTCTTACCCATTCCTCTGAGGGGCTGGAGCAGCATACTACGTATGATGTACGTGGTTTCAGAAATCCAAAAGGGCAAACCAAGAATTGCACCTTTTTCTTTTAAAGAAGCCACATCGGGAACAGCAGCTTATTTACTATACTTACTGCACTATGCTTGCTTACTATAGGATCCTCTGTCATTCAGTACTTCTTATCCAAGAGTGACTTTGGCCCCAGGGGACGTTGGGCAGTACCTGGAGACATCTGGTTGTCATAACTGGTGGTGGAGGTGGTGGTGGGGCTGCTGCTGGCACCTAGGAAGCAGAGCCCAGGGATGCGTCTAACCATCCTAGAACGCAGAGGAAATCCCCTCCACCACAAACAATTATCCAGCCCCAAATCTCCATGGTGCCAAGGCTGAGGAGTCTGCCGTAAGGTCATTTGTCTTGAGACTGGCCCTGGTAAAACAGGAGAGTTGAAAGGATTTGTGGAGGGGATGGCCACCCCTGCATCTCACCCCTCTTTGATGGTGGTACTGAGATTTCTTTTCATAGGGCGAGGGTGTTGCAGGAGAATCACTCCTGACCAGATTAAGGATTCTGCCATTTGCCAAAGATATCTGTTCCAACTATACACTTAGGCATTGTGGAAATGGCCACACGAGTCCAGTAGGTTACAGGATGGATTTATGTATCTGATGGGTCACTGTGAGACACTCAGGGCCAAACACAATTTATCATCAACCTTGTACTCCCTCCCTTTGATGGGGAACCCACAGTGGCATCCTCTATTAGCTCAGAGCTGGGTTCACTAATTCCCAAGGGTCTGGGAACCTCCTTTTCCCCAGTGTACAATTTCCTGTGGTCAGCAGCTGCTACCCTACAAGTCTTATATCCCTTGTGGTGCCCATAATTGTTTATTGCAGAAGACTCTTGGACTTCTAAAGTCATACCTGTCAATGGTCACTTCATTCCTGAGAATCACAGTGATAATTTAAGTAACTGATTTGACACTGTGTGGCATGACTCTTGGTTCCTGATGTCTGAGGCTAACTGGAGCCATGCTGCCTTCAGACCCCAGCAAATTAGGAGGCCAAGCTCCCCTGAGGAGCTGTTTCCTGAAATTCACTTCTGGTACCATTAATGTTGCCATTGTCCTCAGTTATAGTTATTAGCATCCACCTGAGCTGATTAAGGCACAAAGGAATTCACGAGGGGTAAGGCTATCACACCGAATCATAGGAAGTTACTGCCTAAGTGTTGGGGATTGACTCATGCCCCTCACAAAAGACAGGTTCCAGTCCTAACCCTAGGACCTATGGGCATGAACCCATTGGTAAATAGGACCTTTGAAGATGCTATGATTAGTTAAGGTGTGGCCATACTGAATATGGCTGAGGTCCTTATAAGCAAAGGAAATTGGACATGGTAGTAGAATCTAGAAGTAGGAGACGCCAGAGAGAAAGATGAGAGATCACCTTGTGATGGAGGATTGCCATCATCAGAATGATACAGACTTTGGAGAAAGCAAGACTTGGTCATCACCTTGATTTTGGACTTCTAACCTTTAAAACTGTATCGATAAATTCTTATTGTTTAAGCCAACCAGCTTGTGGTATTTGTCATAGGAGCCCTGGCAAACTAAGTCACTGAGCTTCCAGGTGTGACTTCCAGAACCACACCGCAGAATTGGGCCACTGAGGGCAATGTGGTCTTTCCATCCTCATGAGTTCTGGCTCTAAGACCACATCACTTCTGCCATGTTTTGCCCTAGCAAAATAGATGTCTCACACCCCACCTCTCTCCTCAGAACTTAGCTCTGATCCAAAATCTCATGCCAACTCATCTGATTGGAGGAAACTAAATTGCATATAGAAACCTATTTGTAAGAGAGCTTCAAAGAGTCTGAGATACATAGTTTTTAGCTTTCCAGTTACTACAATACAGAAAACAAATTAACAAAAATTGGTTGAAATGGATGTTGAATGTGCCAAACTTCAGTATCCACTGTAGGACACAAAGGCTGATGTTCAGCTGATAAGTACTGGTATAGTCATAGTAATGGCTGAAAAATTGAGTAACTCCAACTGAAATAGTAAAAACCAACACCCTCGAGTGCCACACTGCTTTCCTGGCCATTCTGTCCTTTCACTTGGGATCCTCCAGAGCACTCCATCATCCAACAATTTAAGGGCTAATTTAATGCTTGGCACAGAGCTGAGGGCTGGCATCTGTTCTGTTTGTTGGTGCCCAAGTCCATCAGTGCCCCTAATGTCCCGTCTCCTGGGTGCCTGGTAGTTTCCCCCTCTCCCTGTGGATTTCAAAGGGCCAGCCTGTGCCCCACTGATACTCCTTAGCTCCTGGGAAGCCCTGGGGGAGTATGTCATGGGGCTACCCTGATCCTAACTGCCCTCCTGGCCCCTAAGCCAGTTTTCCGTGGTTTCTGGGCCCATCTGTTTATGTTCTCCTGGCCATGTGGGCTTAGACTTGGAGTGGAAATAGTGGGAACAGCACTGACATTCCAGTGGGCACGTGCCCAATGCCTATTAGGGCCCTTGAAGCTGTGGTTGTCCACTCTTGTGGAAACTGTGGTCTCCTTAGGACTTTGGCTTCTAGGGGAGCTGGGAAAAGACAGAAGATCAAGAGGGTGAGTGGCAATGGGGTCACAGAATTTGGTGTTTTGCTCTCCCTTGGCATGAAGGGTCCTCTCAAGGTAGAAGAGAGAACATAGAGGATGGATGGGACTTGTTGGAGTGGTCTGGGGCCAGGGGAAACCCCTTCTCACCACCCCTGTTGAACTTTAGCTCCATTGAATGAGACAAGTTTATTTAAAGCCATGATGGGTATTAATGAATGTATACACGTGGCACTTGCTGTGTGCCAGGCATGTTCTAAAAGAAGATGAAATCATTTGGGTACTATATTTAGCATCCTCTTCCTCTCTGTTTCACAAATGAGAAAATTGAAGCACAGAGAAATAACTTTAAGCCAAAGCAATAGAGGAGGCGTTTCACACCAGGCAGCTTGGCCGCAGAGCTGTCTTAACCACACTGGACACCTCTCCTCCACCCTGAAGGGTTGGATCTGCCCGTATTAAGTAGGCTGTGCCAACAAACAATCTGGAAGGCTTTGATATTTTATTAGGTTCCCATGACTGCTGTACAAAATTACTGTAAATGTGGTGACTTGAAACAACACAAATTTATTGTCTTACAAACTTTAGGAGGTCAGAGTCCATTATCAGTTGTGCTGGACTTGCCTTGCCTTCTCCAGCTTCTAGAGGCTGCCCCGTGGTTCACTGTCCCTTCCTGGCATGGTGCCAGCCTCAGCTTCTGTCTCTCCTGCCTCCCTCTTAGAAGGGTCTTTGCGGTTACATTGGGCTGACCTGGATAATCCAGGATAATTTCGCATTTCAGGACCTTTAACTTAATAACGTCTGCAAAGTCCCTTTTGCCACGTAAGGAAACCTATTCATAGGGATAAGGAAGTAGACGTCTTTGAAGACCATTATTCAGCCAAATACAGTTAATGGAGATTTTGAATATGTAAAAACCTCAGTATTAGAAGGGCTAGGGAAATTTTGAATACATTTGCTGTTAGTTCAGTAGAATTTGGGAGAATATGCAGCGCCATGAACAATATTGCTGATATTAAAGTGAAATTCTTTGAGACTATGGCCCCTAAAGACTGTCAGTTGAATGGGGGAAGATCGTTGGAAGAAAGTGACATAATTCTCTATGTCAAATAATGGCTTCAACGAGGCATACATTTTAGAATCATTTGTGCTGTAACATAGACTTTGTTGTTTTATACTAGACATAGTTTATGTCAGGAATAAAAGATCAGTTCACCCCACATTCATTGCTCTACAGTACTGTCTGGCTCGAGACAATTTACCCTCTCCTCCCTCTCTTTCTTGCTTTTCATCCCCCGCCCCACCCTCCTCCCGCCACCCCAGAGTTGCCTGGACACAACAATTTTCTCAAAATCTGCTGCGATTGAAAGCTCTTATGCAAGCATGCTGAACAAAAAAGCTGAAGATGTGGATACTTTTTTCAAAAGGAAAAAGGGCTCTCTAACACTGCAGGGAAGCAGCATGCTAACTTTCTACTCTGATACTCATATTTCAAATGTAGCACGGGGCACAGCGGGGCACAGGCTGGCTCTTTGGAATCCACAGGGAGAGGGGGCAACTACCTAAAGTTTATGGAAGTGATGTTATGGGGGGGGGGGTGGCTGAAGCGGGCTGGGCAAGAATAGTGTCAAGTCCCCACTCAGAGGGCTGAGGTTGAAGGAAAATGGAAGCCTAAACCCGGTTATTTAGTCAGGTCTGCATTGTAGGGAATGACTTACTGTATTAGTCAGCCAAAAGGATGCTGATGCAAAATACCAATAATCAGCTGGGTTGTATAAAGGGGATTTATTTGGGGTAGAAGCTTACAGTTACCAGGCCTTAAAGCCCAAGTTACTTCCCTCACCCAGCTCTGTGAAGGGTCTGGCTTCCTGGGTTCCTCTCTTCCCGGGGCTTGATTCTCTCCAGGTTCAGCTGCTTGTTCCCTCCACAAGGCCAGCTGTAGACTCTCAGGCGAA
Organism: Tolypeutes matacus; assembly: GCA_026826555.1. Taxonomy (NCBI): domain Eukaryota; kingdom Metazoa; phylum Chordata; class Mammalia; order Cingulata; family Chlamyphoridae; genus Tolypeutes; species Tolypeutes matacus. The sequence goes on from JAKSZT010010858.1 coordinate 19,143,212, forward strand.
TGGCTTGTCCCTATCCCGGGGCCTTCTCTCTTTCCTCACGACCAAGCTCTCTTACTTCCCGGGGTTCCAGCTCAAGACTCCCAACATCAGAACTCCAACTCAAAACCCTCCAACTCTGTCCTTTGCCATGTCTTTTATCTTTGAGACCCCACCCACCAAGGAATGGGGCTCAACACCCTCCTGACGTGGCCCAATCAAATCCCTAATCATAACTTAATCATGCCCAGATGAACAGACCAGTTTACAAGCATGATCCAATATCTACTTTTGGAATTTGAAACTCTATCAAACTGCCAAACTGCTACACTTACTGAGTGCTTAAAAGATGTAGGATGTCCAGCTCTGATTCCTACCCTTTTGCTCAGCCCCGGCTCCTACCTTCTTGGCCCTATTCCTTCTCTGACGCATGCGGGGAGAGGCAAGGCCTTGCCATGGGCGCTGGGCTGTCCTGAAAGGACGGTGCTCCAGCTGCAGGCATCTAGCAGGGTCCCATGCCTGGATCTGAGCCTAGGGTGGCTCCCTGCTCACCCTCCCATCTGGCATTTCCCCCCCATTAAGAGTAGATCCCTGTCTTCCCTCCCTCTGTCTCTCAGTCCTCTTGAGTCTTCAGTGTGATTTGTTATATTCAAAACTGTCTGCATTTGCAGTTTTGAGTTCTGCAAGGACGCAGTAGCATTTAAAAGAAGTCTTTCTAAATTTAAAAATGGTTGAAGGATGTAAAATTCTTTCATGACTAATTTCCAGTTTATTGTAGGAGATTGTGGCTTGTATGATTCCTGTACTTTGAAATGCACTAAGCTTTTCTGTGGTCTAGTAAATGATTGATTTTGTCAACCAACTGTGCCACTATAAAATGATATTTTCTTTTTGAGGATATATGATTTAATACATTTCTATTAAAACAATCTATTAGAGCATCCTTTTACTACAGCTTTTGTCTTCATGTTGGCTTATATTTCTAACAGCTTTTGCCTCTTTTATTTTCATACTGTTTTTCAGTACATAGCTACTCATAGTGGACTATACCTTTTGTAAAAATAAAATAACTGTCTTGGTCCAACTCATCCATACCTTTGTCTTTAGTTCTACTTTTTGTGATAGTAATATTGAAACATCTACTCTATGAACATTGAAACATTTGCTCATTTTTAAAATATGTTTGATGCATTTTATCCAGTCATAAAAAGAGCCATTACAAATCAATAGAGAATTACCAGGAGAAAAATAGGAAAGGACATCAACAGGTAATTCATAAAAGTGAAAAAACACAAATGTCCAGTATATATTTAAAAAAGATTCAACTTCATTACTGTCAAATACGTGCAAGTTAAACTAACAATGAGAACTGTGACTTACTGCTTTCCATCTATCATGTAGGCAAAGATTAAATAAATTTACATTAAATTTCTCATGGGAACCAAAGTGTATGATTTTTAAAGAATAAATTTTTTTATAATAATACATTGAAACAGAGATCTATACAATGATTTGTACATTGGAATATTCATTATATTATTGTTTATAACAGTGGGGAATTGGAACAAATATAAAGTAATAAAAACTACTGGCTAAATAAGTTGGTTATCCAATCAACATGACATGCAACCATTAAACTGTATTTTGAAGAAAAAGAATTTCAGTAATATGAAAAGGTGGGAGCTGGTACATTTCTCCTAGAAAAGATAGTGAAAGGATATATACCAATATGTGAATAGTGCTCTGATTATGGTGATTTTTATTTTTCTTATATTTTCCACAATAAATATGCATTATTTTGTAAGAAAACAACAAAATTATATTTATAAAATAAGTGTTAGAATTGTTTTAAAAAGTTAAAGATCTTAAAAAAGGAGGAGAATGAGTTACATTTTACATGTGAAAAAATGATCACTGTTACTTGAAGTGAATTCACCACAAACTATCAATTTTGGGTTTACTCTATGGTTCTATTTGCATGTTTTTCTTCTTTGAATATATATATCAAAGTTTTTGTCTCTTCAACGTACCATCTTAAAGGCAGTCAGATGTGTTTTATTACTTACCATTATTTGATTTGATTTGGTTCAGATAACAGGTAGGCAAATTGGGAATTTTTGAAAGGGAAATCAGTTGAACATAAAGACAAGTTTCTTGTGGTTTATCATTGGCTGAGAGAGGAGACTTTTGCTTCCCTTCCATTAACGCATTTAATAATTTCCTCACCATTCTGTCTTCCCTGTTCATGTGAGACAGTAAATGTCGATTATTGATGATCCTTGATCTCCTCATGATACGTGAGTGCGTCTTCACCGTGTGTGGTTCTGCGTTGCACTTGGTTAGCTTTTTGGGCCATGGTTATGGGTAAGTTATACTTTAAGCCACTGGATGGCAGCTAACCTCCACTAGTAGTCAGCTGTTTCAGAATTGCCCTTTGTACCGTATAGACTGAGCATCATTTAACATATTTTACTTGAATGGTAAAAAGCAAAGAACCCAACATGTTGTATCTCTGGATTAATCTCATTTTATTAACCTCCAAACATAAGAATTTATAGGGCATGAGATAGAAATGCTGTATATCTTATACCTGGAATTCTGAGAATCTCTTTTTAAAAAGAAAAGAAATTGATTGTGAATGTTCCTTTCATGCACCTATAGATCCATTATTAATAGCTGAGCTTTGCCAACTTGACATTTCCACACTACAAATAATATTGCAACAACAATTCCTCTAAGGGAAATATTTGTAAACCTTATAGGATGGCTCAGAGCAATGGTAAGTTGATAATCAGTAGATTGAAATTCACTCTTATGAATAATTCAGTTTGCAAAATTCCAGTTTGCAATTCTATTCCATGTGATAATCACTCAGTAAAATGATAATAGAAAAAGAGCCCCTGCTAGTGTATTTCAATGCAAAAAAAAAAAAAAAAAAAAAAAAAGAGAATTGATCATGGTGTAAATTTGATGCTTCAGTCCAGTCCAATAGAGGAAAGTAGGAATGCAGAGGAAGCAAGTATATGTCCTCTCTTTTCCTAGGAGAACAGAATAGGGAAATAAGAGGGGCTGGAATTTGCCTCTTAAGCTTATCAATGCTAGTCCATCTACTGTACACCTTGGAATACCACTATCACTACGTATAGCACCAAATTAGAAAAAGAAAAACAACAAGAATGAGAACCCTAATGGCATGAAAAAGAACACCTTCAAGGTGATAACAAAATAGAGGCATTAGTATCAAAAGGAAGTTATTTTTTCCCATGTACAGTGTGGGCGATTTAAAAATTGTAATTCAATATATATTTAATGAGCTCCTGTTATCTGTCAGATGCTGAATTAATAGCAGTGTTCAAAGCCCTTGATTTTTAAAAATACCCCAGTACAAATTATATTTCTAAAATATAATTGCTATTTAATATGAAAATGATTAGAATTGAGGAATGGGCAAAAGAATTTCAGAGAAGGGAAGGCTGAAATTCAGAAAGGACTTTATAGAGGCAAGGGCATGGGAAGAAATTATTATTATTATTTTGGTTTATACAATGGGGATTTATTAACTTGCAAGCTTACAGTTCTGAGGCTGTGAAAGGGTCCAAATCAAGGCATCATCGGGTGATTCTTTTTCCACAAAGACTGGCTGCTGGCGATCCTGGACTCCTCTGTAACATGGCAAGACATATTGCGGCATCTGTTGGTCTCTCTCTTCTCTCTTGGTTTCGTTACTTCAGCTTCTTGCTTCCAGCTTTCTCTCTCTCTGTTTGTCTGAATTTCATTCCCTTATAAAGGACTCCGTAAGAGGATTAAGATCCACCCTGGGCCCTTCCTTACTGAAGTAATCTTATCAAAAGACCCTTAACTGTAATAACCTAATCAAAGGGTTCCACCTACAATAGGTCCACACCAACAGGAATGGATTAACTTTAAGCACATAATCTTCTGTGGTCCATCCAGCTTCAACCCATCACATGCTCTTTCTAGTTAGTTGCTTGAACTTCCTTGAACTCTTGTCTCATGGCCCTTGATTTCTACCGTGGTCAAGAACTGCACGGAATATGTGTTAAAGGGAAGAGATTGTTGTCATACTGTATGCGTGAATGGGAATTTGGCCAGCCCAGAAAAAGGGAAGTGTGTTTTAGACAGCTTATGAAGATGTGCTTAGGAAAGAGCGGGTCTCCTACTGGAGACAGAGGTAGATGAATCATAGATGGCATGTTGTTTGCAGGGTTGAGACAGGAGGTGGCTTGAGGCTCTCCTCTTCCTTCATTGTTGAGTACTCTTGACAAGAACCTCACCTCCTTCAGGTCTATTTTATATTAGAATAAAATTTTAATGTTGAAATAAGAGTTTTGAACTGATTTTAATGATGTTTAATCTTTATGAGATTTGAATAGAATTACTTAGGGAAAAATGGGCACTATATCGACTCTTTACTACTTGAAGAACTTTCTACAGGGCCAACTTTTGTGTTAAAAAAAACATTTTTCATTTCATTAGTTTTCTTTAAAAAAAGAAAAACGTAATTCCCAAATGGGGATAACAGTTCGGAGTAAAATTGCCTTCAACTGCAGTTCTCTTAGATGTAATTGCCTCACATTTTCTCCTTGGAGATCGCTGTATTCAGCTTTGTGTGTTTTCTGGATTAGAAAAGAAATAGATTTTTCTCTTATTGCTCTACATGGCTCAATGAATGAATACTTTCAAGTTTTGCTCTTTTATGCCATGTTATTATTATGCAACAGGGAATTGGACGCATTGTGTTTTCTGCCTTTCATTGATTGACAGGGAAACCTCCTATAAAATCTTGTTCCCTTGTTCTCCTTTCCTTTCCTTTAATTTGGATGATGTGATCCAATTTGCTTCAAAATGATGCTCAGGCTGGCAAGGAAATTCATGATGATGTGAAAGAGAGTTTGAGAGATATGGTTGAGACATGATTTTCTTTTTAGACATTAGGGAGACAGAAAGAGATGGGGCAGAACCAGGAAGAGAAGAGCCAACCTGACAAGGTGGAAGGCGTCTTGTGAAGAGAGTGGAAGTGCTATGAATCCAGGGGTGCTTGAACCAGAAGGGGTGAGGTACTCTGTTCCTGTTGGAACAGATCCAAATGTTAACACTCTGGTTTGGGAAAGGGGGAGGAAGAAAGCAAAAAAAGTAGAAAGTGTTCTCTCCTGGCCAGCTAAAGTTTACTTTCAGAACTGGAATATATCTTCCTTTATATTGTTCTCTAATGAAAGGTTATACTTAAAGGAAAGTAGTACAGGCTTTATATAGCTTTTAAATTTTTTTCCCTTTAACTTTTAAGTATGCTTTTGCTGCTACTTCATGTAAGTGATGAAGTCAAATTCCAAAACTGAGTTTTATGAAAAATTATTTTCTTCTCTATTTTACCTTATTGCATGTGAGGGTATACTTTAAATCACATCATGAGATTGCTGTAGCAGCCTAAATTCTCATATGCCTTGGTAGGTTCTTACAATTTAGTACTTTATTGCTGACTAATTATTATACTTGATTTTATCTCCTTGGCTAGATTATAAACTTTTTTGGGGAAAGGAACCATATTTTTATTTGGAATAACATGATGCCGGGTATATCAGAGAAGCTCAATAAATGTTGGTTGACTTTGGTGAAATTAATGAGTTATATTAAAATATTGTCTTAAAAAATATATATTCCTCTCAATTCATACCTAAAACATGGGATTAATTTCCTTACCATCTAGAAAAAGAATCATATCACCAGGTTTAATCTTTAGAGTCTTTCTTTGCTAATCTGTGTTTCCTAGTAAAACAGGAAACTTCCCACATTTTTTATGATATAATATTTGAGAGTTAAAACAATTTAAAGAAAGTAATTGTTCAGATTAATTTCCTGTCAAGTATTAAATCACCAGATAATGCCTTTATTTTCAAAATCCTTGCCTTATCCTGGCCTTCATCTTTTCATACTCAGGTACATTGGTGACTATAGCAATTTGATATTGTCTATGAATTCCAAAAATAGATATTAGTTTCTGTTTGTAAACTGGTCTGTTCCTCTGGGCATATTAGATTGTATTAAATTCAGAGGTTTCACTTTTACTTGATTAAATTATGATGAGGGCTTTGATTCGGCCACGTCAGTAGGACAGTGAGTCCCTGCCCCCTTGGGGCACAGCAGAGGAGAGAGTTGGAGTTTTGATGCTGGAGCCCCAGGAAGTAAATACACAGGAGAAGAACACAGAGGAATAGAGACAGCTCCATAGACATGGCAGAGGGTCTGGGAAGAGAGAGAGCCTGAGAGTCTGCAGCTGACCTTGTGGAGAGAGCAGAGCAACTGAGCTCGGAAAGAAATGAAGAAGCTGGGACCACGGAGCCTTAGGAGGAAGAGGAAGGCTGAACCCTCGCAGAGACTGGCAGCCATCTTGCTCCAACACGTGGCAACAGACTTTGGTGAAGGAAGTAACTTATATTTTCTGGCCTGGTAACTGTGAGGTTCTACCCCAAATAAATACACTTTATAAAATCCAACAGATTTCTGGAACTTTGCATCAGCACCCCTTTGGCTGACTAATACAATGGCCTTAACTTGGAATATACTTTAACCGATGAAATTGGTAATCCCACCATTTCATCTGGAAGTTTGAATCTACCTGGGGCCACCTTTGAATATAAGTCCAAAGTTAATTGTTTTCAGTGGAGGAGTTAAGACTAGATGGAAAACCAGGAAGCTGGCAGCTCTTTAAGAAGCAGAAACTATTTGTTACATTATGAAGCAATTTTGAAAAGAACTTATGATAGGAAATGTATGGTAATATCAATTTTGGGGTTGGTGTTTTTTAAAATTTCTGCTCTGTCAGGAAAGTTGTGATACCAGTTTTGTTAAGAAGTAAGCATTGAAACATCCTTAGAGAAGCTCTGTAGGTACATTTACTCTGCCTATCATATAATTTAATTTTTTGAGCAATAATATGAATTTTCCTTAATGTATGTGGAAAATGAAGTCTATGTTTAGGCTAAGATATTAAATATCTTATTAATATGGAATAAATATGAAAAAAATTTAAGATATATATATGTATAAAATAATATCTTAGCATTTTTTCCTTGTAAAGAAAACAGAGTCTGAGATTTGTCTTGTGGAATATATCGGCAATAATGACAATCACAAGTTATGTTATGGTCTTAGAGAAAGGTAAATACAGAAAACACCAACTAGTTAATAACTTGGGATTGTTTTTGACTTCCTTGGCAACATACATTTTGTTTTCTTGGTAGTGGGAGTAGCTCTAATATGGTGATTTGTGGTTTAACGATCTAATTTCCTCCTGGATAAAGTTAAAACGGTGCTGTTCATTTACTGAGCATTGTGCGAATACCCAGAGATGCAAATATGAACAAGACCATGGGGCCCTGCCCTCAAGAGTTTGCATTTGTGTTGGTGGGGGTTGGGGGTAGCCAAATTCATAGTACCTGCGCCTCCCCTAGAACTCCTTTCTTAGTTGATCAGATCATTCCTTATTTTTTCTGGCTGGAAACTTCTTCCTTTGATATCTCCCTGACCCTATTCTTAAACCTTTCATAGAGAAACAAAACCTTCTTTGCAGAAATTGCTGCTTGGTTTCAGAGAAATGGATTTGCTGCTTCTTATCACGTTCTTGTAATCAAGTTTTTCTGCCTCACAAATCAATGCATCCTATTTTAATGCCAAAACCTTTGTGAGTGCTGACCATTGGGGTCTTGAAATATGTCTTGCTTAATTTCGTGGGTTTTTATTTATGATGAAAATCACAGTAAAAGGGGGTTTGCAAAGCCAAGCTATCATAAGTTAGCCCGGTCTTCTGTGTTGGTGATTAATGAATGTTCTTGGGATGGGGTGAAGGTAGAGACCCAGGGCTGGGGTTATTATTATTATTGTTATTATTATTATTATTATTATTATTTTACTTTTAGGAGATGTCTCTTGGGTGAATCAACTAACAATTCCTAATATTAGGATTTGATTTTATGTCAAATGTCATTCGATTTACTTTTCTCATTGCATCTTTCAATAGGGAAGGAAGAGATGAATTTGAGTTTACCATTTCATGAAATATTAGCACAAGAGAAAAGCAAGGATTAAATGAGAATTTTTTATATTGTTGGTGACCCTAACTCTATACCTTTTTTTTTTTTTATATTGTTCCCCTCCCCCACCACAACTCTTTGTGATTTGACTTTTTTTTTTTTTTTTAAAGATTTATTTATTTACTTTATCTATTTCAAATGCCCCCTTCCCCATTTGCTGTTTTGTGTCCATTTGCTGGGCAATTCTCTGTGTCTGTTTCCTGCCATCTCTTCTCATCCTCCTCCTCCAGTCTTCACCAGGATTCGATCCTGGAGATTTTCAAAGCTTTCGGAGCATCTTGTCTTGTCTCTCCCCTGCATCTCTCTCCTATTATGTCATCATCCCGCTGCATGGCTCCCGGGGCCTGGCGGCTCATGCGCCTTTTATATATATATATTTTTATATTTTACCGGGAGGTCCCGGGGATCGAACCCAGGTCCCTCCATATGGTAGACGGACGCCCAACCATTTGAGCCACATCCGCCCCCCAACTCTATACCTTTTAATTTCCCTGTTTAACAAAACCAGCACAACGTGATAACAGCAGTGATCGCAAATGAAACTTGTGCCTCTCCTTTCCCTGCCCCCGCCCACCCCACTCTCACTTCCACTGCTGTGGCTGCTGCGGGTTGTGTGTGTCCGTGGGTGGGAGTCAGCATGGGCACAACCACCAGGATGTGCTAGAGTCAGGACCAGAAGCACAGATTCCTGATTCCAGGACAGCCTTATTTCCATAGAGATACACAGAAGTGTCACCAGGGGAAGGCAGGATGAAGAGTGGAAATGATGTCCCTAAGATATTCTTTCCCACAGTATTTACCTCTGCTAGTGCTAAACAGTTCTAATTCCTACACTTTCTGTAGGAGAGACATTATGTAAAATAACATCTGGAATGTGCATTTAGCATGGAGCATGTCTTTTTCTCTAAACTATGCCTGCAGAACTTGAATGTTTGGTTTAACGTATGCCTTACTTTAAATGCATCAGCTTTCTGTAGCCTCCTCTGAGATTTGTCTTGTCTTTTCTTCTCTTTTGAACCTTGACAGAAATCTTGTACCTCTATTGATCTTTGCTGCATGATTTCAATTCAGGGAAATAGTGGTAAAACCTACAAACCATGCTTCATTTGAAGCTTTCAAAATCTTTGGTTTGTTTTGTTTTGGTTGGGGATGGGAGACATCGATATATTATTAGTTTCTTTCTTTTCCTTGTATTATTACTTTTTAAATTATGGTTGAATAAAGAAGACAGTACTGGATGTTCTGGGGCTTGCATATAATCATGCTTGCCTTCATGTTTTCAAGGAGGAAATACCAGTAAGAAAATAAAAGAATAGAACTTTATTGACATTTCTTAATTGTCTGGTCTCCAAAACTTATTCTTTCTCTAGATTCCCCTATTCTTGTTTGCATTGTTATGCTTCACTTTATCCAAGGTTTGCAACAATGGAGTCATCTTTGACAACTGTGTTTCATTTCTTTGACTACTGGCAGTCACATTCCATCAGTTTGTCTTTTGTCTTGTTCTATCTGTTCCTTCCTATTCCTTCTTCAACCAGGATTTCTATGTGAGTGGCTTAGGGATAGCAAAATTTTGGATGGGGCCAAGGAGACTTGTTTCTTTTTATTTAGCTTGTATATTTTTCGTGGCTTGAGTGACCACTGCTTCCAACTCTCTTTCAAATCGTTTATTTCCTCAGGTTCAGGAAACTGTCATAATCTCCCTGCCTCCAATCTCTCTCCAATCCAATGCTCTGCCAATGTAATCTTCCTAAACAAGACTGCCATCATTTTATTCTTCAGTGAATCCCTAATGCCTGCAAGGGCCAACTACCTAAGGCTGCCAACCACAGTTGAGTCTCAATGTACTTTTCAAGGATTAACCAATCATTTTTCCTCACAACAGCAGCGTGAAGACAGGCTCACTCTTGAATTCTGACCTCCACGTCTTGCTCATGGTATTTTCCCCATATGTTATGCCTTACCTTTTCTTATGTACATATTTGATTCTTATCCTTTCTTTCAGGCTTGACTTAAACCCTACCTTCCTGAAGAAGTTTTCTTTGATCATTTGAGCTCATAAATCTGTATTTCATCTGATTTAAGCCATCATCAGATGAAAGACACACTACCGTTTCATTCATCACTAAGAAAGAGAAACAGCTGTCAATTAAACTAGAACAGATTGCTCTCTTAGAATTTTTATTGAAAAAGCTGTTTTTGACTTACACATAGATTTAAAAAAATCATATCACCCTTGTATATCCATACACATATAAGTGCAATGAATTGGTCAAGAAACTTCTAAAACTTCTTCACATTCAGAGTCTGACTCTTCTGGGATTTTCTTCCAGCCCCCTGATACCTAGTCTGCAAGTTGCAACAAGTTGCAAGTTGTGTTTCCTTGATCTTCCCAGCAAATATCAATGGAATGTTTTTAGAAAACAACCAGGACACACATTGCTTCCTCAAATGGATCTTCAATGTTCTATTGACTGACCCTCTAGGGTCACCTGTGGTGACAACCACGTGTTCACTAGCACAGGTGATGTCAACTACCTCATAATTGTTTCCCAACCAACAGCAAGGATAAGAGGACATTAAAGATTAGATGCACAAACATTTCAATATGATATAAAAATGTGCAACTCAGAATGGATAAAATATGGTACTTTCCCATCCCACTGAACTCATTTGCCATTATTATATACTGTCTATTGTATACTTAAAAAAGTTTATTCAAGTATGTCATTCATACATGAACATACATAAACTATAAGTGTTCAGTAAACATCGTGATCTTACAAAACAAGCATGCATAACATCATACAGGACTCCCACACATCACCCCCCCACAAACACCCTGCATTGTTGTGAAACATTTGTTAACAAATATGAAAGAGCATCATCAAAGTATTACTACTGACTACAGTCCATATATCCCTCCCCTATACACTTTTTTAAGGATTTATTTATTCATTTATTTACTTTTATCCATTTTTACCCCCCTCCCCCCCGTTGTTGCTGTTTCTGTGTCCATTAACTTGGCAACTCTCTGTGTCTGTTTCCCGCTCTCTCTTCTCATCCTTCTCCTCCTGTCTTCACTGGGATTCGATTCTTGGAAACTCTGACGTGGGAGAGAGGCGTCCTACTGCCTGAGCCACCTTAGTTCCTGTTTTTTTGGTGCATCTCACCTTGGCTCTCCCTTTTCACTCTCCTGTTACATCATATCTTGCTGCGTGGTTCGTGGGGCCTGGTGGCTCACCTGCACGAGGGGCCTGGTGGCCTATGCGCCTTCTATATTTTTCTTTTTTTAAATTTTTACCTGGAGGTCCCAGGGATCAAACCAGGACTCTCCATATGGGAGACAGATGCCCAACCACCCAAGCCACATCTGTCTCCCTGCTATATCTCTTAACGTTGACCAAAGATACCTAAAGTTACAGTCTTTTCCTATACAAGATGGCCATATAATAAATCAGGCTTAGTTCATCACCAGCATTCTAAAAACCAGACCTAGGGAGAAAAACTAGGTCTGGGGACACATGCATGGTTTCTAATATAGCAAATGTTTAGCCTACCCTGATTGTGACAAAATCAGGACAGCGAGAAAATTTGCAGATTGTATAATTTTTATGAAGCCGTTAAATCAATGAGTGCATTTGATTTTGTTGGACCTCAGTAAGACATTCTTAGAGATGGGAGTGTAAGGAAAATGTGTATGTGGAAGCTGATAAAACTTGGATCTACTCTTTGCTTGGGACATACTCAGAAATCAAGAGCAAAATGTCCGGACAGCTCTAGATTAGAATTTGTGGGTTAGGTTAAGACCATTCTTTGGGAATTGGTTCTCTACATTGATATTGTCACTGATTATGGTCAGAGCTCTTTTGCAAGTAAATAATTTGGTATATCTTTCATTTATTGGGTGCCTATGAGGTTCTAGGAGTTTCCCTATTATGTCACATTGCATAGGTTGCACATACATGGCTGCAAGACCCAAAGTAGGTGACTCTCCACGATTTAAGAATGAGTTCAAGAAATTTCACACTTTGCAATGCAAACATAAACTAGTAATAATTCAGGCCAGAGGTCCAAGTAAAGCTTGCAACTTATTTTCTTTTTTAAATAGTACTTTCCACAATTTGTAATTATATTTTATTTGTAATTATGTATGTATATGATCACTGTTTAGTATCTGCCAATGAAGGCAGGAACTACCACTTTTCATTGATTCTGAGATGCATATTTTTTCACATTTTAACACCTGTGAGATCAGGGTGCATCTTAAAATTGATGTTATATCTAAGTTTGATTGACAACATTTAATTTTTTCTGTTACATAAATTAATTATGCACTTAAAATTAATGTTTTTTACTTAACATTTGATTAAATGCCCTTTTTAATTAGCTGCTCTATGCATAGCATGTAGCTCAGTGCTTCGCCCCACAAAAGGCACCTATAAATATTTGTTGAATGGATGAATGAATAAATCAATTGGTTCTTTAATTATTGCCTGAAGGTCTTTAGATTTCTGAGTGAAGTCTCCTACATATGGAGGCTATTTGTTTTTTCTTTCCATTTTTGTAAAGTCTGACTTAGAATTTGTGTGTGGCCAATGCTTTCAGCTTGTCCATCCAGGTAGGGCTGGAGAACTCGCCAGCAGAATTCCTGCAGGTAGAGACCCTCCAGCCTGGTGGAAACTGCTGGTAGAAAAACCCACCGGTCTCTCCTGCTGATCAGTGTTTGATAACTGTTCTCAACTTCAAAGAAATGGAGTTTATTTCAGACAGGCCATGAAGGGTAGGTGTTCAGACCATCTGCAGGCTAACACCTGGTTGTGCTTGTGCTGCTAAGGACAGCATTCAGTGTGCTAAGGCACGTCTCCTTTAGGGGTCTGGACCTCTCAAGGAGATGCCTCGACACTCACTGCCTCTACCTCACCCACAGAGGGTTGAACTTCAGCCACGGAGGTTGGAAGACTCTGTAGTTTACTGTGGTGCTTCCAGAGAGTCATGGTTACGAACTGCCAAACACAAAATGAATGTGATCAGCCATCCGTGGAAATCTTCCCGGGAAGGAACTCACCCCGAGAGATGCGTTGTAAATGGGCAGCTGATGAAGGAAGCGCAGATGTAAATGTAGCTAATGAAAGATAAGAGGTGATGTAATGAATTGTGACATGTCTGCCCTGAGGTTGGAGAGTGGCAGAGGATTCTTCGGGCTGATAGGAGAGGCTGAGTGAGGAGGATGGATAAAAATGCGATTTGCTGGGGACCTTTCAGTGTCACAAAGAGGAGAGGGGCTCCGAGTCTAGACGCAGCTTTCGCCATCCACACTTGGGAGCCCAGAACAGCTGCTTACCAACACACAGAGGTGATTTAAAACGTATCCTGTAAATAGACTAACTTCCCGTGCTCTACCAAATATTATGTAGTCCCAGCTGTTCTCTTTAGTAATTCTACATATGGAGCTGTGCCCTAGTGTTGGCTGTTAAGCCAAGGAAATCTCCCAAGCTCAGCTCCCAAATTAGTATCCTGGCTTTCCAGACAGCCTGTTGTGAGCCTGATTAAAGAATATTTGCAGGATGAGTTTCCTATCTCCTGATTATCCTTGGATGCTGTGAGAGGATTTGAGTTCCTGAACCTTGAACTCCAAGGATTAAATCCTGGATTCAACAGGCCCAACCTTAAATGTCACGCCTTTTACTCACCTTGATTAGAGCAGTAATAGCTACTGGACACTCTGGAAGCACGTTGGCAGTGCTTTCCTATCCTGTTTTCACAGTGAGAATGATCAAGATGTCTAGCCACATAGAATAAATTGCTTTGGTTTATTTGTATGTGCAATTGTGTGAGCCCAAGTAATTTATGGACATCATTTGCTATTTGCATATGAAATAGGCTTCTTGTTCTTTATGGGGAGAAAATGGCTCCTTTGGGTCACAATTAGCCTATCTGACAATTAGTCACAATTAGTCACAATGCTGGCAGTTAACCATGCACACACAAGTTGTTGAGGCAAAATAAGACGGAATTTCTTGCCTTGGGCAATTTATTCAGAGCCCCGGCTTCTCTGCTTTCTATTTTGATGTGGTTTGAAATTTCTCAGTGTTCAAAAGAATTCTTCAAATATCTCTATTGACTCAGAGCCTATTGTTGGGCAGTGTGTAGAATTAAATAGACATCAGAAGCAGTTGTGTTGCAACTGAGCAGTTCAAATGCTTTGATTGGCTAATAAACACGATTAAGAGGCATAAACTGTATCGTTTATAAACACTATTACCCTAACAACACAGTGCTTTGGAACAGAGGAGAGGCCAAGGGGAGAGACTCCAGGAGGAAAACTTGATTTGGTATAGGTGGACTTTTAATGTCGAATCTGTTTATGTCACAAATAATACATGCAAATTAGAAATGTAAAGGTGAACTGCTGGGCGTCCAGAGGACTTTTCATTGGAAAGCCTGCTGCATCATGAACACGTCTCCTGGGAGTTAGAAGGCCGTTCTGGGAGAGCTGACAGGACAGACTGCCGCGATGTTCAGGATTGGAAGGAGACAGCTCTGGAAGCAGAGCGTCAGCCGCGTTTTAACGGTAAGGAATTTGTGTGTGCATTGAGGAGGAGCGGCTCTCACACCTGTGTGGAAAAATACCTGAACTAAAGGTCAAACCTATACAATGATGAATTTGTGAGAAAGAGGTTTGCTTACTTTCAAAAGGGGGAAAATAAAAAAAGGAACTGCTGCCTAAAGGGTGACTATTTGTTGCAATAAGGGCTGCACCTTCTGGAAGGTGCTTGTCCGAGGGAAAGAACACATTCAGGGAGATTTGGTCACTTTGGGTTCTTTCAAACCTGTTACTTGTGTTGGTGATGAGAGACACGTAAGGCAAATTCTAGGGGTCCAGTTTCCTCTGTTCTTTTTTTTTTTTTTTTTTTTCTTTTTCTTTATACATGTGGTTTTATTATTCCTTGGAGATAGGACTAAACAAGTTAATTCCTCTGTTCTTGAAGCGCCCCCCGCCCCCCATCTGTTTGGAAATGAGGTCACAGATTGTGAGATGCAAGGATGTACCCTTGGAAGACACTGAAGAATGAGCTTCCCTGGCACAGGCCAGTGTGGCAGCTTTTTATAACGCAAATGCCAATTAATGTCAGAAGAAAACGGAGGTTTTTCCAAGGACACCGTTCTCAACATCCACACGTTTCCTACTGGTCTTGATCTAAGTATCTTTTACATATTCCCCAACAGCCCCGCTGATCCGCTGGAGTCTGGCAGCCTGTTGTACCACACAGCAGCGGGAATGCTGTCCCTGAATTTTCTGTGTGTCGTGCCACCCCCAGCTCCCCCAACGCCCCCGATTCGGATGCACCCTTTCCAGGGGAGACTTGCTCTTGTCTTGGAGACAAATACTCATTCTTTAAGAGCGAACGCAGGTGTCACTTCCTGTGAAAAGTCTCCCTGACACTTTCAGGAGGTGGTGAGAGCTTCTTTCACTGTGCTTTATTTCTACCCCGCTAGAGTCCTTGTCATATGGCTGTAGTGAAATGACATTTGTCTGCATGTCTCTGCCCGCCACTAGACTGTGAATTCCTGGAGGGCAGGGATGACGTTCTTTCCCTTTTTAATGGCCTTCCCTTCACACAGAGCTTGTACCTAATATACTTTAATATATGCTTGTTGAATAAATTGAATGAATTAAACTTTTCATTTGTCTAAAAAATTTTTCCTGTTCTTTACAAACTCTAAAATCTGATATAATTAATGTATTAGATTCTTCTTTGGCCCGAGTTACCTTTTAGGTGTATTTTGGAGGTTTCATTCATATATTTAGGATGCTAGTTCTGTTCCCTCCACTGATATATATGATTTTAATAGAATTACCTTAATAATGTTGCAGTATAGTATGCAAATCACTATATGATTTCTATTTAGTACACTCAAATGACAATTTATTAAATTGTAACTTTGTGATCTGAAACAAGCAGCGGTGAAGTTTCCAAAGCCCCTTAACATAAAAACTCTAGGTCTGTATTTATATAATCTTGGTCAGGAACAATTACTTTAATGATACCATATTATAATTAGGTTGCTAAAAGATAATACTTGACTTTATCCAGAATACACATGTAAAAACAACCAAATGTACCTTAAGCTTTATGGTTTTAGAAAAGTCAAGCCATGTATCCTTTCTCTTATATAATAAACACCAACGCTTCAAAAAAAAAAAAACAAAAACAAACAAACAAAAAAAAAACAAATCAACTTTATTGATACACATCAATAAAGCATACAGTTAATCCAAAATGTACAAGCAATGGTATTTGCTATAATCATGTAGTTGTGCGTTCCTCACTTCAATCATTATAGGAGTATTTTCATTATTCAATAATAATAATACTAAACAAAAACCAGACAAATAAGAAAATTCCTCATCTCTCAATCTCTCTATGCTTCCCCCACCTTATATAGCTGGGGAATTATATAATTATATAATTATATAGAATTCTAGCTATTCTATCCAAAGTGTATAATCAATTCTAGCTATTCTATCCAAAGTGTATAATCAATGGCTTTTAGTATAATCACAATGTTGTACATTCATCATCTCAAAAATTTTAGAACAATTTCATTACTCCAAAAAGAAAAACCCTACACCCCTTAGCATTCTTTCCTCAGACCTACATAACCATTAATCTCCTTTCCTCTTTATAAATTGATTTATATTTACCTTTTATATAAATGGAATCACACAATATATAGTACTCTGTGTCTGGCCTTCACTTAGTATAATTTTTTTTTTGTCTGATAGTAACATTTTGTACTATTAACTTATATTTGTTCAGCTTCAAAGAAAAATGAAACACCAACACATTTTCAATTAAAAAACTTGGAATAATTCTGCATATATTCCCTCATTTCTTTTGCAAAAATACAACACATATATTTGCCTTCTTTCTGCTTTTCTCATAGATAAAGAATACTTGGTGTCTAGTTACAAGTGTGCAATAGATATACATTACAGACTTGTGGATTTTGTTTTTCTTTCCTTCTCTTAAATTAAACTGAAATGTCTAATTCTCTTGGTTGATTTTGTTGACTTCCAAAAATTTTTTTTTTGAAATATATATGAATTCCTCTTGACTTAAATTCAACTAATTGGATAGCTAGTTTTAAGGGGGAGAAAAACTGTCTACCAGCTACAGGGATGTGTATTGTCCATGATTCATATGTGTGTGTTTCTGCAGGGAGTACCATTGCACTGAATTTCTGATTGCTGGGTTTTGCTCACAGAGATTCTCTTGGGAGCCAAGTCTGTGGGGGGCGTGGACGCGGTCCCCTGGGGAGGCCGGACTCCTTCCCCCGCTGAGAAACACTGTAGGGAGGCAACCATTGTTTCCAGTGGGAGTGTAGAGAAGCCAAGAAAAAAAAAAAACAGAAGTTGAGAAACTTTGCTCTCACATATCTTTTGAAAGTTGAAAGGATGTCAGTTTTGTTATTCTCTGGCAAAATAGCCAAACTGGTTTCAGTATCTGATGTTAGTCAGGCCCAGGCTTGCTTGGCCAGTCAACACCTTTCATACATGGCAGGAGAAAGCTGTGAGCAAAGGAAGGGGGAACGGCTCTGGGATCAGCTGGGAAGTGGGGCGGGAACAGGTACTGCTTGTTAATGCCCTGGTGAAAACCTTTGAGACCTTACTTTACTTTATCTTACCTTACCTGACTTCACCCTACCCTACCCTGAACAATTCATAAAATGATTTCCTTTAGACCAGTGTTCTCAACCTGCTTTGTAGAGATTGGTACATTTCCGCACGTAGAATCGTCAGGGAAGATTTTAAGAAATCCCCATGTCTGGGCCCCACTCCAGACCTAAGTCCTAATTCCTTGAGGAGAGAGTATCCAAATTCCTTGGGAGCAGCTTTGGGTGCCCTGGATTATGATATGAATAAGAGGACTTTGGAAATTCCCTCCCCTCCCGGCCATATAAAATGTGAATGGTGATACTGTAGTTTTTAGCACATGAGTAAAAAGGCACTTGAGTTATATGGCCCCTGTTGCCAGAGGGTCCTTTTGGACTTCTACAAGGGAGATATTTCTGATTTTGAAGTGCAACCACTATGGGGTTTGGAGGTGATAGACTATATGGTCAGCTGAAGGTCCATGAAGTCTCATTTTAGGTCTGGAGATGTAGCATACAGAAAACTGATTCTAAGTTAGAATTTGGATGATGCAATGTTGGGGGAGGTTGTGATGATGGGGATACCCCTACAACAGGATTTGGATCAGCTTGGGTGAAAATCCAAGTGCAATTAATGGTAAGGGGGGAATCTCTTAATCACCTGGAAAAAATGACAGAGAAGGGAGTTAGTAAATGGAGAGAATTAGGGGTCATGAAAACTCCAGCAAAACTAGACAAGTTGCCAAAGTTTATTTCTAGGACAAAAGTAAATCGATGGCACCTCCGCTTGTCCTCTTTAAGGGTTATCTCTTTGCAGTAGAGAGGGAGGGTGGCTCTTCTTAAATAAATTGAAGGCTTCACTGGAGCACCTGCTGGGAGTGGGATTAGCCGCCCGGTATCTCCTTCTCTTCTGGAAACCATTTTACAGGTGTGAGTGCTTTTAACACGCGGGAAGGAGGTGCAGTGCATCCGCTGCAGCAGGTGCTCTTAACCTGGAAAAATGAAACGAAGGGGAGTGGAAAAGGCAAGAGATGCTAAAAGTAGAGTGCACTGCATACTTTCTAAATTGTGGGTCTCCCCGCCAATTAAAGAGATAGGCCAGGAGCGATCACAGAGCAGAAGACTGGGAGAGGAACTTGGGTTTAAACGAAAAAACTGGAAGGTGAAGAGGGCTCCTTGTTTTTGTTGGAAGAAATGGAAAATGGAGTGAACTAACTAAGAGGGCTCAGGATGGAAATGAGTAGAACTGCTTCCCTCAGTATTCATAATCCAACCAGTTTAGCTGGGATTTAGCTAAACTAGCTTATATTTGTTGTTAATTGAGGTAAGCTATAATTCGTACTAATGGTCGAATTTCATGTCATAGTTTGTGCTTTATTCTCAGCAGCAGAGAAGACCTAGGCATCAACATATTGAATTCTGTGTCTGGAATCATGGACTCACACTGAACTAGAATAACTTTCTCAGCTCTGACTACTGAAGAGTGACTTGCAAAATGAATAACCTAATTGATTTATCCACTGATTAACTATTAATTGAGTTCTACTATGTGCCAGGCTCTGTTCTGGGCACTGGGGACATCACAATCATCAAAATAGGAAATAGCCCTTTAAGGTGGGCTGACGCTCTTCTCGGGAGCCATGAGATACAGTTGATATTTATTTTGTTTTCCTGGTCAGTAGGAAGAAAAGCCAGGTTATGGATAAGGCATATAGAGGAGCTAAACCAGCCTGGGCCTTTTGAGAGGCCTCCTTAACACAATAAAAGAAATACCTATTTGACAAAACAAGCAGGCATTTCAGTTGGGCATGCACTTTGAATAATTTTTCCTTTCTGCTCATGGATTTACCCTGATTCATCCACAGTTGGAGAAAATGGAAAAAAGTGAAGCTAACTGGCCTGAGATGATCAAAACCATGTCCTTCACCTCTTTGAAACTACGTTCTCATCAAGTGATTAACTATCTGTGGACTTGAGATTGGTATAGACAGTTGAAATGAAATCACAAAGGCATTTACTTTGGTTATTAGGGCAAGAAGCTTCACCTGTAACTCAAAGACCCCCTCCCACATTATTTACAATGATCTCCAGGAGGAATTTTTAACATATGCTATGCTTGTTAGATACGTATATATGAAGATAATACCCCAAACAAATAGAAACCTATTCATTTTAAAAAGTACAACAGAATCTCTTTCTCAGATCCCAGCAAAAAACAAGGCTAATCATGTGTCCTAGAAAAACATTTTTTTAAAACAAAGAAGTATTTTTTTTTTTTTTCTTTTTGGCTGCAGAACCCATTGCTATCCCCACAGACTTCCCTGTGCAAAGGCATCATATGAGCACTTGGTGAATACAGTGTAACCAGATGAAAGCCAGGTTGTGCAGGTAGAAGCAGCAGCAGGTAGGGGGAAGCTTGGAGTCCAGCCCTTCAACTGCCCAAGCAGGGAACTTACCTCTCAGGTACTTTTAGCAGTGGAGGGTGGGGAGTTAGCATTTACCGAGAGACACAGGGGTTCGGTGGGAGGGCTGGGCATGGGGTATGCAACACTGGCACTGAAATATCACTGGCAGAACTTGGAAAAACAGGTGCTGGTTAATCCAGGCCTCCATCCACAATTCCTTGCATAGCTTATATGGGGCCTTCCCCCAGAGTGCCCTTCATATCGCCCTGGAATGGAAACCAATATCTCTGTACATTATCAATTTGAATGGGTGCAAAATTATTTGCCTGCCTGGGGCACCCTGTGTGTCTTGGTCTGGCCCTCCAGGTACTCCAGGATTTGATTCCCAGGTCTGCTACTTACTTAGCTATGTGCACTTGGGAAGGTTGGTTAATGGCCCATAGTTTCAATTTTCTGTGTGGAGACAATATTGTCTATTTCATAAAGCCTTTTTGAAGATTAAATCAATGCATAGTTGGGAAATGACTTGCGTCTTCATTTGCCAGGGCTGCTGTAACAAATACCATAGGCTGGTTGGCTTAAAGCACAGGAATTTATTGCCTCACAGTTCATTTATTGTCTTCCTTCAGAGGCTGGAAGTCCAAAATTGAGGTATTGGCAGGATAATGCTTTCTCTGAAGTTTGTAGTTTTCTGCTGGTGGCTTGCTGGCCTTCCATCACTCAGCCTCTGCCTCCATCACATGGCCGTCTCTCTCTCCCCACCTGACTCCTACTAACTGTGTCCAAATTTCCTCTGCATATAAGGAAATTTTGGATTAAGTCATATTGGATTAAGACCCACCCTCATTCAGTTTGTCCCCATCTTAACTAGTAATACTTTCAAAGGTCCTGTTTACAAATGGATTCAAATCCGTGGGGATGGGGGTTAGGACTTGAAAGTGTCTTTGTGGGGGACATGGTTTAATTCATAGCAACTAGTAAACAGCAGATCCACAGCTAATCATGCACCCGGGGGCAGATAGTGCAACACATACCCTGATACCTTCAGGGAGTTTGGGGAGAGTGTCCCTGCTCATGCACTAAGGGGCCCCCTAGCCTGACAGCCTCTGTCCTCTCCAGTTCGCTGCCAATGGGGTCACTTGGGTGGGCTTGGATTGGGGCAAACCTCCCAGTAAGGCTGGGAGTTCTAAGAGTGGAGGGAGCTTAAATATTTGTACAATTAGAAAAATTAATGGGAACAGATATGACTCAAACGATTGAGTGCCTGCCTCCCACACGAGAGGTCCTGGATTCAGTCTCTGGTGCCTCCTAAAAACGAAAAACAAACGACAAGCAAACAAATGAAAAAAGCCAACTCAAGGGAGCTGATGCAGCTCAGTGGTTGAGTGCTGGCTTCCCACATTTGAGGTCCTGGTACCTCAAAAAAGAATTTTACTAAAAAGTTTTGTTCCACCCTGGTCATGCCATTTTAACTGAGGTTCTGGTTTTGCTTTAGTATTATCCTAAGACTGCACCCAATTTAATCTTCACAAGAGTCTATCTTTCAAGCTGAGACTTTTATGCCCATTTTAATAGGCGTGTCAGGGGTCAGGGAAGGCCTCTCGTAGAGTTGGGGATTGTTGATCCAGGGTCTAAAAGGAAGACTGATCATGCTGCTGTTTATACATGGCTTGTGTGTTTGAATATGTAGACTTGGGCTTTATTTCTGCAGAGTTAAAGGCAAGGTTAGCATAATAAAAAATCATATCCATCAGTTTGTTATGAGAAAAAGCCACAGAGCTTTATTTTGACATCACATGGCATTGGGTCTTCATTGGGATTTGTATTTCAGAATTTTGTCGGTTTGTATTAACTTTACAGAAATATGCATAAGATACATAAAATACAGGGTTCCCATACACAATTCTATTATTACCGCCTTATATTAGCATGGTATATAACATTTTTACAATTGTTCTATTAAATATGGTCCATTGTTTACAAAAGGCTTCACTGTGTTGTACAGTCCTATTTAAAAAAGTGTATTCTAGAAACATATATGACCTGAAATTTCCCCTTTTAACCACATTCACATATATAATTCCTGCTGATAATTACATTCACAATGTTGTGTTGCCATCACCACTGTGTCTGTGTTAACTTCTGGACCAATGAAAAATAGTCCAAATGTTAGAGAAAGAATGGGTGTTAGCTGTCATGGAGTCCAACAGTTTGATTTTGGAGTTGAGGAAACTGAACATTGAGGAGTTAATGACAGACTAATTGAGTACTGTGACACCAGTGCTCGTTTGTCTACATGAAATTGTCCTGCCTTGCAGGCAGCACTTTCTCTTGTGAGGTACACGTCAGCACGCTCCCAAGCTTGGTGGTCATAGGGAACCTGGCTACCCAACTGCAGAAATGCTTTAAGACCTCTAGATTTCCTTGGACACTGAGTAGGTTTATGGCTATCGCCCCCACCCCATGAGTTGGTGCTTCCTCATGGAAAGCACAGCTTTTCAAACGTGACTCTTTGAAAAAAAATCATGACATAGTTCGCCTCCTGCCTTCCTTATTCCACTCTCCCCTCACACCTCCTGTTGTCCTGGACCTTTCAAAGGGCAGCAGGACAAGCCGTCTCCAGACAGCTAGTCATCTGACTGCTTGTTGCTGCAGTTCCCTAGCAGCCGGGAAGCTGCAGATTTAAGTCTAGGGTTGAACAGTGCACTGGAAATCTGATCACTAAATATTTGTTTGACATTACTGAATTTTTTGTGGTATTAAAAAACAAACAGAAACCCCTTTATTGTTCTAGGGTACTTTAGCGTAAGGCAATGCAAGTTGAGGTTGATAAACATTATGGTTTTTCATCCACGTGGCACTAGGGTTTGCTTCATGTTACTTGTCTTTAGGTGATAGGACTATAGGTTTAAATAAGAACATAATCAGCGCTTAATATGCTTTTATATTAATATAGCTTTGAAAAACAATTACTTAAAAAAATGGTTGAGTTTGCTTTGTATATATACAACTATTTTGGAAGTTTCTGCCACTCTGCGATATTTAAGTAAAAATAGAATAATTAGTGTTCTTTTTTAACGCCCAATGCTTTTATCCACTAGAATTTTTTTTTTTTTCCTTTGGAATCTTATAAAATAAGGTCATGGAGTAATGAGTTGCCATGCAGAATCTTATTTAAGTCTCTGTTTTCTTAGGCAGCTTTCAGTTGCCTCCCATATGGACTCTTACCTGGCTGTCTTCTTTTATTTCTTTTTGGCTACCCAGAGTTCCCCATATCTTTGTTTTTACTTTTTGCTGAATTCCTGGTGCCCTTGATTGCCCACTGTGTTCTCAAGCTGTTGAAGACATTGTTACAAACTCAGAGATTACCTTGAAAAAAATCGTTGTATTTCTCCCTGCCAGGAAGGTAGAAAGCAGTTCAAGACAACAGGGCATCATTCTGGTTTTAGTGGCATTTGGAGAAAGATTTACATTTACTCTTATTTGACATTTATGGAAAATATACTTTTTGTCAGGACCTATGTTAGCTCCTCTAGAGAAATGGTAAGAAAAACACATAAATTGTTTATTTTTCTAAACTTCAATCCCCTCCCCCGCAACTGCTAATTCTTCCCTCCAAGTTCTGAAAAATTAATGTAAATTATATAGATCTATCAATGACTTTTCAATCACTCTGAAATGCCGAGAGAGAGAGAGAGAGAGAGAGAGAGAGAGAGAGAGAGAGAGAGGGGCCCGGTAAGAGACAAGCCCTTTGCCAGGTTTGCTGACAGCTGCAGAAAGGTGGAGACCTCAGCGGGGACCGGTGGCCATCTTACTTTGCCACATGCAGTGATAACAGGATCAACAGCAGCTGACTTTGGTGAGAAAGCACCTCTTATGGGGCCTTGATTTGGACTTTTCATGGCCTTGGAACTGTAAGCTTTTACCGCAAGGAAATCCCCTGAATGAAAGCCAACCCATTTCTGGTACTTTGCCTCGGCAGCCTTTTTGTAAACTAAAACAACTACTCACAGGGCTAGCTCAAATTTAAGTGGCAGGGAAATAGACTCCATCTCTTGATAGGGTAGTGTCATGGTCACATTGCAAAAGAACCCCTGAGATGTTGCAGCCATATTGAAAACACAATCTATCCCTACCACTAAGAATGTTCTACCTGTCCAAACTGATCTTCCATAGCTGTCAGCACTGTTGGCCACTCCTTGCAGCTTAGTGGCGCTGCTGTCTCCCATTTTCCTTTCTACATCTTTCCCAACTCTTCTTCAGCCTTTTCCGTTGCTGTTTATTCCCTCCTTGCTCTTGCCAAGGTTCTACCTCTCGCTCTCTTTTCATTCTTCCTATCTTCTTAGACAATCATATCCACACTTATGGTTTAATCTTTCATCAATTTATTCATTGGATCAATATTTATTGAACAATTACTATGCACAAACCACCTGTTGGATGAAGGACTGCTGATGTAGTTGTACAGGTTGTGCACTGCACAACCCCAAAGGATACCATTCATGTTATGGTTTTTATCTTAACAGTCTTATTTGTCAAGGTCTAGGTGTAGGTTTACATCCATGTCTGTATCTTTATCATCATCTCTGTAGTTCACAACTAGGGATGTTTTTGCTAACCAGGGAACATTTGGCAATGTCTGGAGACAATTTTGTTTTCACAACTGGGGAGGAGTTGCTATTGGCATCTAGTGGGAGGGGATCATATATGCTGCTAAACATCCTACAATGCTGAGGCAGCCCCACACAATAAGGAAGTTATCCAGCCCATAGTGCTGATAGTGCCAAGGTTGAGAAACCTTGCGTGTATATCTGTATTTGTAATCTAAGTTCCTCTTGGGCTCTAGACCCACATTTCCAATGGTCTGTTTGCCTGTGTATTGTCAGACTCCTGAATCCAATACATCTCATAGCCCAACTCATGGTCGGGTTGCTTCAACCTGCTGCTCCTGATGCATCCTTAGTCTTTGGGAATGCAGCCATAATCCACCGACTGATCTTCCTGCCTCTGGTTTTGCATCTTTCCAATCCACTTTCCATACTGCTGTCAGAATGACTGATTTTTTTCTTATACTGCACAGACAGCTAATCATATGTCTCTCCTGATTTAAAACTCATCAATGGTTCTCCATGGACTCCAGGTAAAATTTAAACTTTGTAATGTGGCCCACAAAATATTATATGCTCTGACTTTTTTCTCCTTCTCCATTATGTCCTATCCTTCTTTAGTGTAGCCATTCTGGGTGCCTTGTAATTTCTAGAATGTGCTATGCTTTCCTATGTCTCTTGACTTTTGTACTTGCATACATTTTTCTATCCTAGGGAGTGTGGCCATCCCTCATTCAACTCTAGGGTTGAGCTACATCCTCCTGAAAGTTCTCCTGTCATCTTTACCCCTACACCTTTATAACCCCAGGCTGCAGTACGAGATCCTCTTGGATGCCCCTGCTCTAACCCACCACATTCATTATGCCATCCTGTCATATTTACCTTTTATCCTCACATCATCCCAACCAGGCTGTAAGCTTTTCTGAGTTTTCTGGGTAGTATTTGCCTCTACAGTGGTCACACATATTAGGGGTTTAGTAACTGTCTGTTGAATAAAAGAAGGTGTCCAGAGGGGCCATGTCTCTTTTTCTCAATAGGGAATGCATTTAATTTAAGAAATGGTATGAAAGCTATATGTTCATTATTTTAGTTCCATCAGTGCTAAAGCAAATACCATGCAATGGGTTGGCTTAAACAACAGAAATTTATTGGCTCATGGTTTTAAGAATAGGAGAAGTCCAAATCAAGGTATCATCAAAGTGATGCTTTCTGCCCATAGACGTCATTCTGGGGCTTGCTACCAGTGATCCTCGGTCCTGGGCTCCTCTGTCACATGGCAATGCACATGGTGGCCTTTCCTGGTCTCTCCCTTCTCTTCTGGTTTCTGTTGACTTTCAGTTTCTTGCTTCCTGTGACTTTCTCTCTTTCTATCTGAATTTCATTCTGCTTATAAAGGACTCAAGTAATAAGATTAAGATCCAGCCTTATTCAGTTGGGTCACACTTTAAAGTAATCTCATCAAAAGGTCCTACTTACAATGAGTTCACACCCACAAGAATGGATTGAGTTTAAGAACATGTTTTTCTGGGGCACATAACTCTAAACCACCACATTCACCAATGATAATTTGTTGAATAAATTATGGTATATCATGTTGTGGAATGTTTTGCAGTTGTTAGACAGGTTAGAATAGTATACATGAAACTGCAAAGAAGTCTGTAATATATTAAGGAGTAAATGCTCGAAAAAATTTTATAATATAGTAGAAATGTGTTTGTGTGCAAATGATTGCATGTTTTTATGAGCATGGAGAATGATATGAAAAGATAGGCTTGAAACTGCCAACATTGTTTATATTGGGCATGCCTTATTATTGTAATTAACAATCAATAGTGAAAAAGTAAGCAATGTTATTAAGAAATTAATTTCAAGATCAGATCTGAACCCGTAGACAAACACTAATGATGGGAGAAAGTGCAGAAGAATATTATTTTAATAGTTTAGGAAATTTTTACAAAAAAATTTTTTTGTGTGTACATATGTTGAATATTTATACTTAGAAATAAGTCTGTAAAGATTTAGAAAGCAATAGCAATGGTCATTTCTGGATAACAGTTGGTTTTATTTCTTTCATTGGCTTGTCTGTCTTATGCAATTTTAAAGCAATGAGAACATATATTTTTCATAGTAAAAATGATATTATTTCTAAAAAGAATAGTACGTAAATCTGGCACTATTTATCTATCTATTATCTGAATACTAAAGACTTGAGAAAAGAGCAATAATATGAAATTATTACAAGTGAATCTATTTGAGAACAGCAGTTGCCACAGGACATTTTTATTTCTTTCTTTTAGCAAAGACTGAAAGAGGAGAAGGAAGCCAAGCAGGCTCGTTTGGATGGTCGCCATGACTACTTATTTGCAATTGTTGCTTCCTGCGTGGACCTGAACAAAATTGAAGTGGAGGATGCCATTCTTGAGGGAAATCAGGTATGCTGCATTTGGGTTCTTACTTTGTTTGTGGAGGGCATGGAAGACCTGTTGACACCATCCTATGGCAGGATCTTGGGATATGCCTTAAGGGGTATATTATTTTTACATGGACAGGACCCCATTCAGACTCTGTACTGGTGGTGGCAGAAAGAGCTTAGGGTTCTCCAGCTCTCCATGTTGACTGCGGTACTTGCAATTATCATCTGGATTCCATGATTCTGTTGGCAGTGTCTGCATCCTTCTACATCCAATGAGGATTGTCTCAGATGCCATTTTGGAACCTGAGG
The DNA here is from genome assembly GCA_026826555.1 of Tolypeutes matacus. NCBI lineage: Eukaryota > Metazoa > Chordata > Mammalia > Cingulata > Chlamyphoridae > Tolypeutes > Tolypeutes matacus. Next base: position 19,170,690 of record JAKSZT010010858.1, read on the forward strand.
GTGGAGAACAGAATTTCCTTCCAGCTGACTTATCTTTTTATGTTCATCCTTTTCTAACCTGGGAGCCTGAACTGTGGCTTCCTGACTTTGACTTTGATTGGGCAGGTGAAAATGATCTCTTTTGTTCCTAACCTTGGCATTCATTTTCTGCAATGATTACTCTCCAAAGCCTGGGGTCCAATGTGCTTGGTCATTTAACCTTGGATTGGAAAAGCCAAAATATGGGAAGATATAGTTCCCTGGGCAGTAAGGAAGGCGTAGCAGGAGCCCTGTGATGATTCTTGAAGTGTTTTTTTTTTTTTTTTTTTTTAACTTCTTTGGCATTAGAAAGAAAGAAAAAAGAAAGCCTTTTTTTTGTTGATAGGGCCTGCTTGCTTCTGATAATGCTTTTCAGTGGTGGTTGGCTCTGCTGATACATGTGACTGTGTAAATACTTCCACTATAGCTGATTTCAAGCTACCAATGTGATGTCACTGAATGTGGAGCTGGGAATCAAGTGCAATTGACTCCCATGAGCCAGTATGAGCTGGCTCCTAGGCACTAACGGCTTGGTGCCTTGGCACAACTTCTTGCTGGGTAAATAGGAATCAGTGGACAATTAAGTGTAGAAAACTAAAAGACATATCAATCAGGAGTTAAGGGAAGGGCCTTCTTTTTTCCCTCCTCCTCCTCACAGCTATCACTTATTGAATGTTGATTATGTGTCATCCCCTGTTCTAAGTGATTTACATCTATTGTCTCATTTTATCTTCACAATGCCAGGAGTTCAAGAGTATTATTCCCCCAAAATGGAGACATTGGAAACAGAGTCTCATAACTGATTCAAACTCAGGGAGATTCTTCCAGAGGTGAAATGCTTAACCACTACTCAACCATGTTTCCCAATTCAGATATCTGGATTTGGGATAATGGAGATGGAAAAATGGGTGAAAGTTCAGAATCCTAGGAAGCCCAGGTCAGACTGCCCAGAAATGTCAGAGCCTGGAGGTTTAAAGAAAGCATCCTGGCTCAGGCTCACAAATGGGGTTAGGAAGGCAGGAGTTTTAATACTGGCCACAGTGGACGGATCTCCTTCACCATATTCTTAGCTCAGAAACTAATCTCTGGATGCTACTTGTCCCTGTAACATCCTCAATCAATGAAATACACCAAAGAAGGGAGGGCAATTTGCTTTTCCTTTTGTATAATAACTTAGCATTTTATCTGTAGCATGATGGAAATTGGAAGGGGCTTATTTGTGCACCTAAGTTTTCATGTTAGAGTTTATCTTTTTTCTCCCACATGAATTCAAAAGTGCACTGTAATGACTATTTAAAAGAAAATCTTCAGCTGGTAGCAGCCATTTGGCAGAACTCTCAACCTACAGTGAATCTTGTGGAGGGGACTAAGTTCCAGCCTGTTACTGGAAAGAGTGTGCTGCAGCCATCTGTGTCCTCATGCCAATTGTCAGTGATTATTAACAAGCTTAATACTAATTATGTCTAGTGTGTTAGACTGGATTTTGAAAGATTTGCTCTCTTTCTTTCTGAGCTCAGTTGACTAAAAATGAAACACATCTATCTTTACATCTGCTTTCAACAGCCCAACACTTTAGGAAACTAAACAGAGGGATGGTTCCTTTTTAAATGTGAATACATAGCAAATATTTCTATGATTAATTGAATTACTTCTTTGGAGTAAATCTTTAATATGGTGAGCGATATTAAAGACGTTAAGATTGTTTCATGGTTTTTATGCTGAAAAAAAAAAAAAGTGTTCCCTTTTATATAGGATGCATTAAATACAGTTCTATCTAAATATGGAAGATTATAGTAAACTTTTCTTTTTAATGCTATGAATGCTGATTTAAATGCTGATCTAAGTCAGAACAAGTCATTAGCTTGCCTTTTCTTTTTCCCAGATTGAAAGAATTGATCAACTTTTTGTTCCTGGGGGACTCCGTCACCTCATGTTTTACTATCAGGATGTGGAGGTAGCAGAAACAGGTATCCTGATTTAATGCGACGTATCCCGAACTGCGTCATTCGATTTGTCTGAGGGTGGCATGAAGCAGAAGGCCACTGTGAGAACTGAACAAAACTCTCACCCTTTCATCTTTGGGAGTTTGGGTGGGGTGCAGGGGGTGTTGTGGACAATGCCTGGTGGAAGACTTTCTATTTCTAGCCCGAGGACAGAGGGCAGATAACAATGGTTTTCATCCTAACTTCATTGGAAATGTTTTGTTTCCCCTCTCAGGCTGTGCTGGCAACAGGGCAGTAATAAAGGAGTTTATATTTAGAAACTTTCCTTCCTTATGTGCTAGTTCCATCTATGTAATTGTGCTCTAGAACTTACTGTGGGTATCTGTTTCTGGTCTATATAGGCACTATTTCTTTTTAACAGAGGAGTTATTGCCAATAAGTGCATAACACTTGTTCTCCAGTTAAATATCACATTATGTTTGGTTTTGGGTGACTGTGATTTAAATTAGTAATAATGAATGATAGATTTAGTCATTTTCACTTAAGAACAATTTGCAAATCTTTGTGAGATTCAACTGGCATATCCTATTCTACTTTCAGGTGGATTAATATAATTTTAAAGACCAAATTAGGGACGTAAACAGATATTCTATGATTATACTAAAATATCATATGCATCTTTTTATGACCCTTTTAAAATGGGGGAAACAGTTATTATTCTTGGCATATAGGATGACTATGTTTCTTTGTTTAAACATTGAAGAAATCATGCATGTACTCTAAAAGACTGGTATTTCCACAAAGTTATAAATCTGATATTTTGTGCTCACCAAGTTGATCGTAGTTTGAGTGAAAAACCAAAAGAAGATGCAAGTTTTGATTACTACCTCAGATTACAAAACATAAGCTCAAATGAAATGTTAAGTTCATCCACGAACTATGTGCTGGATGAAGATGACCTTCATGTGTGAGTCTTAGACTTGCCAAGAAAGGCTCATGGGATGTAAGAATAAACACACCTTTATTATTATTCTACATTTTCTCTTCAGATCTTCTCAGGAGGGTAGTCCTTCTGCCTTTGGATTAAAATTCAAACAGTCCCATGATATTTCTGGATGTTCTTGAATAATAAGAATTCCTATGGTCATTTTAAATGATAAACACGGTCTTAGTTCAGAAACTAAAATTGTCCAGTTCTAGTTGACCCAAAGTTAAGTCTCTCCCCCTCCCCCAGCTGGGGCTGTGAAGGTTGATGCTCGCAGGGGAGAGGGGTCTGTGATCCTGCTCTGTTTCCGCAGCTTCTTCTTCCGGTCCTTGGTGCCATCAGGCCAACGCCATTTATGACCACGTCAGCCTTGAAGTGGGGCTGGGACAAATGATAAAGGGAGGCAGGAAAGTTTTTACTTGACTGGCGCTGTCGTAAGCTGGCGGACCTTACGCGCTCTGAGCTGACTTCTCTTGGACACTGTAGTGACTTCTCCAGGACTGCCCCTGGGAACATTTGGCTGCACATACCTCAGTGATGCATTGTCATCCAGGAGGCCATTGCCATCGAATCGTTCTGTCCTGTCATGCCTCCAGCAGTCTTCCTGAATCTGATTCCAAGGGCTCCACACTGGCTTTCTCTCACCCTGTTGCCTAGAGATACTTAAGCATCTTGTCCCTGCCATCCGCAGACGTGTTGTTAGCAGCCTGTCTGCTAGCTTCTGTATTCTTGCTGCTGCATTTAGATTTCTTGAGGACAGTGTCACATACCGGTCCATTTTGTCCCTCATCTCAGGAGACATGTATCAGGCGCTCTAGGAGGTTGGGTTGAAGACCCTGGGTCTTGACTCGGGTGATAATAGTCCTGGATACCTGAGACTGTCCTTGTCTTAGCACTGAGAGTCCTATGTCTTGGCAAACCTCCCAGTCCTGGGCAGCCTAGGATAACTGACCACCCTATTCTTTTCACACATTTAAAATAAGATTTTAGTTGATCATCCTATTCTTTTCATGAGGTAAACATGGAAATACTCCACACTGTTACCTTCTGTATGGTGCAGCCATTCTGACAAAATCCTTCCTCAAGCCACACTCTCCTGACTCTTTTAGATTCTGATGCAAACTGTCTAATCAGTTCTAGGACAGCTTTGAAAAACCTGCAGGATTTTTTTTTTTTTTTGCCTTTAAACTCTTTATTTTCTATTGTTATCACGGAGACCCAGGTGATAGTAGTCAGAAATGGGACGTGATTTTGAATGAGACGGAGCCCTTCTGGTTACCTTTTGGAGGTGCTTACTGTCAAAGCTCCGGTCAAAAGTCTCTAGTTCCAGAGGGAGAAGTCTTTCTCCAAGAAGTTCTAATTCCAGGATCTTAGGATTCATCTTCTAGCACCTTCTCTCGCCCTCCCTTAGCACCATCCTCCACTCCAATCTCAGTTGAACTACCGATTCATTTGGAGATCTGAAACTTTCATGGGCAGATAGAAACACAATGGAATACTTTAGAATGTTCTCTGTGTATTATAATGAGCTACTTCACAAGCTACCTGCTTGGATAACCAAAAATAAATGTTCAAATAATAATTTTAGATGATGTTTACTGAGCTAGTATTTTCATGTGCTTTTCTAAGCGGTTTACATATATTTACTTGTTTAATCCTCACAATGATTTCAGATGACAGGTTCTCATATTATTCTTCCCCTTTCTCAGATGAGAAAACTGAGGCTCAGAGGGGTTAAGTGACTTGCCCAAGGTCACCCGGCTTTGCCTTCAGAGCCCACACCATGAATCACTATGCTGTCTTGCCTCTGTGTGACCCTGACTATCACCATATGCTGAGTGACCGTCCAGCTATGCCAACTGTGACAGAGGAGGGGCAATGTGACAGAGTGGGGGCCTGTGCTCTGTAGTCAGAGATAGCTTCTGACCTTGGTACTGCCCTCTGTTGACTCTGTGACCTGAGACAGGTCCCAGCTGCCTCCAGGGCTGTTAGTTTTGATAATGTAGGCAACGACCTAGCACTCGGCACAGGCCAATAGATGCTTTCTCCTCCCTGACCCTTTTCTCGCTGCCCCTTGGAAGGTCCATTCCAGGTCAGCACCACTTCTATAGCTCCTGCAATCATCTGGCCTGGACCAAACTCTCCTATTCCTGTTCCCCCATTTCCACAGTTTCCCAGAGCAATGATTTTGCAATGCACCTATGAACTGGAATGAAGCAGATCCTTCTAGATGGTTTTAGGCATCAGGCTAGAGTCTGCTCAAAGCTTGGGCCTGTCTAGGGCACATGGACCATTCAGCAATGGCAATATTTTAACAGGTAGACTTCTTTCCGAGAGAAAACCAGCCTGGACTGGGCATAGCATTTGTGAAGCTAAAATTCTTTTGCATTTGTAGGACAACTTGGCCCTCCTGGAGGGGTGAATCCCGCTCCTGGAAAGATGAAAAAACCAAAGGTGTTTGTGACGGAGGGAAAAGATGTGGCTCTCACTGGGGCTTGCGTGTTCTTCATCAGGACCGACCCTTCCAAAGCCATCACCGCTGAGAACATCCACCGGGTAAGGAACAAGAGCAGTCACGTACCTGGAATTACCAAGAACCATGCCAATTGTAGAGGGCAGCTCTCGTTGTGGAAACATCCATTGCATCATCATACCTAAAACTACTTTCAAAGAAGTCTTTTTTAGGATTTATAATAAGAAATTAAGAGGACATTTCCCCTAAATCTGTTGAGGAAGAGGAGCTAATGTTTGATTGACAAAGATTAAAATAACATTATATGTGTGTATGTGTGTGTATGACAATGAGCTCTTCCCTTAAGAAAAAGATCCCACGTACCTAACCTAATTTAATGGTAAATTTCATACATTTAAAATAAGAGTCTAAAAGTGGATCTATAATTTTATTTATAGTGAGAAAGAAAGTGTGTCTGTACAAAAGTCTTTCCCCACCCCCATGGATAGATGCATTATCGACTTGGAGCAAGTAAACTGGTAAACAGCTGCTCTTTTTATCTCATGCTTTTATTTTGATGATCGCCATTTACAATATTATAAAACTTACTTCCAAAAACCAGGCTGTCAGAACAATAGTTACCGGATATTTGGTTAATTAACCACATTCCGCAAGGACTTAGTGGCTGTGTGGCAATTTGAGACAATTTGAAGTGTCGGGCGCCCCTGCTTGTTTTCCAGGAGGTGAGCTTTAACATGTTAGACGCCGCGGACGGGGGCCTGCTGGCCAGCGTGAGACGTTTGCTGGCAGACGTCTTCCTCCCGGCCCTCAGGGCCACGCAGCAGGGCTGGGGCGCGCTGGACGGCCTTCAGGAAGCCTCCAGCATCCGGCAGGACTTCCTGTGCTCCCTGGAAGGCTTCCTGAGCGTCCTGGCGGGCGCGCAGGAGAGTCTGAAAGAGAAGGTAAGATACAGACGCTCAGGTGGCGCAGAATTCCAGGGTGCAAGCGTGTAAGGCTCCTCTTGGATGGGCCTCATTTCGCTCTCTTGCCAATCTGGAAAAGAATTGCGTTGGCAATTTGAGCCCCGAGGGGACGTGGTGACTAGGTTTAAATTTCTGCAGTTTGTAGTGTTGATAGGTTTTGGGGGATTCCGTGAAAATGTCCACAGGTCAGATGTGGGACTGCAGAGAACGTGAAATGCTTATGGTACGGTTTTCATCCTAGAGGGACAGGGATTTGGAACTGGAGTGTGAGCGTTTGGCGGGGGCTGGGAGGGGGAAGGAGGAGGAGATTAGGAAACCCCTGGAAGACGAGGGCGCCCAGGTCCGGCCTGGATCCCAAGGTAACGATGACGATGTAACCCTCGCCCCTCTCCAGGGAATACAAGATCTGCTGGGGTAGGCAGGGTGGGGAGGGGGCAGTAGGAGTAGATTTTATCCGGGCAAGGGCAGGAGGATTCTAGCTAACACCTGAGTTATGTTTGCAGTGAACTATGAGGCAGATCAGACAGTGATAAATTGAACTAAATGAAACTGCTGACATTTTACCTGAAAGAAAGCTGCATTTTCATCTGGCTCCACTTGCTATCGGGATGGAGGTACTAAGGGAGTGAGACGGACCCCACACGGGAGGGAGGCAGTGCCGCTCCCCGAGCAGTGACCTGCCCCCATCCACCCCACCCAGCCTAGGCTTGCTCTGGGTGTGGGAGGGGGAAGGTGCCACGGGGAGGGGTCAGCAGGCTTTGGGGTGGTCCTGAGAATGAGTCGATTCCCGGAGGGCTGCCGGAAGGCCCTTCCAGCTGCAGAGCCGTGGGAGCAAAGCAAGGCCCTGGGGAGTGGAGCTGTGCGCCGACGGGAGGGGTTTTGCAGGGCTCCGTGGGCGTGCAAGGAAGCGAAAGCCACCGAGCGCGGGGAGGGCAGGTCCAGACGCACAGAGGAGCATTTGTGAAGCCGGATGTGGACCGAGTAGAAGGAGAACAGTCACCTCTGAGCCAGAGTGGTGTGGCTACCAGGGCCTTGGGAGCTCAGGGCTGGCAGAGCTTTATTAGGAAGCAAGTGAAGGACGGGGAATACGGAGGGCGACGTCCAGAGGCAGCTGTGGGCAGGGACCCATGCGGCAGGCCCAGTAGCAGGGGTTCTGCTTCACCCCGGCAGGGTTTAAGGGAAAGCATAGGAAACCAGCATCTGGTACCTTCCATTCGCCACCTGCTCCGTCCGCCTTTCACATCCGCAGCCCACCTTGGTTTTGCAAGGGTGGACCTGGGGCTTCATGAGGTAGCTCCTTGACCACGTTGGAGTTGGAAGGTGACAAATAACCACCTCTCTTCCAGCTGGTTCTGAACCAATTGAGAGGAAATTATTATCCTTATTGGTGGTAAGGCTGCCTTGGACCTGTGATTGGAATTCAGAGATTTACAGTGGGCTGCCAGGTGCACCTTCACCCGAGGGAAGATGTTAAATAGCAAATAATGTTCATTTTGTTATTCAGTGTCTTATGTGTGTCTAAAAATACATTGGGTTTCTTTGTCAAGTCAAAATCCCTCTGCCTGCTCCCCAGCTGAATCCAAATGTTTGCCGATGAACTTGCTAACTGTAAGGATGTAATTGGGTAAGGGCATGGGATTCTTTTAAAAAAATATAAGGGAGATTAGGAACTGCCCCCCAAAGCCACCCCTCCTCCCATGTCAATCTCCTGAAGCTGCTCCTCCCACTCACTTTGGCTTCAAAAGTTGGCTGGATAATTTCCAAGTTCCCTGTACATTCCAAGATTCAGTGATATAATGATTGTCTCTCTTGTTTAACCCTTTTTTTTTCTGACCCCTTATTTGACCTCAGAATCAATCATCTTGAGAGGTTTGCCCAGTGCTTAGGGAAGTGCTTTCAGGAGTCTTTGTTTGAGGGAGAAGGTAGTTAGATGAGAGCATCCTCTTAAGATACTTCTAGGCCCAAGAAGCGATCGAAAGTGCATGTGTATTTTTTAAAAAGCAGCATTTATTTTGTAATTTTCACTTTATTTAGGTGAACCTTCAAAAGTGTGACATATTTGAATGGAAAACCCTGAAGGAACCTCTGGACTACTTGGCTATAGCTAATAACCCTGAGACTTTGGAAAAAATAGAGGGTTGCATGAAAGTATGGATCAAACAGACAGAACAGGTAATTTTCAGAAATGAAGCGTCTGTTTCTGATGCCCCGGTACTGAACTACAGTTGAAGAAGGTGAATCAGGTGTCATTCCCATTTGCTTAAGTATTTTACCGCAACAAATCCCACAGAGTTGTGATGGTAACATCACTCTGTGATGAAAATGAGAGGCACTGAGTGTCCACTTTGAATGGATTGTACAAAGCATGGAACTGTATAACACAGTGTACTCTGTGGTGGATAATGGAGTGTGTTTAACAGAACAAATATGAGAGTGTTCTCATGTGAACTATATATAACAAATATATAACACTAATACAGAGTGTTAATAATAGGGTGGGTTTGGGGAAAAGTATACCAAATGTAAGGTATGGGCTATAGTTAGCAGTAATATTTTGTCAATGCTCTTTTATCGTGTGTAACAAATGTTCCACAACAATGCAAGGTATTGGTGGTGGGGTGATGTATGGGAATCCTGTATGATGATAGGTATGTTTGTTTTGTAAGTTCACAACTTTTATTGTATACTTGTTGTTTATGTATGTTCATGTATGTATGATATACTTCAATAAAATTTCTTAAAATGAAAAAATTGATACACATTAAATTAGTAAAAGGCTGTCATTCAAAGCATGTAAGTGAATAAAAATATATGATTCAGCTGGCATAATTTCTTTATTTCCTTATTTTCTTACTTAAGTATAACCTTCATATTATTGTCCCTGTGCATTTGAAGGTCCTTGCTGAAAACAATCAGCTGCGCAAGGAGGCAGATGACCTTGGGCCCCGGGCAGAATTGGAGTACTGGAAAAAAAGGCTCTCCAAATTTAACTATCTTTTGGATCAATTGAAAAGTCGAGATGTGAAGGCTGTATTGGCCGTGCTGGCTGCTGCCAAGTCAAAACTCTTGAAGGTTGTCAACCATTTCTTTTTGCTTTATGAAATGGGAATGGGAATTCACTAGAGGTATTTCATGTCAGGGACTAATTTAGATCTGAAAAATACATCTTCATGAAAAAGGCTGTAAGACGGGAAACTATTGCCTTTACGGTATATAACTTTGGATACTATGGAAATAGTCTTTTAATTAAAGACATTTGTTGGCTGGGGTACACATAAGTATATGTATTATGACAGGACATTGCCCGTGATGATTTACATATATATATATATATAATGAGTTCAGACCAGTTAGAATAGTAATAAATGAAAATTTACCTTATCCTTTTTTTTTAAGTACTGGTGTATTCGTTTTATGTTGCTCAAAGCAAATTGCCCTGAAACCTAGCAGATTAAAACAACAAACATTTCTTATCTTTGAATCAAGGAGAGCCTAGCTGGGTGCCTCTGGCTCAGGGTCTCCGTGAGGGTACAGTTGGGGTGCCAGCTTCTCTGAGGGTTCACCTTGGGGAGGATCTGCTTTCAAGCTGCCCCACATTGTTGCTGCAGGAGTCAGGTCCTTGCTGGCTGGGGGCTGGGGGCTTCCTTCTGTCCCTTGCCACAAGGGACTCTTCCTAGGGCAGCTCCTAATAGAGCAGCTAGCTTCCCTTAAAACCAACAGGAGAGAGAGAGTGCCCACAGTCTCTTGTCCTCTTTTGCTTAAGGTTCAGCCCCTGATGGAGGGGAAGGGATTATATAAGCACACGAATACCAGGCATCAGTGATCACTGGGGTCTGCCTCTCACACCTGGCATTGTGCCATAATGGCTATTTAAATGCTATTTGCATGCATGAAAACACTCAGTAATTAACAGGCATCTTTCTATTACTCTGCTTATATTAAAGCTCAAAGAAGTTTGAGTGGTGAGCTTTGCAATACACTTCAGAAAAATCAGTAGGTCTTGCACGGGGTCAGTTGAATGTGCTAAATCACTTCCTTTGACGTCTTCCACTTTTGATATCTTTCCACTTTGATGTTGCTAGCTCATAGCACAGACTTTGTACCTGGTTGGCAGTTAATAAGTAATTGCTACATCCATGGATAAAGCGACACATAGGAACATGGGGAAAGGGAGTTCAGGTTACAATAGAGGGAAGATGGAGGATATGGGAGGGAGGTGCAAAAAGGGCCCAGGAGACAGCAGAGAGGAGAAGGTGTTGCTGCCCTGGTTTTATTGACTAGATTGTAAAAGAGAAGGCCCAGGAGAGACACCTTAAAAGATTTAGTCAAGGGTTTTAAATTGCTCGTCAGCACAGCAATGTCCGTCACTGCTCTGGCTTCAGTTCTACGTGAGGAGCACAGAACAAACTGAAAGCCTAATCCGCGGCGCTTGTGGTGACTCTTAGCAGCTGTTATGTTGGGATATCGCATATTAACAACTGCCTTAAAAGTGCTTCCTTGTATTTTGTGTGTAGACTTGGCGGGACATGGATATTCGAATCACTGATGCGGCTAATGAAGCGAAGGACAATGTCAAATATTTGTACACGCTTGAAAAGTGCTGTGACCCCTTATACAGCAGTGATCCTGTGAGTTAAGAATTTCTACTTCCTTAGTCTACTGATAACCCTTTCTGCACTAGCCGGATTGAGTATGGAGTTTTGGTTCATTGCTATGGCAGTATGTTGGAAAGGTACAAGGAAATTCTATACATACACATACATACATTCATACATACTTACATATAGAGGGGGGAGTGGGAGAGAAGGAGATGTATATGAGGTGTTATATTTTAAAAACAGTCATTGCATATTCCATTTTCTACTAAAGATTGCAATTTTCATTTTGAGCTATATCCCCAAACTGTGGGAAAAGTCATCCGTGCCTAGTTGCCTAAGCTAAGTGAACTGTTAATACAACCCCCTTGTAATTAAAGGTAAGTTAATATTTCTTTTATTGAAATAAAATTTGATTCACATTATATGACTAAAATAATACATATAAAATTATCCTTAAACATTTTACACTCATGTAGAGCATTAGATAATATTTTTAAAATTTTAGGAAAAATCTCTTAGATAGACTTTATTCTAATGAAAGTAGACTAATTAGACCACTGGCATTAAAATTTTGCTGACTGTGATCATTTTTCCCTGAAATGTTTGTGGTGTCTTCCAGATATCGATGATTGATGCTATTCCTACACTTATAAATGCGATTAAAATGATCTATAGTATCTCTCATTACTATAACACCTCGGAAAAGATAACGTCTTTGTTTGTAAAGGTAAGTTCATAGCCTAGAGTCCATGGTCACTTTTTTCTCCCATATGGATATGATGCTAGGTAGTTAGCATTAGCTTTTTTTTTTTTTAGTTTTATTTTTACAAACAGACACCCCTCCTTCTCCCCTTCCCCCAGGCCCCCACCCTCCTCCCCGTAGCTTCTAATCTGCTATCTCTGTGGATTTGCTATTTCTAGTTACCTCTCATAAGTGGTATCATACAAATTTTGTTCTTATATAACTTGCTTATTTCCTTGAGCATAATGTTTTAAGGTTCTTCCATGTTCCTGCATGTCTTATAACGTCAGTGTTTTTTAAGACGAATAGTATTCCATTGCATGTATGTACTGCATTTTGTTTATCCATTCATTTGTGGATGGACATTTGGGTTGTTTCCAGCTTTTGGCTATTGTTGCTGCTATAAAATTGGTGTACAAGGATCTGTTTGTGACCCTGTTTTCACTCTCCTTGCGTATATACCTAGAAGTGGGATTGCCGGGTCAAATGTTAATTATTTAATACTTTGAGGTACCAGCATATTGCTTTCCACAGTGACAGTGTCATTTTACATTGTCACCAACAATGCACTAGAGTTCCAATTTCTATGCATCCTCTCCAACACTTGCTGTTTTCTGTTCCTTTAAAATAATAGCCATTCTCATGGGTGTGAAGTGATATCTCATTGTGGTTTTAGTTTGCATTTCCATAATAGGAAATGATATTTCATGTATTTGTTGGCCATTTGTATATCTTTTGAGAAATGTCTCTTCTGGTTTTTTGCCCATTTTAAAAATTGGGTTGTTTATCCTTTTGTTGTTATGTTGTAGAAGTTCTTTATAGATTTGGGATATTGTATTAGTCAGCCGAAAGTGATGCTGATGCAAAGCACCAGAAATCTGTTGGCATTTATAAAGGGTATTTATTTGGGGTAGAAGCTTACAGTCCAAGGCCATAAAGTGTAATTTTCTTCCCTCACCAAGTCTGCTGCCACGTGTGGGAGTAAGATGGCTGCCAGTTTCTGTGAGGGTTCAGCCTTCCTCTTCCTCCTAAGGCTCTGTGGTCCCAGATCCTTCCTTTCTCAGCTGTAGGTTAGCATAAGGCTTGTCTCTCTCCCTGGGGCTCGTTTCTCTCCGGGCTCAGCTGATCTGGTCTCTCCACAAGGCCGGTGGTAAACTATCAGGCAAACAGCTTGTCTCTCTTCCTGGGGCCTCTGCCGTGTCTAATGGAGGCTTCTCTCTTTCCTCATGTACTTGCTTCTCTGTATGTTTGCTTCCTGGGACTCCAGCATCAAAAAGTCCAACTCTCTCCTCTGCCTTGTGGTTTTCTCTGTGAGTCCCCACCCCCTTGGTGGGTGGGGACTCAATGTCCTACTGACATGACCCAATCAAAGCCTTAATCATAATTTAATCAAGTAAAAGTGAAACCTCTGAATCTAATACAATCTGATATGCCCAGAGGAACAGACCTATTTACAAACATAATCTAATATCTATTTTTGGAATTCATAAACAATATCAAACTGCTACAGATATTAAGCCCTTATCTGACATATGTTTTGAAATTATTTTCTCTCATTCTGTAGATGGTTGTTTCACTTTCTTGATAATGTCCTTCCATGCACAAACATTTTAAATTGATGAAACCAAATGTATCTATTGTTTCTTTTGTTGTTCATGTTTTTGGTGTCATATCTAAGAATCCATTGCTTAATCTCTGGTCATGAAAATTTGCCCCTGTGCTATCTTCTAAGATTTCTATAGTTTCAGTTCTTATATTTAGGTTTTTTGATCCATTTTAAGTTGATTTTTGGATATCTATTGTGGATATCTATTTTTCCAAATACCTTTTGTTGAAGAGGCTATTTTTCTTCCATTGCATGTACTTAGACACTTTTCAAAAATCCTTTGGCAATAGATGTTTGGTTTATTTACTGACTTTTAATTCTGTTTTGTTGATCTAATTGTCTTTGTGCCATACCACACTGTCTGGTTACTGTTGCTTTGTAATAGAATTTGAATTTGGCAAGTGTGAGTCCTCCAAGATTGTTCTTTTTTCAAGGTTGTTTTGGCTATTTTGGACCCCTTGCAGTTCCATATAAATTTGATGGTTGTTTTTTTCCATTACTTCACAAAAAAGGCTACAATGAATTTGTATATTGCTTTGGGTGATACTGACCTATTAATGATGTTAACTCTTTCAATTCATGGACATGGATGTCTTGCCATTTATTTTAGTGTTCTTTAATTGCTTTCAGCAGTGTTTTATAGTTTTCAGTATGCAAGCCTTTTGTAGCTTAGTTAAATTTATTCATAGATATTTTGTTCTTTTAGATGCTATTGTAAATGAAATTGTTTTCATAATTTCCTCTTTAGATTGTTCATTGCCAGTGTATAGGAACACAATTTTGTGTGTGTGTGTGTTTTGATCTTGTACTCTCCAACCTTGCTGAATTCATTTACTAGCTCTAATCATTTTTTGTGGAATTTTTGGATTTTCTATATATAAAATCATGTAATCTGCAAAAAGAGATAATTTTACTCCTTTCTTTCCCATTTGGATACCTTTTATAGCAGTTTGATATTGCTTATAAATTCTAAAAATAGATATTGGATTGTGTTTGTAATCTGGTCTGTTCCTCTGGGGGTATTAGAGTGTATTAACTTGAGAGGTTTCACATTTACTTGATTGAATTATGATTAGGGCTTTGATTGGGCCACATCAGTAGGAAGTTGAGTCCCTTCCCCTTTTAAAAATGCCATTGGATTTGATTTGCTAGAATTTTGTTAAGGATTTTTGTACCTATATTCATAAGACATCTTGTAATGTCTTTACCAGCCTTTGGTATAAGAGTAATGCTGGCTTCACAGAATAAATTAGGAAGTATTTCCTCCTCTTGGAATCTTTAGAAGAGTTTGAGAAGGGAAGTTCTTTAAATGTTTGGTGGAATTCATTGACGAAGTCATCTGGTATTGGAGTTTTCTTTGGTGGAAGTTTTTAACTGTTGATTCATTCTCTGCTTGTTATAGGTTTCTTGATGTCTTCTATTTCTTCTTAAGTCAATTTGGGTAATTGATATATTTCTAGGAATTTTCCAGTTCTTCTAGATTATCTACTTTGTTGGCATGCAATTGTTCATAATGTTATTTTATAATCCTTTTTATTTCTGTAAGGTCAGTTGTGATATCACCATTTTCCTTTTTTATTTTAGTTATTTGTATCTTTTCTTTTTTTTTCTTTGTTAGTGTAGCTAAAGGTTTGTCAATTTTATTGATTTTTTTCAAAGAATGAAGTTTATGTTTTATTTATCCTCTCAATTGTTTTCCTATTGTCTATTTCATTTTTCTTTGCTCTAATCTCAATTATTTCCTTTCTTCTGTTAACTTTGCATTTATTTTGCTCTTTTTTTTAGTACCTCAAGATATAAAGTTAGGTTATTAATTTGAGATCATTCTTCTTTTTAGTGTAGGAATTCATAGCTATATCTTGCCCTCTGAGCACTTCCTTCACTGCATCCCCTGAGTTTTAATATGGTGTGTCTTTGTTTTTATTTGTCTCCAAGTATTTTCTTATTTCCCTTATATTTTCTTCTTCACTCCATTGGTTGTTTAAGAGTGTGCTATATAATTTCCACATCTTTTAAGTTCACAAGTTTCCTTCTGTTATTGATTTCTAGCCTTATTCCATTGTGGTCAGAGAAGTTCTTTTTTTTTTTTTTTTTTTGAGGTATGGGGGATTGAATCCAGGACCTCATATTTGGGGAGTAGGTGCTCAATCACTGAGCTACATCTGCTCCCCAGAGAAGTTCCTTTTTATGATTTCAATATTTTAAATTTTTCTTAGACTTCTCTTGTGCCCTAACACATGGTCTATCCTAGAGAGTGATCCATGTGCACCTGAAAAAAAAATGTGTATTCTGCCATTGTTGGGTGAAGTGTTCTATATGTCAGTTAGGTGTAGTTGGTTATGGTGTTTTTCAGGTTTTCTACTTTCTTATTAATCTTCTGTTTAGATGTCCTATCCAGTGTTAAAAGTGGTATATTTTAATCTCCAACTATTAATACAGAATTGTGTATTTCTCTGTTCAATTTTGTCAATATTTGCTGCATATATTTTGACACTCTGCTGTTTAGGTGCATATATATTTATAATTGTCAAATCTTGTTGATTTGACATTTTTATCAATATATAATGTCCTTTGTCTCTTCTAACAATTTTTGACTTGAAGTCTATTTTTTTCTGATATTAATATAGCTACTGTAGCAGTTTAATATAATTTATGAATTCCAAAAATAGATATTGAATTATGTTTGTAAACTGGTCTGTACCTGGGTGTGATTAAATTATGATTAGGGCTTTGATTGGTCCCCTTGGTGGGCGGAGACTCACAGATAAAACTGCATGGCATAGCAGAGAAGTTGGTTGGAGTTTTGATGTTGGAGCTTTGAAGCTGGAGTTTTAATGCTGGAGCCCGGGGAAGTAAGCATACAGAGGAGCCTGGTTGTGAGGAAGGAGAGAAGGCCCTGGGAAAAGAGATAAGCCGTTCGCCTGACAGTTCACAGCTGGCCTTGTGGAGAGAGGCAAAGCCTAGAGAGCCTCATACTCTACAGTTGACCTTTGTAGAGGAAACAGAGGAGCTGAGCCCAGAGAGAAACAGAGCCCTGGGAAGAGAGGAACCCAAGAAGCCTGAACTGTGGCAAATTTTTGGCAGCTGTCTTGTTCCAACACGTGGCAACAGACTTTGGTGAGGGAAGAAACTTATGCTTTATGGCCTGGTAACTGTAAGCTTCTACCTCAAATAAATACCCTTTATAAAAGCCAACAGAGTTCTGGTATTTTACATCAGCACTCCTTTGGCTGACTAATACACCACCCACACTCTCTTTCAGCCTGTTTGTATATGGATCTATGAGGGGTCTTTTGTAAATAGCATAAGGTTGGGACATGCTTCTTTATTCTGCCAATCTCTGCCTTTTGTTTGGAAAGTTTAATAATCCATTTACATTTTAACTATTTTGTAAGTTTTCTGTCATTTATGTCCTTTCTTTCCTCCATTATTTCCTTCCTTTCTGTTTAGATGATCATTTTTAATGAGCCATTTTGAATCATCCTTTCGTGTTGCCCTTTTAGATATTTTCTTAATGGATATCATGTGTATTACATTTAGCATAGTAAATCTATTTCAGTTTAGTTTGTGTTGATTCTAAGTTGACTTGAATAGCCTACACATTCACAGTACCTATCTGCCTCCATCCCACCCTTTTATGTTGTTCATATCACAAATTATGTCTTTATGCACTGTATGCCCAGTAACAAAGATTTATGCTTGTGTTTTATGTTCTTAAATTTTCATCCTTATAAGAAGTAAACAGCATTACAAATGAAATATTACTGGCATATATGTTTACTCATATTGTTACTTACACTGGAGATCTTCATCCAGCATCGAGATACTGTCTAGTGTCCTTTTCTTTCAATGTAGAGGACTCCCTTTAGCATTTCCTTTAAGACAGGGCTAATGGTAATGAAATTCTTCAGTTTTTGTTTTTCTGGAGATGTCTTAATTGCTCTCTCATTTTGCTGGGTATATTATTTCAGGTAACAGTGTTTTAGTTTCAGAACTTTAAATATGTCCTTCCACTGCTTTTGGGCCTCCATGGTTTCTACTGAGAAATCAGATGTTGATCTTAATAAAGATCCCTTACATGTGACACATTGCTTCTTTCTTGCTGCTAGTATTGAAATAGTCATTTTGTTCATATATTGTTTTCCTGATAAACTTCAGTTCCTTATCCATGTTTTCCTTTATTTCATTGACCCTATTTAAGAGAGTTGTTCTAAGATCTTTGGTTAGTAATTCCAAAGACTGTACTTCCTCCAGAATATTTTCCATCCAATTATTTTTTTTTCTCTGTGACTGGGCCATACTTTCTATATTTTCCATCACATTCTTTTTTCCCCTGTGACTGGGCAGCCACAGCCTCAGCCATTTCTGCAGCCACTGCCCCAGGGCTAGACAGTATGGCTGGTCTCTGGTTCATGTGTTCACTTACAAAAGCTGAACTCTTGGCCATCTCTTGCTTCCTCTGGCTCTCCTGTAGTTTTTCTAAATGTTCATTCTGGTCCCAGGGTTACCACATAGTTAATCCCAATCTCTTTTTCCAGGTCTTTCATTTTCCTAATGGCGGGAGCTATTTGTAAAACTTCCTACTCTGCCATTTTGCATCTGCACTCTTGGTCCTTGGTCATGTACTCCTTTGCCAATAGTTGATTTTTTGAAAATTAAAAATTACAACATTGGCACAATCCAATGTGCATGTATCTTACAACTTGAAAAATCTTAGTCTAGCAATAGAGATAGAATTAAGGTTAGGTGAGAGGCTGATTCTAGCAATTCATAAAGCATTATTTCCTAAAGTAATTTTTATAATATGTAATTCGGCATATGTATAAGAAATGAAAGAATATTCTTTTGTATTATTTAGTACATTATTTATTCCAACTGGCCAAATATTTTTAATAAATTAATTTTATTAATACATATTAATAAACATACAATTCATCCAGAGTATACAATCAATGGTATTTGCTATGATAACATTGTTGTGCATTCATCACTTCAATCATTATTAGAGCATTTTCATTATTCCAATAATAATAATAAACATAAAACAGACAAACAAATAAGAAAATTCCTTACCTCTCAATCCCTCTATGCTTCCCCCACTGTACATAGCTGCTGTTTCTGGCTATTCTATCCAAAATGTATAATCAATGGCTTTTAGTATAATCACAATGTTGTATATTCATCACCTCAAAAATTTTAGAACAATTTCATTACTCCAAAAAGAAAGACTCCACACCCCTTAGCATTCCTTCCTCAGCCCTATATAACCACTGATCTCCTTTCATCTTTATAAATTGATTTCTATTTACATTTTAAATAAATGGAATCATACAATATGTAGTATTCTGTATCTGGTCTCCTTCACTTAGTATATATATATATTTTTTTGTCTGATATTAACATTTTGTACTATTGACTTACGTTTGTTCAACCAACTGGCCAAATTTTAATTAGGAAAACTATATTAACTGCTTGTGTCTGTTTTATATTTTATATGGCACTGTTGCAAATTTATTTGATGGCACAGTTGTTTACTTGGTGTTATTAGAAAAGTAATCATGGTAATAAAAGCCACCAGCAATGTTCCAGTAGTCTATAAAGCAATTATAATCATTCTGCCAAAAACCATAAGGATGTTTAAACCTTATGCCCTAACTTGTGTTTATGGTTAGCACTGTTGCTATTCCTACTGTGAATGAAAAAGTAAATGACTTTTTCATTACCTAGGCAAAAAAGTAAAATGTTGCATTGAATTAGAGGAATTTTTGACTCATCAGGATGTGTGCTCTGAATACTACTGTATTAGTAGGAAACATAATTCTTGGGACATTTAGCCTTGATAGCTCAAGGGAAAACTATTTTCCTTCTGCTCAAGTGTAGGTAGTTCAGGTTGAAAGAAGGGAAATCCATAAGCTCCTACCCCAACTTCTTCACATTACAAAACTATATATTAAGTTCATGGGGAATATCCATTGTGTAGATGAGACTCAAAATTCAATTAACTTTATTACTCTAGGTTCATGCATATTATTTGGGAAGCTTGTTTTGGAATAAAATTATGAAGCCATCTTTATCTAATTAAAAAAAAAACCTTTCATTATGGAAATTTTGAAACAGGTACAAAAGAAGAGAGAAATGTAGTGAACCCCCATGCATCACCAATACCAAGATTTGACAATTATCAGCATGTGGCTAATCTTGTTTCACTGATACCCCTAAATTTTCCTCTGCAAACTCCAGATATTATATCCTTCTGGGCTTGATCATAGTTTTGATGGAAGAAAATAAACCCAAAGTACAAGTTCACAGATAGTGGACTGTTTTAGTTTGCTACAGGGCTGCTAAGACAAAATACCAGAAATGGGTTGACTTTTACAGTGGGAATTTATTTGGGGGGAAATCTTACAGTTCCGAGGCTGTGAAAATGTCCACATCAAGGCATCAGCAGAGATGCTGTCTTAACACCAAAGGCTGGCTGCTGGATCCTGGACTCATGATATGTGGCAAGGCAAAATGGCAGGTCTGCCAGTCTCTCTCTGCCTTGCTGTCCAAGCTCACCTTCTCTTTCAGCTTAGACCTGCTCCGTGGCCCTAGCCTCTTCAGGGGGCTTGTTGCTTTAGCTTCTCTGCTGATTCCAGCCTCCGGCCTCTCCTAAGCCTTTTGTGGTTTATCTTTCTTTCTGCAGCTATGGGCAATCCTGGAGTCCTCTCTCAAATGGACTCTGAGAGGTAGAAGAGGTAGGAACTCTCTAGCCTGAATTATAGTCTATGCCTATTTCATATACTTAGCATCATTTTGTTGGAAAATTGCAGGTGACAAATCAGATGATATCTGCATGTAAAGCCTATATCACCAACAATGGAACTGCTTCCATATGGAATCAGCCACAAGATGTTGTTGTGGAAAAATTATCATCTGCAATTAAACTTAAGCAGGTAACGGTCAGCTTAGTAATACATTGAAATACTATTTTATCATTTTAGTGCAATTTTATAGATGCAATCGTAAAACATTTAACAATTATCTGTTGTATTGTTGCTGAAAAGAACAGTGATTCTTTACTATTCAGAAAATTGAGTGTTAATTAATCTTCCCAGGAAATTTATTCACTTTCTCTACCCACTTTGAGCAACTGCTATGTGCCCAGCACCTTGCTAGTTGCTGGTGATATAAAGATGACTAAGATATGTTTTTTTTTTTTTTGGTTGTTGTTTGTTCTGTTTTCCTTTTTTTTTCCTTAACCATCTTATGGATGAATGGGGAGATAGACATAAACAGAGCAATTACAGCACAATACAGTGAGGCTATTATTAACACAGTGGATCAAGGTGGGAAGGTGGCACTTTTGAGTTGCCTCATGAATAATTAAGAATTTGCTAGAATGGTGGGGGGCAGGAGATAACATTCCAGGCTCATGGATGAGGCAATGCAAAAGCAGGGGACTGTGAAAGGGCTTCTACACCCGTGGGCTTGACTTAAAAAAATAAGGTTCTCTTTCTTGTATTTTGTTTTTTTTGGTTTCAAGGAATACCAGCATTGCTTTCACAAGACAAAACAAAAGCTTAAACAAAATCCAAATGAAAAACAGTTTGAATTTAGTGAGATGTATATTTTTGGAAAATTTGAAACATTCCACCGACGCCTTGCCAAGATAATAGCCATCTTTACAACCTTCAGGACATATTCAGTCCTACAAGATTCTAAAATTGAAGGACTGGAAAACATGGTAGCTAAATATCAGGTATTGTACTGTGAAATTAATTATACTACCCTTAGCCATCATTAAAAATTAATGTTTTATACAAATACCTGTATTTTGAATGCTTAAAATCAAAAGAAGAGAGAAATATATAGTCTATAACTTACAATATAATCTAATGGCCCTTTGACAATAAAGAAATTAGATTTATTTGACAATTTTGTAGTGGTGCTCGGATGTTCTTTACTGGGTTTGGCTATGAGAGTGGCTTCCTGATAATTTAAAATTAATCAGTTGGGAAAAAAGAATTTTCATTAGTATCATAAGAAAAATGTACAATTTGCAATTTACAAATAACATATTTTTCATTCTCAATGTGGATATAGTAATTTTTTTCTTGTTTGGGGACAGTGACGCTCAAACTTAAAAAATGATTTTTGGACTTGATTTCGAAAAGGATCTGTTCCTAGGCTGCTGACAGCAGGTACCATGAAATGGGTTGGCTTAAACAATGGGAATTAGTTTGAGGCTGAGAAAATATCCAACTCAAGGCATCAACATGCTTTCTTCCCAAAGACTGGCCGCTGGTGGTCTTTGGCTCCTTTGCCACATGGCAAGGCACATGGCTGTGTCTGCTAGTCTCTTCCTTCTCTTCCAGGTTTCCTTGCTTTCAGCTTCTTGCTCCAGTCTCTGTCTTCATTCCATCTATAAAGGATTCCAGTAAGAGGATTAAAACCCATCCTGAATGAGATGGATCACACCGTAACTAAAGTAGCCTCATCAAAAGGTCCTACTTGTAATGGGACAGATTAACTTTAAGAACCTTCTTTCTGGGGTACATACAGCTTCAAACCACCACAGGATCATATAATTTACTGCCACAAATTAATTTTTTACTCAAACAGTTTAAGCCAAACTGAAGAATCTTTTTCATTTCCTGAATAGACACCATGTTTTGGAGAGAAAAGGGAAAGACCTTCTTTATACAACAAGAAAATTAGCTGTACCATGTACAACCTGCAAGGTAGATAATCTGTACTTTGAAAATGACAGTTCTTTGAAGACAAACGAAGGGATATGTCCATTTCATTTCCAGTTTGGACTTTCAGAATTCCTATACCTGGCTTTATTTCAAGTCATTATTTACTTTTGCTTTTTTTAGGAAAAAATAAGTTTGGAGCATACTTTAAAGTTTATTTTTGAATGAGACGTTGAATAATACTTCTAAATGCAGATAAAGCTTGTTCTAACCTAATAAAATTACTGGGAAGAGCAATGGCTTTGAAAATATTTAAAGAGAAATACTGGTTCAAATGAATGCCCCAGAGGATAGCGAGATGAAATGGAACTGGCACGTCAACGCATAAGGAGATGTTTTTGTGTCAGGGCCGATGCTACAAGCTCAGAAGGGCATCCACAGAATTGAAATTCAGGGCCCTCAATGGCTGTCAGGAGCCTCTACTTTCTAGCCCTGCTCCCCTCCCCCGACTCCTCTCCTGCTTTTCTCCTCCCATCCGGTACCCTCCAGACACAGTGCAGGTTAACTCAGTACGTCTTCTGCCTTGTAGAGCCTTTTTTTTCCCCTGGAAAGTTCTGTCTCTGGCTATCATGTGATTTTCTCTGCTTTGGTTTCCAGATCTTCGTTTAATGGCCCTTTCAATAAGTTTTCCCTGATCTCTGTTTCATCCCAATCACTCTGTCATATTACCCATTTTCATCTCTGTCTGAAAATTATGGACTTCATTTATTTGTGACTTATTTACATATGACCCCCTCTCCACCAAGTATGTAAGTTCCTTGTCTGTTGTTTTGTTCACTATTGTATCTTCAGAGTTTACTGGAACATAATGTGTGTGCAATAAGTATCTGTCAAGTAAATGAGTAAGTAGGTTGAGTTTGATTAGTTGTTTCAAAGGTCATGATTAATTATTTAATTTTTTTACTTGATACTCTTAAGTGATCTTTAAATCCAATCATAGAGCAAGATTTCCCAAGGCCCCCAAATCTTTTTGTTAAAATGTAGTAATGTGGTTTTTCCATACTTCTTTCACACGTTTTATGCAAAACCATGGATAGCATTATGTACATACAATCTCTAAATAGAAGAACTAATTTGTAGTTATACAGCATGAAAGTGTTCATTGTTTTAACCAATAAATTTGGTTCAAGAAGCTATTCAGTTTATATACTTTTCTCTATTGAAAGACTTGAATTGATATTTAAATGGAAATGACTTTGAAGAAGAGACTGTGGAAGAAGGCCCAATATTCTTCATAAAAATTTTATGCCTCTGTCAACAGCGTGGTCACCTTAGTTTGAGAATGGCTTAGTGCCTGGTTAAGAATGATCACAGAGCTTTATAGCTCATTATTCGGAACAAACAAAACTTATGACAGTAGTATTTTCAAGGAGATGAATAGCCTAATTTGTACTTTCATAACCACAGACTGCAGCTTTGCAGGGTAGTAGGAAGCAATTAATTCTAGAGATTCTTTAAGTGTAGATGTGGTTTGACATTTTAGTTAAGACATTTGAGGCTTGGAAGATATTATTTCATCTTTAGATATTATAACATAACTATTTTCTTCCTCAGTTCTTTGTGTTCTGTTAAAGTCTTATTTATTTTCTGTGACAATTTAAACTTTTCACTGAAAAAATGTTTTAGTAAAAGCTACTCTGTGCTTCTTTTTTATTATTATTTTCAGGTGTGATTAACAAGAAAATTTTAAGGAAACTGATAAAATGAAAACCACATCTGAAATGGTTTTTACTTGATCATTTTCTGCAAAAAGACATAAAACCTCATAAAAATGCTTTCCAAATGATTTCTTTGAATACAGTAGAACAATATTATACTGCTTGTAATAAGTACTAGGCAATGTGAGAATTAAAGGAATAGGGTTCCTTTTAATTGATTTTTATGAGAATGATTGTACAGGTTCTACATCTAAGGATTTTATTTAATTAAGGCAAGAATACTGAAATATTGTCTTATTTCTTTCATAATATTTCAGGGCATTGTTGCAACCATAAAGAAAAAGGAATATAATTTCTTAGATCAGCGGAAGATGGATTTTGACCAGGATTATGAAGAGTTTTGCAAGCAGATTAATGACCTTCATGTAGGTTATATCATAAAATCCCTGTTGACAGTGGCACGTTAATTTTTTTCCTTTCTATATATTGCTGCTAATCCTTATGCATTCAGAAGGAGAGGTGTCTTCATCATGGAGGTGATGATAGCAGCCGCAGCCTACATTTTGTGATCTGAGATGAATAACTGAGGCTTCTTTTTCATGGATTAAACAGATATAAATATGATTTTGGATAATGATCTCTAATCACATTCTTCTGCATGTCTTCCATCTTAGTTCTTGGAAAGTTAACTTTCATCTTCTGTTGAAACATTGTAGTGTTATTGGACCATAGAATTTTGTTTCCATTGTTTATTACTTTATAACAGTGATCATGACCAATGGGGATTTATGAGGAGGTTAAAAGTGTCTTGCAGATTCCCTCAGGCCACCACCAGACAGATTGGGCCAGAAACACATGTTCTAGTATGTGCCAGAGGGTTCCTGTGCTGGCACTGGAACCAGGGATTCACACGGGAGTGCAGCTGCTCTGGGCTGAGCCATGAGGGATGGAGAGGGACAAGGCAGCTCCTGCTGTTTAAAGTGGCCTTTTCTTGGTTCGGCACTCACCCTGTTACTGCAGTGCTTTTCTTGTTTTCTGGAGCTTTGAGAAAGATGTTCCTGCCAGTTCTGGCTGGTTGTTCAACGCCTCTGTGGGGGGACGGAGCTCTGAAGCTTCTCACTCCACCATCTTGATCTCCTCCAAGCCCAAGCTGTGTCTTGTAAATTTTTTTTGAGCTTGTGTTCTTCAGGGGTCATTATTATTATTAATATTTCTGTGGGAATCCCCTGGCCCTGGGCCATGGAAGTGTTTCCACAGGTGGCTTTGCAGGTCCTTCTACTGAGTCCTTCAATTGCTGTGGGGCCAGGGTCAGCAAACTGGCCCAGGCTGGCCCTGTCCGTTGGTTTATGCATTGCCTGTGGCTGCTTTTGCACCATGATGACAGACTTGAGTGGTGTGAGAGAGACCTGGGTTCCGCAATGCTGAAAAGACTTACCGTATGGTCCTTTACAGAAAAAAGTGTGGGAACCCTGGTCTAGGCTGACCATTTTCCCATTCATAGCCTCGGACGGATGGCAAGTCTTCCTTCAGCTCTCAGCTTGTGGGCAGAATCATCTAATCTGTTGCAAGGCTGGGCAGCCTTTCAAGGACCCCAGCTCCACTCTACCCACACCAATGATAAAACCCCAATGCTGAGCCCCAGGGCCTGTGTCTGCCCCAGTGCCCGGGGAGCTGGTCACGGAGCTGGTCATGGAGCTGGTCACGGAGCTGGCTCCCGCTACTGCTCTGCCTGCAAGTCTCTCTTTGCTCCTGTCTGTGAATGTTTATCTTTCTTTTTTTTTTTTTTTACCGGGAGGTACCGGGGATTGAACCACGGTCTCTCCATATGGTAGACGGACACCGAACCTCTTGAGCCACATCCGTTTTCCATTTATCTTTCTTTTAAGCTCAAGTGCATATGAAACTTCCCGTTATGTTTTGTCCTATATTAAATGTGTTTGTAGAGAATGAGGAATTCTTTTATCTTGTTGCTAAGGCTAATCCATTGCTCATAATCAGATTTTATTCTATTTTAGAATGAGTTGCAGAAGTTCATGGATGTTACCTTTGAAAAGATTCAAAATACAAACCAAGCTCTAAGTATGTTAAAGAAATTTGAAAGGTAAAAATGTGAACTTTTTCCCTTAAATTTTATTTTTAAAAATTGGGGTAATATGAACATAGTTTAACTTATGTTATTATTATTATTTCATATTCTAATGGAAAGAAAAACCTGCTCTTGACAATCTGGGTCCCAAGGCCACAGTTTTTAAGCTCTTCACAGTTTTTATTCAGTTTTTAAGTTTATTTCTTCAAATAGAGCATACTCTGAGCTTTGAAGTACCTTGTGACTTCCTATAATAATATTTCCTAATGTTTAAATAATTTGAAAACACTCTCACCAAGTTAATAATTTTGCCTAGATTTTAAGTTTCAATACTATTTTGATATATTTAATATCCACTCAGATATCTCATTGTCTTCCAGAAATGGCATATATTTTAAAATAAAACCTAATAAATGAGATTGCTAGCTATCGTTCCATTAATTAGATTCTTGTATTACTTTTTAAATCAGATTGAATATACCTAATCTTGGTATTGATGACAAATACCGGCTTATCTTTGAGAACTATGGGGCTGAAATTGACATGATTTCAAAGCTGTATACCAAGGACAAGTATGACCCGCCTTTGGCTCGACACCAGCCTCCCATTGCTGGGAAGATTTTGTGGGCCCGTCAGCTCTTCCACAGAATTCAGCAGCCAATGCAGCTTTTCCAGCAGCATCCATCCGTGCTACGGACTGCCGAAGCCAAACCTGTCATTCGCAGTTACAACAGGATGGCCAAGGTGCTCCTGGAGTTTGAGGTTCTCTACCACAGGGCGTGGCTTCAACAAGTGAGCATCTCCATTTGTGTTCATCAGAGAGGTTTCCATTGTCAGATCCATGGGGTATCTCCTCCTCTAGCATTTGGTAGTGTCACTCCCATGGAAAGCTGGGTTTCAGAGTTGGTTGAATATACTGAGAAGATCCTGTTTATTAGTTCCTCTGCCTGATTGGCTAGGATTTCTTTCTTGCGTTCCTGTTTCTTTTGTTTCTTCATTTCCTTCCTCCTTCCTTCTCCCCCCCCCCTTACCTCCCCCTTTTGTTCCCTCCCTCCCTCCCTCCTTCCTTCCTTTTTCATTTCTTTTTTTCACCGTAAGATCTTCAGATCATGATAGTGTCAGTAAACACCAGTATGTCTTTTAAACAAAATCTTGTTTTTGGCTGTATTGGTGGTGAATCAGATTGTATTATATTTTGTATTCTCCCAATACTTGCATTTCTTTGTAGATTGGTAGGAAGTATTTTGGAGGATAAAATGCAGCCTCTTAAGGCCTTGCAGTTGATAACTCAGTTTTTGTATTCAACCTTTGGTCTCTGGTTCAGTGTATTAGTCAGCCAAAGGGGTGCTGATGCAAATTACCAGAAATCTGTTGGCATTTATAAAAGGGTATTTATTTGGGGTAGAAGCTTACAGTTACCAGGCCATGAAGCATAAGTTATTTCCCTCACCAAAGTTTGTTGCCACGTGTTGGAGCAAGCTGGTTGCTGACATCTGCCAAGAGTTCAGGCTTCCTGGGTCCCTCTCCTCCCAGGGCTTGTTTTTCTCTGGGCTCAGGCTTTGCCTCTCCCCCCAAGGCCAGCTGTAGCTTTGCCTATCTCCACAAGGCCAGCTGTAGACTATCAGGTGAACAGCTCGTCTCTTTTCCCAGGGCCTTCTCTCCTTCCTCACGACCAAGCATCTCTGGGTGCTTACTTCCTCGGGCTCCAGCATTAAAACTCCAGCATCAAAAACTCTAACTCTGTCCTTTGCCATGTCTTTTAGCTGTGAGTCCCCACCCACCAAGTGGCAGGGACTCAATGCCCTACTGACGTGGCCCAATCAGAGCCCTAATCATAATTTAATTAAGTAAAAGTAAAACCTCTGAATCCAATACACTCTAATACACCCTGAGGAAAAGACTAGTTTACAAACAAATTCCAATATCTACTTTTGGAATTCATAAATAATGCCAAACTGCTACAGTCAGTAACAGTGATATTCACTATAGTTGTCATTGCTTTCCAAGATAACTGAGTTTAGTAATTTTGATGAAAATGATGAGTTGGCACAAAAGTAGAGCTAAATGGCTTTGAAAAGTCACCACTACTGGAGTGTCCACTTACCTATCAGATGTGACAGTATCATGACTGAAGCATTTTATTGTCCTGACCATGCAACATCACTGCCAAGAACTTGAAGGCCCTTTTCTGAAAGTGAACTTAAGAGAAAAATGAGTGAGCCCACTGGCTTTAACCTGTGACACTCAACTCCATGGAAAAGCACTTAAAAATTCTCCTTCTCAGTAATGGCTGAGCTAGATACCCCTTATATGTATTCAACTTTCTAATAGGAATAATATATGTATTGAACTTTCTAATAGGAATAATGCTGATTTCTTCTTACAGATTGAAGACGTTCACGTAGGACTTGAGGCTTCTTTATTGGTGAAGGCTCCAGACACAGGAGAATTATTTGTAAATTTTGATCATCAGATATTAACTTTATTTAGAGAAATAGAGTGCATGTCACAGATGGGTCTGGAAGTCTCCCCATTTGCAGCTGCCTTCTTCCAGAAACGGGATATATACAAAAAGAACTTCAGTAACATGAAGGTAGAGTACTTTTCTTTTTTACCCCCTCCTGACTGGCTCCAGAAAGCATATGAAATATTTCATATTTACAGAAGTTGCAAAAACAATACAAACATTTCCCATTTGCTGCTACCTGATTCCCTAAGTGTTAACATTTTGCCATATTTGTTTTATCATCTCTCTCTGTATATAATTATAATTTTTAAAAACTCTTTGAGAATAAGTTGTAGACATGATGTCCCTTTACCTCTGAAAACTTCAGTGTATGTATTTCCAAAACAAGGACATTCTCTTACAGAACCACAGTACAATGATTGATATCAGGAAACTAACATTGATTCAATACCGTTTTTTAATCCTCAAGCCCTATTGAAATCTTACCAATAGTCCTACTAATGCCCTTTATAGCTAAAGAAAAGAAAAACATTTTTAGGTACAGTACTTTTAGAGAAAGAAAAATGGCAGTGCACATGTTGATTTAATTTCCTCCTTTAATATTTTCTTAACACAACTCACTCAACAATTCACCCATTTATTTATGGAGTGCCTGCTGTGTTTCATGCATTAGTTTAGAAGGTGGGATCAGCAGTAAACAAGACTGGGAAGGTCCCCGTTCTCATGATACTCACATTCCAGGGATAAGGAGTCAAAAATTAAAATGCAACAAAAGTAAATAAGTTTCATCTATTGATAAGAATTGTGAAGAAAGCAAGACTGAGTAAAATAAAAGAGATACTTTAGACTGAAGGGCAGACCTCTCTCTCGAGGCACAGTTGAGCGAAGGCTTGAAGACTATGAAGGACCCATCCAGGTGAGCACTTACAGGCACCTTTCCAGGCAGGAAGACTTGGAGGTTCTTCCAAAGGTTTCAAGCTAGGACTACCTGAGGTGTGACATGTTCAAGGAACAGAGAGTGGCCAGGATGCCTGGAAACGAGTGAGTGGGAGGGACTGTGGAATAGGGCTGGAGGATTATCAGGGACAAGGCCATATGGGTCTCAGAGGTCACGGTTAGTCTAGGTCTTATTTTGAGTAAAACAAGAAGATGTTGCAGGATGTTGAGCAGGAGGAAAAGCATGGTCTGTTTTATAATAAAAACCATTCTTGCTGCTGGCTGGAGAATGGATTTTAAGGGGAAAAGAGTGTCGGTGAGAAGATAGTTTGTAGCTGTTGTACTGGTTCAGGATGGAGATGATGGCAGTTTGAAATGGGATAGCACAGGTAGATTGGAGAAGTAGAGAGTTATGCCAACAGGAAGGTTAAGAGAGAATTCAAGGATAATTCCTGTGTTTTTAGTGTCAGCAACTCAATGGATTGAAGTAGTGCTGCAATGTATTACTGTGGAGGTTATATTCTGCATAACTTGTGCAATGATATTCAGTGGTCATGAATGGAAGTTCCATCTATGGAGATAGAAAAGACTGGAATAAAAAAAAAAAAAAAAGAAAAGACTGGAATGAGTTTATTTTGGGGGGAGAGGGAGGGGCAGAAAGGAGTCAATAGTACCCATATTAAGTATAAGATGATTTTAGACACCCAGATGGAGATGTCGTCCATGCAGTTGGATATGTAAGTTTGAATTTCAGTGGAGAAGTCAGAGCTGGAGGCATGCTTTTTGGGAGATGTCAGAATATAGTTTCTATTTCAAGTAATTTGCCTGGGATATGGATTGAGTAATGTCCCCCACAGAGACATGTTCAAGTTTTACCCCCTGGTCCTATGAATGTGAACTCATTTCTAGATAGGATTTTCAAGATCCTGTTAAGATGAGACCAAACTGAATCAGGGAAGGTTTTAATCCATTATGGCTGGAGTCCTTATAAGCAGATGAAATTAGGCACAGGAGGAGTAGGAGACATAAGGACACAAGAAGGCCAGGTGATGGAGGCAGAACTTGAGTTACAGGTCATTCACAAGGCACCACGTTGCAGTGAAAGAAAGTCACCACCCTGAGGCTTCCACACTGCAAAGGTCATGTGTAGATGACCCACGCTGTAGTCTGCAATTTCTTATACTGCAATTCAGGGTTCCAAGAGTGAGTATTCCAGTGAACAAGGAGGAATCTTCCCCCCTACCCCCGATTCAAGAGGAGGGTATATAGAACCCATCCTTGTTGGGAGGAGAGTCAAATATTTTAAATGACAATTTGAGCCAGTAAATTATCATCTGGCATTTATTATACCTTGGTGGTTGAATGAGGTTCCTGCCCAATATGAGTAGTTGATAAGAGCAGATTTTCTGGAATGGTTTGGGGATACATAAGGTGTGGTAGAGTTCTTGTGATGAATATTTTTGTTAGAGAAAAATGATGCTCATTGGGACGTGGAGACCGATGATTGTAGGTGGAAAGTTTATTGGGAAGCTCTCCCAATGGATGGGGTCTGAAGAATAGATTTCAGTGGGGCAGTCATGAATTTATATAGTAGATCTATAGGCGGGAAAATGCTTAGTTAGTGGGAGGGGGTTGGGGCTTGGGTAAGACCCTAGGGCCAATACGGAACTGTAGAGACAAATTTTTTCCCTTGTGTGGCGAGGGGTGGTGGGCTAGGGGTAGTGAATTCTAGGGATGTTGGAGGGGTTGGTAGTGCCATGTGGCTCCTTTGTCTGTTCTTGTGAGGAAATGAGCTGTATCTGAGCATGTCAGCTATGGCTTGTTCAACCAATCACGTGGGCTCTGGGTGGGGGGCTGCCATAAGTCACTGTTAACCATTGTTAACAAAACTTGTGATCAGTTAATCATTATAAACCTTGTAAGAGAGAAGCCTCTAACAATTTAACAGGGTTTTCAGACTCCTTCAAACATGCCAAAATAGCTAAGAGTTTGTTTTCTTCATCTAGTCCCAGAAAGCAATTGGAACTAGAAAGAGATGAGGCAGCACAGGGTAATATTTATGAATGTAGACTCAGAAGCCAATTTGACCTAAATTCAAACCATTGTCTTTGAGCAAATTGCTTCACCCTCATAAGCCTTGGCTTCTAATTTGCAAAATGGATGAACAATACATTTTGGGGGCTACAGGATTAAAGGAGGGAAGTAGAAAGTCTGTTGGATGCTGATTGTAAGAACTGTTTCACAGATAGAATAAGTGAGGGGCATTAAAAAAAGGTAAGCAGTGACTAAAAATTTCAGGAAATGTATAAGTAGCTGCAAATAGAGCTGTCAATTTAGACTTTCCCAATGGAAAATCGGAAATTTCAATGGAAATTGAGAGGGTATTATGGAAATTATTTAAAAGTGAAAGAAAGGATTTTGCAGCCTGTTTGGAATTGTTGAGTTTAACAAAATTCACAAAGCCTCTCAGTGATTCTTCCTACTTTTCTGTAGTTTCCTTAGAGTCATTAATATGCATTGTCCTTGTCTAAGAAGGGGGATAATGTATACAGTGTTTTCCAAAATTATCTATTCAGGGCCTTTTTTAAAAGTAGACTCTCTTGAGGCTAGTCTTTCAGGAAAAACACTTTGGGATACATTAAAAATAAGGGCTTAAAACACTTATTTTAGAAAGGCCTTAAACATATTTTTATAATTAATGAAAAAATTTTTTTTTCTTTTGAAGTACTGGGGCCAGGGATTGAACCTGGGCCTTGTATGTGGGAAACCGGTGCTCAACCACTAAACCACATTGGCAACGCTGAGTTGGTGTTTTCGTTAGTTTTGCTTGTTATTTGTTTTTGTTGTTGTTTAGGAGGCACCGGGAACTGAACCCGGGACCTCCCATGTGGTGCTCAACCGCTGGAGCCACATCTGCTCCCCCAGTTAATGAATATTAATATGGACATTACCTTGAAAGGTAAACTGGAAGTACTATTTGGCTTATTTAGAAATGATAACATATGAACAAAATACTGACACAGTTCAACATTATACAACAGGCAAATTTCAAAGGAGGGCCAAAGTCCATGAGTTTCTGGTCAAAAATGCTCTTTTGATAATCACTAATTAATTGATTAAATATTAGTTAATCACATACTATGTGCCAGGCACAGTTTTAGGCACAATGAACAAAGCATACAAAATCCCTGTCCTTGAGAAAGTGTATTCGAGTTTGGTAAGACAGATATTAACAAGTAAATTATAGTCTTTTAAAAGGTGATAGGTGCTATGGGAAAAGTAGAGCAGGGCAAGGAAGAGAGAGGATGTCAGTGGTTCTTGGTGGTGGTTCACAAACTTAAATTGGTAGTCAGGATCGGGCTTGTGGAGAAAGTAACATTTGAATAATTAAAACCCTCCTTTGCTGAGGCTGAGGAATAGCAGGGAAGACAGTGGGGCAGGAGCAGCTTAGAGTGGGGAAGAGTGATTGGAGTTGAGATCAAAGAAGTAATGGGGAACAGATTGGGCAGAGTTTTGTAGATCAGCATAAGAACTTGGAGCCCTGAGTGAGATGTGAAGCCATGTAACACTTTAGGCAGAGTTGTGGCATGATCTGACTTACATTTTGAAAGAAGCACTCTTGCTGCTAAGTTGAGCTTCGACTATAGTGGGCAAGAGTAGAAGCTGGGAGACAAGATAGGCCATTCCAGTAATTTAGGTGAGTCAGTGATGGTGGTAGCAGTGGATATGGTAAGAATGTCAGATGAAAGACCTCTTAGGAAGATAAAGCAAATGGGATACCCTGATGGATGTGAGAAAGAGAGGGGTCAAGGTTGGCTCCAAGTCTTGGCTGGAGTGACTGGAAGGATGGAGTTGCATCAAGTGAGGTGGAAAATGTGGTGGGCAGGGAAGGTTTTGGGAGAAGAACACTTAATTTTGGACATGTTAAGTTTGAAATGTTTATTAGATATTAAAGTGGGGATATTGAGTAGGTGTTGCTATATGAATCTAGACTTCAGGAGTGAGGTCTGGGATGCAGATGTAAATTTAAATGCCTTTGTCATGTGGATGATATTTAAAGCCATGGCACTAGTTGAACTCAGTGGTTCTTGACTCTCTCTGGTAGAGGCTTGTATGATTTGGTGAGGTGAATTGGAGGATTTGGGGATTATCAAGAAAAAGATTTGACCAGGAGGTGGAAGGAGCACATAACAAGCTTCATTTAGGTGGCTCTTGGACAGGTTTGCATGGGAGGGGAGGTCTCTCAGCAGGGGGACCTTCCAGAGGCAGTTGTGCGAGACCGTACCCAGGAACATGGCAAGGGAATTCCTGAGGGAGAGTGGAATCATAGAGTGGACTGACATGTCTAGGTGATGTAGGTGATATTGCTTAGCAGCATAATGGGGAGTATCTGGGTCAGAGAGCTCTGAAGAGCAGCAGCGGGCTGGGGTCTTTTATAGCTTCAGGGTTTGTCTTACTTATGACTAGTAGATGTTAGGTGCAGTTTTGAGGAGCATGCAAAGCAGGCAGACTCTAAATGGCTAAGAATATGCTCATTTGGACTATATTTAAAATAATTGGTTATGTAAGAATTTGAATCTGGTGCTGGTAGTCTTTTGGACTAATGGTCTTAGCCTACTGCTATGAAGAAGTAAACAAGATAGGGACCAATAAATGGGAGTCATCTTTGTCTGATTGATGTAACAGTTGAGTCTTGCACCAAGGCTCAGCCTGTAATCGCAGCAATGGGATGAAGTAGACCTCTGGTGACCCAGATACTTTGGGTGATGAATATGGTCCACAGGAGGTGCCCATGGGACCAAGAAGCACAAGGCATTGGCCTACAAAGTTGAATGAATGAATTCAGTGATGCACAGGATGTTAACTTGACATAACATGGTTTGGGAAAGTTACTGGATCTGAGATGTTTTCTCCTCTTTTTGGCTAGGTAGGGGGTGAGAAACTCTCATTCTTGAATTCTTTACTCTTTACCCTCAGTTGTATTTTATTGGATTAGGAATTTGTATTTATGGAGATGTACTCTGTCATTTTTATTCTGCTTGTCCACTGTACATGCCAGGCTGCTATGGAGCCCTACATCTTGACTTGAAATTAAAGAAAACTTTTGTATAAAATATGAGATATTAATTGATTATGTAACCTCCCTTTCATTGCAGATGATGCTGGCTGAATATCAGAGAGTAAAGTCAAAAATGCCTCCCACCACTGAACAACTGATGGCCCCTCATTTGGCTCAAGTGGACGAAGCTCTCCAACCTGGCTTGACTGCCCTGAACTGGACATCACTGAACATTGAGAAATATTTGGAAAACTCTTTTGCAAAGATCAGTGAGTCTGTCTAAGTAGTCATTGTTTCTCAATTTCAAAGGTTGTGTTCTTAACATTTGTAATTTAAATTTTTATAAATATTGTGGTAAAAATAATGAAATGAGGGGTGTTATTTTTAAGCTGTTTCATAAGGAATTTTGAATTTACTGGAAATTATAAATATTCACTATTTAATTTTCTCCCAAAAGATTAATCACATATTTTTATTTATTCTGTTGTTGGACATTAGACTTTAAATGATTGGAGTCATTCAGCTCTTTACACTAGTAGATTAGTATATTTTGACACTCTGATTTGAATGATGTGAAGGTTTGGACCAAATAGAGTGCTGGACAATAGGATATATGAGAAAAGCTTAAACAAAGATCTTTCCTTGGTAGTATGTAAAGTGGTATAGTCCATAAATGTATAATTCCATATATTATATACCATAAAATATAATTCCCTAGAATGTGTACAGGTATGCTGTGAAGAAGGGGTCTGTGCCCAAATAGGTGGGAAATCCAGGTAAAACAAGGTCAAGCAGATTTCTTTTCCAGAGTACCTTTCAGAACCTTTAATATGCCAATGGTCAGTGGCTCTTCAAAAGTGGGCTCTTGCACATGGCATTTCCCCGATTTCCTTGTCCACCTTCTAGGCAAATACATTGACACCTCAGATCTTCTGTGGTAGGCAATGGAACAGAATTTGGACCATGGTAAGGGAGGGATTCCTGAGGAAGACTTAGACATAACCATTCTACTCTCCTATTCAGTTTCTTCCACCTCCTCCTCCTCATGGCCCAATTCTCCCTACTCTTTTTAGCCTGGATGAAGTCTTCTCCCAAGAAGCCCACTCTGACTATCCTTCTTCATATGGTAACTTCTTCTGTGACCTCTTGTTGTGTTTATAGTATTTATACGGAGACTCTATATTTTGTTCGTCTTCTAATGGTTTGTTATGGTTCTTTCTTTCTCCCCAAACTGAGAGCAAAGTACTTGAAATTCAGGCTGTTTCTTATACTTCTTAGGTATTTCTCCCAATTGGGAGTGTACTAGACACCCATACACTTATAGATTCATAACTGCAATTGTTCTATAGTTAGTCTCTTTCCATTTCTTCAACTCTCTAACACTATTCCTACCCCTTGATTCCCATCAATTCACTTTGGGTCACACCTTCCTAGACCTCACTTTTAGATGCCTCTAGTAATGCTCCTTTTACCAATTTCTTCACTTCTCTCTCTCTTTTATTTTATCCTCAGGATCTTCTCTTGGTCATGTGTTTGTGGCTGTTGAAGTAGTACCTAGGCTTTTTTATAGCCCTAAATTGTTAAGAGATTGCTGTATCGGTAGCTTTTCTCTGTGCCTTCCAAATATCTTAGGGGTCAGAAGTTTTCAGCTATTTCCTTTGCAAGATGCTATGAATTCAAGAATATTGTAGACATACTGTGTTGGGGGTGGGGGAGGGATGGAGTGAAAAATTATGGATGAACTTCCCATCCTCACTTTGTTTTATAGATTTGGAGCTGGATTCAAAGGGGTCTTAGGCTCATTGCAATTTGAAGCTTGAATAATATAAAATGTATTATCAGACAACCATAGAATTATAGGAGGCTAAGAAGATTGTAGAAATAATCTTAAATAAGACCCTGAATTTTAAGTTTGGAAAACTAAGATGCAGAAATGCAAAATGACGTCTAAGTTCACATAGATGTAATCAGTAAGGATGAATTAAGAATCCAGTCTCCTCACCTCTAAACCAATATTCTTCCCAAAATACTTCTCCTCAGGAAATAGAACAAGGAGAAATGGGCTAAAATTCCAGAAGGAGGTATTTAGAGCATGTATAAGACCTTCATCATAAGTTATCACAGCTAAATTGGAGAAGGCTACCAAGGAGAATTTGCTAATATTCTCCCTAGAGAATATTCAGTTTACAGTATTAACAACTTGGATATTTTATTGTGGTGTTGCCTGGAGACAGGGTGATAGTTTCTAGAGAAACTCATCTTAGTTCTCTGATTCTATTATGTTTTCTTTTTGTAATTTAAGGAAGCAAGATTGGGCATAGATTAGGTTTCTTTGGAAGGCAAAGGATGTTGACTCTGAAGGATAGTTGGATTCTTTATTAGATTACTGAACAACCCTATAGATTTTGGGTGGTTATTTGAATCATGTGCTTATGAGAGAAATGGCCACTCTTCAGAATAACACACAGGGTTCTATGGACATGAGTTTTTGTAATACATGCATAGATGTCCCTAAAGATGCTTTGAAATGGAGCATTTTTGGGAATAGTAAAGAATTTTATTGTGCATCCCTTCTTAAATACAAATGTTGGCTAACTTTTACTAGTGAATGTGCTTATCAGGCAGAAACATTTGGGATCATGACTAACTTGTTTACTAATTAGCTTTAAAATGATAGAAAAGTTTTAGGCCATTATTCTTTAGGAAGTAAAGGTATTTAAGGAAGTGTTTATATATCATAAGTATGTAACATTGACTTTTCTGTAGTAAGTTTCAACTTCATTTCCTAGGAGAAATAGTATTATAAAAAGAGAGAATTTCTGTATGTTAGTTATTGAAAAATGTACTGCCTCTTAGATGGAAATCTATTAACTATCATTCTTATTTTTGATATAAAATTATTTTGGTTTCCTTTGGAATTGGCCTTTTCACCCAGGAAGTTACTTCAACACAATTGAAAATGTACTTTATGATAGTAACATTGAAAGAAAAATCAGGAGACTTTCTCTTTAATAATTTTTGTGGATGCCTCTGGGGGAATAGGCACTGGGATAAGTGATGATGATGTAAGGGTGAAACAGCTGTGTTTTAGGAGAAGGTAAGACCCATGAGTAGACCAGTCGGTGTCTGCAGAGATGGGATAATGCTCGGTGTCCAGTGGCCACGCTAAGACCTGCAGATTCCCCGACAGCCTCCTGGGGAGACGCATGGGAGTCTCCAGGCAGGAGTCGGAGTTGGGCGGGCAGAGAAAGCTGGGACACTTCTAGAAGAAGAGTGTGAGAAAATGAAGGGTGAAACAGTAT
Source organism: Tolypeutes matacus (assembly GCA_026826555.1). Taxonomy (NCBI): domain Eukaryota; kingdom Metazoa; phylum Chordata; class Mammalia; order Cingulata; family Chlamyphoridae; genus Tolypeutes; species Tolypeutes matacus. Next base: position 19,208,263 of record JAKSZT010010858.1, read on the forward strand.
GTCTGGGTGGCTAATAAGGAAACCGAGGAACCTTCATCCTGATGTCACAACTGTAGTTTAATCATGTGCTGATTTGTAAAAGAATGCTTTACTCGATCGCTTCTTCTCACTTGTTTGTGTTCCACAGAGGACCTGGAGCTGCTGCTTGACAGAGTCAATGACTTGATCGCGTTTCGCATAGATGCCAAACTGGAAGAGATGAGCAGCACGCCTCTTTGCCAGCTCCCCGAGGAGGAGCCACTTACCTGTGCGGAGTTTCTCCAAATGACAAAGGTTATTACAAGCTAGATATTTGTATGGTAAAATATATCTTTGTAATTCATTTTCCTGTAAAGAAATGGCATTTTGTGAAGCCTAAATTAGCTTTTTAAAAAAATCTACCTGTGATTGCTCTGTGATAGATATTATGCAAATAATTTGAAAATGAAGAGTAATGTGTCTAAGGGGTCACTCAGATACGAGAAAGAAATCATTGCTTTTCAGATTGGTAGGAGGAAAACGGACATGGAATGCATTTCTAATTTTACCATATTTTAAAAACAATATAGCTATTTTGCAGACAAGCTTCTTGTCAGCTAAGTTTAATGAACAAAACCATTGTTTGAAGCAGCTTCTGGACAGGGTTTCTTGTTTAAACACTTCTGGAGAGAAGTGTTTTCCAAACTGGTGCTGTTTGGCACCCGGTTCTGAAATTGTTTAGGAATGCTGGGCAAGGCAGGTCTGTTTACAAACAACTTAAGGTAAAGACTGCACCAGATCTGCATCCCCCTTACAGAGTCAGGGCACATCAACATATTAAGACAGAGTCTCTGAGAAGGTCTCCTGGGAAAGAATCCATTTGCTTCTCTTTAACCCATTATTTCTCAAACATATTTGAAAGTGGGGTGCATCTTTCCCTGTGCCAGGATTAAGACTGTGGGACTGATGTGCCATGGAGTTGCCCTTTGGGATTGTCATTTTAGCATCATTTACAATGTTTCCTATAGGCATCCTGATAGGAAGGACTCTTCAATGATGATTAGAATATGGCGTGTCAGGGGTCCCCAGGACCATCCTTCTAGAAAGACTCATGGAGCTCAGTGTGTAGTTGTACTCATGGGTAAGAATTACTGCAGTGACACAGGAAGGAAACACAGCTGGATCATAAGGAAAAAAAGGTACAGATGGAACCACGTGCAGGCCTCCTTGTGCTCTCTGCCTCCCATGAGGTATCACACTGAGTTCACGCTTCACCAGCCATGAAAATGCAGTAACATGTTTGCAACATTTCTACCCAGTGTGACCCATAAGAGACTCAGCTCCCAAGATTTTTACTGAGGCACCTCTGTCACATAGGCACTTCTGTTTAGAAGATACCCAAATTCCAGACCCTGTAAGGAAAGCAGGTGTTCAGCATAAGCCATTGCTTCCACAAGCAGTCCAGGCACAGCAAAGTATCCTTATCAGTTAGGGAACATTCCAGAAATTCAAGTTACCAGATTCCAGCCATGGGCCAACCTTGCAAGCAGTGTCAGCCCTACTATGTTCACCCTTTTCTGCACGTATGGTAATCTTCAGTTTATATTACATTATTATATGATCAAAGTTGAATTTCTACATTTTAGAAATTTTTAATTCTTCCTTCTCCTCATACTCTCTGACTTCCGCTTGACCTTCCTGCTCAATTTTTTTATTTTATTTTATTTTTTTAAAGATTTTATTTATTTACTCATTCATCCCCCCCCTGCTGCTTGTGCTCGCTGGGTCAGCCAACCACGCCGTGCGGGCGGGCTTGCCCTCACCAGGAGGCCCCGGGAACCGAACCCGGGGCCTCCCAAATGGTAAACGGGAGCCCCACTGATTGAGCCACAGCCACTTCCCCCTGCTCAATTTTTAATATCTCCTCCTCTGAAAAATCATTTGGCTCCATCATTTTAATATTACCCCTATTCTGATGATTGTTTTATAAGAATGCATTTCTGTGAAATCTAAAAGTAAATTTTCGGATATTTTAAAGATGGGAAAAAGTAACATTTTTACCAATTTATACCACCATTGTTGACATTTATGTGTATTGTCTAATTACATGCCTTTTAATGAAGTTGTGATACCTATTGCACATAGAGTGGGTTTGAATAGTGTTTTTTTCCTCCCAGTTAACCTTTCTTCATAAAATATTTTTCCTGTTTCGACATGGTTTCCACACTCATCATTTTAACAGTCTCTGTATATTATTCTATTAAACTGATGTACCGTACTTAACTATCACTTCTTTATTGCTAGACATTTAGATGGTGTCCAAAGTTTTACTGTTCTGAAAAGTGATTTAATGAGTTTAATTATGTATCGTTCTTTTTTTCCTTTTAGGATTAATTTCCTCCCCAGAGTGATATTATTGGGTCAAAGAGTATGGCTTCATTTAATAGCTCCTGATGTTTATAGCCAAAGTGCTTATCAAAAGGATGTTGTCCACAATGCAGTGAAACCAATTTCACTATCTTCCAACCAATATTGTTTTTATTACAATGTACACATTTTATCTTAATAGGCAAAAACACAGAACCCAATTTTAATTTGCAGTTTTTGATTGCTATTGTGAGTAATTTTCCTTGAAATTGTTTACTTATCATAATTTACCTATTCATACAAGAACCTTTGTGGCGCTCTGACTGCAAACCATTGCTGGGAGTACAGCATGGAGCAAAACAGACAAAATGCCTGCTTTCATGGAGCCTATTTTCAAGTGAGGATACAGAATTTTTTCCAATAAATAAATAATATATCAGGTGATGACAAGTTGAATGGAGAAAAGTTAAGATGGCAATGGGAAAATGGAGTACTTAAGGGAGAGTTGCTATTTGATGCCAAGGGTCAGCAATGCCATCTGTGATTATGTTTGAACAGAAGGAAGTGAAGAAGCAAGTCATATGAAAATCTTTGGGGATGAACATTTTAGGTAGAGGAGACAGCAAGTGCAAAGGTCCTGAGGCATAAGTGTGCTGTTATGGTAGCCAGTGGAGGAGTTGAAGTACATTGAACCTGTTGACGTGTTGAGGGGGAAAATCAAGTAGAGCCAAAGAAAGGCAGTAGTTGGTACAACATGGTCTCTGGGGGAAGCAGGAGAGGCTGAGTTCAGAATCCAGGTTGTGGGATTATCCTTGAGAGATGGGGAAATGTTGTAATCACTGAAATGGATGGAAAGGATTAATGATGGAGACTTATATGTCTTCTGGGAGAAGGTGCGGTGTCAAGAGAGCGGGTGAGTCCCCATGTTGTAGTCTTGTCAAGAGAAACTGAGGCACCAATATTAATCAATCTAAGGGGTTTATTGAAGGAGAAACTTCTCGAGCAGGGAGAGCCCAAATTGAAGTAAGAACCTCAAAATAGTTATCAAGTTACATTAGCTTTTAAAGACAATTAGGGGGTCTCCAAAAGGGAAATCACAATAGTTGGTTGACATTTAGTTTCCTTTTTGTAAAGGAGGGTCTTACAGAATGAGGATGAGCACAGATGGGTTATTACAGTGTATTTGACTATTTCTGATAGGCTAGTTCTATTGGACCTAAACCAGTTCATTTCCAATTGTTGCTTAAACTGCAACTTTTGCAGGGTACATCCCATTTTTATGAAAAGTTCCCACTTTTATTTTAACTCTTTAGAAGGTCCTGGTTACATCTCAGAAAAGGGGTTGCTCCCAGCAAGCCAGTGTAGGCAGTCACTTAATTTTATTTAACGGCCTCCCTTGGTTTTGTGCTATAGAAATCTAGGTCATTTCCTGAGTATGGTGGGGGAGGATGGTGTAAAGATTTGAGAACACAGGGATTTGAGGACGCAGCTCTTTTGGAGCCTGGTAGAGGAAAGTAACCGTGGTTGTGTAGGATAATTCCTGGGTAGCACTGGGGTCCAGCTGCTTTTGGAAACCATGAATTCCCAGGGCCACGTATCTGTGTGTGCGATGGGAGAAGCGGGATCACCTGGTTTGTCTGGGTTGCGCTTCCCCTGGGTGGGGGCCGTGGAAGGCTGAGGGAGTGATGGAGAGAAGGATGTTGACAAAAGAATGAAATGAGGAGTCATGAACCAGGGCAGGGAGGGCGAATAGACCTGGAGAAAACAGGGGTGGTAGAGGGTTCCTGGTCTGCTGAAGCTGATTAGTCAGGAAGGAGCCTATTCAGGATTTCAAGGACAGGCTCTTCTGGTGGATTTCAACGTCTAGGATGTTGTCCTGGGGGTTAGTTCTTGAAATAAAGCAGGAAGCATCGAGGCATCTGCCTCAATGTATTGTTTTGGCAAGGGGACAGTTTAATGATACTATTACTACCCTGTCCTCGTCCTGTTTGCATATGCTTTATTAATTTCTGTATTGTTTGCATTTTTATGATTATTTTTTCTCTTGGAGTTAAAAATTAAGGGATTTAAAAAATTCTGTTAGAACTATATTAGCCTTTGAGAGAGTATCAGTCCCATCGTCCAACACTATCCATATAAAAGAATTCTATGATTTAAAATATAATGTGTGACGGGAAACGGATGTGGCTCAAGTGATTGAGCTCCCGTCTACCATATAGGAGGTCCAGGGTTCTATTCCCAGGGCCTCCTGGTGAAAGGCAAGCTGGCCTGCATGGCAAGCTGGCCCATGCAAGAGAGCTGGCCTGCATAGAGTGCTGGCCCACACATAGAGCTGGCGTAGCAAGATGACGCAACAAAAAGAGTCACCGAGGAGAGACAATAAGAAATGCAGCAGACCAGGGAGCTGTGGTGGCACAAGAGATTTAGCGCCTCTCTCCTACTCCGGAAGGTCCCAGGATTGGTTCCTGGTGCTGCCTAAAAAGAAGACAAGCAGACACAGCAGAACACACAGAGAGCAGACAATGAG
>JAKSZT010010858.1:19213214-19246053 GCA_026826555.1 Tolypeutes matacus
ATAATGTGCTTGTATTACTGAGAGGATGGAAAGAACTTCTGGAATGTTAAGCATTGAGGGTTTCCTGTGCAAGCTGGCTTAGGGAATTAGAGATTGCATCATGGCCCACATATCCAAAACTGTAAGTGATCTCTCAGAGCATGAGACACTAATTTAGATAGAATGAGATGAGCAAACTTGGCAAGCATAAAGTCTCGGTGGTTATATGTGATTTACTGACCAATAATAGTAACAAAACACTTCTTGAGCACTTACTATGTGCCAGACACTCAAGCAACTTACACGCATTACCGCATGGAATACTCACAGCAGCCTAGAGCAGATTCTACCACGATCACTGTTTTATAGATGGGGAATTGAGGCCCAGGATTTTCCAGAATCCTTCAGAACTAGAATTTAGACCCAAGTAGTTGGCGCCAGAGCCTGTATTTGTCACTTGGTGGTGCTAACTCACTTCATCCCTCACTCAATCTCTGACCCACCACTTTTTCATAACTGTCTCTAATTTGGGGGTAGGGATTGGTCTGAGCTCAGAGTGAGGTTGTTATTGTATACTTTGTATACTTTATTGGGTGATAAAGAAGTTTAATAATTTGTTTCAGAATTTATCAGAATGATCCAATGTTAATGGCAGCATCAAAATGCCATATGCCTGCATGAGTGGAGTGAAGGTGATGGTCATTTATGTTTAGTAGGTGAGAGAAATGAGAGGCTGATGTTTGGAGTGGATGGTCCATGAGAACATTAGAGACACTCAAGATAAATATTGAAGAAACTTGGCATGAGTTGGGGGCTGTGACCAATTGATAGGATCCAATGATTCATGAGCTTTTTTTCTCTCCAACTAGGTGGTAAATCACTGACTCTATCCACACCACATCCAGTCACCAATCATGCTTCCATCCATCCATCCATCCGTCCATCCATCCATCCATCCATCCATCCATCCATCCATCCATCCATCCTCCATAATCTATTTCCTTCCTCCCTCCCTCCCTCCCTTCCTTCCTTCCTTCCTTCCTTCCATCTAATCTATCACCTACTTACTAACTCCCTATTTCCTCCTCCTCTTCTTCCTTCTTCTTCATCATTTGCTATCTATATACCTTCCTACAGAAACGAGCACAGTGCTTCAATCATCATAGTTATTATTTGTTAACTCTTATTCTTGAGAAATGTGTAAACAGTTGGAGAGGAGGAGAATAGCTCTGACATTAGTAAGGAGGTTATTATGGCTTGTTGGGAAGGATAAAGAAAGAAAGGCACTATCCAGAGCAAATTTATGTGATATGAAGGTAACGTCATGGGAACAGAGGCTGCTGCTGAATTTTAGGGTTATTTGTTCCACTGCTGGAGAATTAAGTGTAATATTAGTCTATCCACTCTCTTCTATTTCATCCTCTTTTGTTGGACACATTTCTTTACAGGATGCCTGGTTTGGGTTAGGGTCAAGGGTGTGACCAAAACCTCACCTGGAGGCTGAACCCATGGCATTGCTGCCGTTACTGAAGTGCTCTCAAGAGCAATCAACAAATATGACATCAGGCTAATTTTATTTTGATAGGACCTTTGTGTGGATGGTGCTCAGATACTACATTTTAAAAGCTCATTGGTGGAAGAAGCAGTCAATGAACTAATAAATATGTTGCTGGATGTGGAAATTCCATCTAAAGGAGAAAGTGGAAAAGTATTTAATGAGAATAGAGTTGATTCAAAAAGTGAAAATTCAGGTAAGAGAAGGAGTACTGAAAGAGTCTTATTTTTCTAGGACACTCACTGAAAATAAATTTCAATTTTTATACAGCAGTTAATTTCACACTTTTCCAAACATCCTTCCAGTTTTATGATTATATTTATAAATATGAAATTATGATCCTGAATATAATACGATATAGGTAATTAACTCGCATTGTTTTTGTTTAACTTCACAGATAGGTACATTGTCTTGGCCCTTGTTCTCTTTGCATTTTGGTATGGTAGCACCTTATTTCACTTTGTCAGTAAAGTAGGATGAGTCATAGATTGGAACCCCCTTGGAAAGTATCTAGACTAGAGCAAACCTCCTCTGGGACAGATGAAGACCCTGAGACACAGAGAAGGGATGCTATTCCCCCTAGATTTTATGCTGTTGGTGGAAGAGAGTACTAGAAGCGTTTTCATAGCTCCTGCCTCTCTTGTTGGTGGTTTCCTCACAAAGTGGAAGAGTGGCTTGCATCAGTCCATCAGGTGCCCTCATTTCCTCTTCCCACCTTTTGATGACATCACTTTCTAAGGCAATATTTAAGTGATTTTTAAATCTGCATGTAATTTGTCTTCATTTTCTTACCTTTAACTGCAAAATATGTTTTTTTTCTCTCTCTCACGGGACAGCTAAAAGAGAAGGAAAACCTGACACCTTGGCATCTTCTCTTAATGCCAGTGAGCCAGGGCCTGGCCTCCTGCCTTTGACCAGCAAGAGAAAGAAGAAAGGCGTTGAGATGCTGGAGGAAGAAGCCTGCGAGTTGCTTTCTCATTTCAACCATCGAAACACGGATGCTCTTCTCAAGGTTACAAGGAACACCCTGGAGGCCATTCGCAAGCGCATTCATTCTTCCAGTGCCGTGCACTTCCGGGGTAGGCATTCCACACAACCTGCCTACCGGCTGTCAGCGTGGATGCTGCAGTGGTTTTTTTTTTTTTTTTTTTATTATATTATATTATATTTATTTATTTATTTAAATATATATTTTAAAAGATGCTTAGATTACATAAATGTTACACAAAAATTACAAGGATTCCCATGTTCCCCACCTCCCACACCTCCGTGTGTGTGTGTGTGTTTGCCCCGTGCCTGTGAATTCATGTCAATTTAAATAATTAACTCTCTACCATTTACTGAGTGTCTTGTCATAGTATTTATACGCATTATGAAGTCTGTCATCTCAACAATTCTATGATGTGAATATTGTCATTATTCTCAATTTACAGCTGAGAAAACAGAAGCAGAGAAGCTAAGTGATTTGTGTTAGGTCACTTAGCTTTTCTCAATAACATAAAAAAATCAACATTTCTTTAATCTTTTTGTAGTAAGAAATTACACGTAAAATGAATTATTTTAGTGTAAGAAAAATACATGCTTTTAGAAGAAGATATATGAAACATTTGATATAATTGTTAAATAATTAGTTTATTAGCCAGTTTTATAAAGTGAGGAAGATGTTATTAATGACACACTCTCCAAAGAAGAAAATTTTGGCTATTTTCTTATCAATTTAGTACTTTCTAGCCGGTTTCCTTATTCTCAATACAATTATCTCTCTTCCTAGCACAATGCAGAAACAGACATTTCATTTTTCAGGTGGGCCAACAAAAGTCCATCTTATCTAGATGGATTCTAAAATTCAATTTTAAATTTAAAAAGTAAAAAAAGTAACAGTAGTAATTAAATAAAACTGAAAAAGAATGGGATAATAGAACCTATTTATTTTGAATATTAGTACTTGAGGGAAAATGTCTTTAATTTTTAATTAAAAGCAGATAAATAAGTAATTGAAAATATGTGGAAACTTTGAAATAATATTTTCATTGGTGGCATGGTTTATTATGTTTCATTTCACTTTAGAATGAAAGATGGTCCATTTTTTCTTTTTTATTATTTTTTTCAGTTTTTCTTTTAAAATTTACATAAGGAATAGAAAAAATATTTTTTGTACGATTTCAAGAATAATAATATAAGTGCAAACTAAGGTCTCTCTTTACCTACTCCTATTTTCTCTCTCTTTCCATAAGTAACTACTGATAATATTTTGTTGTACATTTTTCTAGAGCCATTTTCTTAAACATTAATTTCTATTTACAAATACTTTATACCCACCAGCAAAACTCCCCCTTTTCACTCTCATCATTTCCTGGTAACTTCCAATCTACTTTCTATCTCTGCAAATTTGCTATTACTAGATGTTTCATATAAGTGATATCATACCACATTTAGCCTTATGTACTTTGCTTCTTTCCCTGAGCATAATGCTTTCAAGGTTCATCCTTGTTGCAGTATGTCTCAGAACTTCATTCCTTTTATGGCCAAATAATATTCCCTTGTGTGCAAGTATCATTGTTTGTCCATTCATTTATTGATGGACATTTGGATTGTTTCCACCTTTTGGTTATTGTGAATACCACTGCTATGAATACTGGTGTGCAGTATCTGTTTGACACCCTGTTTTCACTTTTTTGGGGGTATATACCTAAGGGTGAGCTTGCCCAGTGAAATGGTAATTCTGTATTTAACTTTTGAGAAACAGCCATATTGCTTTCCATGGTGACTGCGCCATTTTACATTCCTACCAGTAGTCCAATAGAGTTCCAATTTCTCCATATTCTCCCCAATACTTGCTATTTCCCCTTTTAAAAAATAACAGCTATCCTGTAGAGGTGAAATGATTTCTCATCGTGGTTTTGATTTGCGTTTCTCTAGTGGCTAATGATGTTGAGCATCTTTTCATATGTTTATTGACCAGCTGTATATCCTCTTTTGAAAAGCATCTGTTCAAGTTCTTTGCCCAATTTTTAATTTTGTTGTCTTTTTGTTGTTGTGTTTTAAAAGTTTTAAAAATACATATTCTAGATATTAACCTCTTATCAGATATATGCTTTGCAACCATTTTCTCCCATTTTGTAGATTGCCTTTTCACTTCCTTAATAATGTCCTTTAATGCATAAAAATTTTTAATCTAAATGAGGTCAAATTTATTTATTGTTTCTTTTGTTGCTTGTGCTATGGTGTCATATCTAAGAATCTATTGCTGAATTCTAGGTCTTAAAGATTTGCCTCTATGTTATCTTCTGAGAGTTTTTTAGTTTTGCCCCGTATGTTTAAGTCCTTGATTGATTTTGAGTTAATTTTTTTATTAGTGTGAGGTGGGGACCCAATTACATTCCTTTACATATGGATATCCAGTTTTCCTAGCACCATTTTTTGAAGAGACTATTTTTTCTCCATTGCAGATACTTGGCACCTTTGTCAAAAATTAGTTAGCCATAGATGTGTGGTGTGAGTCTACTCTTGAACTTTCAATTTTATTCCATAGGTCTATCTATCTATTCTTCTTCCAGTAACATGCTGTTTTAATTACTGTAGCTTTGTAGTACATTTTGAAGTCAGAAAGTGTGAGTTTTCCAACTTGGTTTTTCTTTTTTAAAATTGTTTTGACTAGTCATGGGCCCTTGTACTTTCCTATGATTTTGGGAATTAGCTTTCCCATTTCTGACAAAATGGCTGCTGGAATTTTGATAGGGATTGTACTGAATCCTGATCACTTTGGGTAGTATTGACATCTTAACAATATTAACTCTTCCAGCCCATGAACATGGAGGTCTTGCCACTTATTTAGGTCTTCTTTCATTTCTGCCAGCAGTGGCTTGTAGTTTCTTTTATATTCTTGGTTAAATTTATTCCTAGATGTTTTTCTTTTAGTTGCTACTGTAAATTGAATTATATTCTTAGTTTCCTCTTCAGATTGTCATTGCCATCCAATTGATTTTTGTGTGTTGATCTTGTACCCTGACATTTTGCTGAATTTCTTGTGGATTCCTTTGGGATTTTCTCTATACAAGTTTATATCACCTGCAAATATAGTTTTACTTCTTCCTTTCCAATTTGAATACTTTTTATTTCTTTTTTCTTGCCTAGTTGTTCTGGCTAGAAATTGTAGTACAATGTTGAATAAAAGCAGTGAAAGTATGGATTCTTGTCTTGTTACTGCTCTTAGGGGGAAAGCTTTAAGTCTTTCACAATTGAGTATGATGTTAGCTGTGGATTTTTCATAAATGGCCTTATCATATTGAGAAAGCTCCCTTGTATTCTTAGTTCGCTGAGTATTTTTACAAAGAAAGAGTTCTGGATTTTGTCAAATGCCTTTTCTGTGTCCATTGAGATAAACAGGTGGGTTTTCTCCTTCTTTCTATTTATGTGGCATATTATATGGGTTGACTTTGATGTGTTGAAACACTCTTGCATTCCTAGGATAAATCCTACTTGGTCATAGGGGTTACTCTTTTTAATATGCTGTTGGATTTGGTTTTCTATTTATACATTTCCCACTCAGCACTGTTTTCACTGCATCCCAAAAGTTTTTGTGATGTATTTTTGTTTTCGTTGTCTCTATTTTCTAATTTCTTTGTGATTTCTTCTTTAACTCATCGATTGTTTAAGAGAGTGCTCTTCTATGACAGAGTCCTTTTCTTTGACACAGAGATATCAGTAGAACTTATCTACTTATCAGTAGAACTTATCAAATATGAAATGTTGGCTGACATGCTGAATATTAAATTACAGGTGTTTCCCAACTTTGTATATTCCATGTATTTGTAACTCTTTAAAAAGCTATGTATGCCATTGTGTGTGTGGTATGTTTGGTTATACACATATTATATATACACATTTATGCATATATATATCTGTATATATATACATTTTAATTGCATATGTACATATATCCAATGTTAAAAGCTCCTTATATATGAATGATGGTTACACTTTATTTTCTTTTCCACTTTTTAACTGATTTGAGTTTAGATTATACACAAGGTGTTAGGAAAGGTATATGTGCTATTTAAAATTACAAATTGGTTATTTTCAATAACCAGTTTGTTTTGGCTCTGGTTCATGTCTTGGTCTGAAAATGATTCTTATTCTTTATTCTTTGCTTACTTATTCTACATTGAATTTCTTGCCAGCCTGTTATTTGGACATCATCATCTTCAACCTTTTAGATAACTGTTCCTATAGAAGCTGATCCCACATAGTGGATTTCCTCTATGGAGTATGTACCAATAAATTTCAATCATTGGAAAATAGCTTGAGTTTCACTGAATTTTTCTGTGTTTTAAGCTAAATTCATCCTCTATTAGTTTCTATTCATTCATTCTACAAATATATGTTGAGTGCCTATAATGTTCCAGATATTTATTCTTGGTGTTTTAATTTTTCTGGTTAAAAATTTTGTAAATTCCATTTTAAAGGTTTTGAGTTAAAAATATTAAATCCTCCCTGCTTTGGGTTAATGCAGACAGTAACAGTGCGTCCAAGATGAAGCAGAACAGTCTGCCCATTTTCCGGGCAAACATCACTCTGGCCATTCCCAACATCATCATGTCTCCTGCCCTGGAAGATGTACAGCAAACATTGAACAAAGCTGTTGAGTGCATTGTCAGCATCACCAAAGGGGTTAGACAGTGGAGCAGTGAGCTGCTGTCCAAGGTGGGTGTGGGCTGTAGAAATTCTTTCATAAGGGAGCTGCTATTACATCTGAGACACAACTGAAAAATATCCTTTTTCACTGTAGAAAAAAACATATGAAAGAAAAATGGCCGCTTTGAAGAATAGTGAAGACAGTGATTCTGAAGATGAAATGGAAGAAAATGAACTTCAAGGTAAATGTCCTTTTAAAACTTTCAAAATGGTCAATGTAAATCAATATTTATTAAGTTTAAATGTACTCTCCTCCAATGAAATTCTCAGATGAGATTAGCTCAGAATATTAACCTAAGAGCTAGTTTTAAGTTTATAAAATATCAAGACCTAAGTATTTTAATATTTTAATATTACTATTATTTATAGTCTACTTCTTGAGGCTGGTTATTAGGTTGTAATTGTTGGTCTGGCACTGATTTCTGGTCCAATATGATGATGAGAACTTGGGGGTAAAAAGAGTTTTGGTTCCAAAGAGTAAAGAGAATCTCTTGCCATCATCACAATATTTCCTGACATTCTAGAGATGTTTGTGACCTATCAGATATCCCATTTTGCTCACACACTGTGATTTCTCTTTGCAGTTTTCATTTGTAATGCTTGTTGTATTCTGTTCAATTAGAGAATATATGACTTCATCCAAGTAGTTTATGATACTAAATGTTATCTTTATTCCTGCATGCTCCATTTAAAGCAACCCCTGCACACGGAAGACCCCATGCTCAATTAGTGCTTCATATCCCCTAGGATGATAAATTAACTAATTGAGAGAAAGAAACTAAATCAAGTTCCTTTAAAACAGTCTGTTACTGAGGATAAAGACAGATTAGAACAACTACCCGATGCTTATGATATTTCTTTATTTTATCTAAAAAAGTATGTTATTAATTTTTTTCCCATTTAAGCTTTTTATTATTTGGAAACATCACTTTATCTGGTAGACTAGTGTATAAGTCAGAATATTCTAAACTTAAAATATGTTCAACCATAAGTTATACATTGAGAAGAAAAAATGTTTAATGAAAAGTGTATATACATTTTTGTGATAACCAAAGGGCATTAAAATAAATAACCATATTTTTTATGACAACTTTGAGATATAATTAGTATACCATAAATTCCACCCTTTTAAAATGTAAATTTCAGTGATTACAGTATATTCACAGATTTGAGCAACCATCACTCTGCTATCTAATTTTGCAACATTTTTATCACCCCATGAAGGAATCTCAAAGCCATTAGCAGTCACTTCTATTCCCACTTCTCTAGTCCCTGGCAACCACTAGTCTGATTTCTGTCCCTATGGATGTGTTTCTTTTTGGCATTTCATATAATTAGAATCACATTATGTGTGGTCTTTTGTAACTAGCTTCTTTAACTTGGCATAATGTTTTCAAGTGTCATCTATGTTGTAGCAAGTGTCATCCATGTTGTAGCATATACTTCATTCCCATTTACTGCCAAATAATATTCTACTCTATGGATATAATGCATTTTGTTTATCCATTCTTCAGTTGATGGACCTTTGGGCTACTGCGCATAAGGCTGCCCTGAACATTCATTTAAAGGTTTTTGTGTGGACGGAAGTGTCATTTCTTTTGGGTAAAATCCTAGGAGTGGAACTGCTGTGGGCTCTGTAGTAATGTCCCCCCCTTCATTTCTGATTTCAGCTATTTGCATTCTCTCTCTATTTTATTTGTCAGTTTAGCTAAAGTTTTGCCACTTTATTTGATCTTTTCAAAGAACTAACTTTTGGTTTTGTTGATTCTCTCTATTATTTATTTTATTCTCTTTTTCATTTATCTCCTCTCAATTCTTTGTTATTTTCTTCCTTCTCCTCACTTTGAATTTAGTTTGCTGTTCTTTTTCTAGTTCCTTCACTTGTGAGGTTTGCTCTGATTTCAGATCTTTCTTCTTTTTTGATGTATTTGGAGCTATAAATTTCCCTCTTACCACTGACTTTTCTGCATCCATAAGTTTTGATATGTTATGTTTTCGTTTTCATTTGCCTCAAGATATTTTCTAATTTCTCTTATGGCTTCTTCTCTGATCCATTGCTTAAGAGTGCATTGTTTAATTTTCACATATTTGTGGATTTTCCAGTTATCCATTATTGATTTCTACTTTCATTCTATTGTGGTCAGAGACTATGTATTGTATGATTTCAATATGTTTAAATTTATTGAGACTCATTTTGGGATCTAGATAAGAATGTGTATTCTGCTGTTGTTGGTTGAAATATTCTATATATATCTTTCAGGTACTGTTGGTTTATATTATTCAAATCTTCTATTTCCTTATTGATCTTCTGTCTAGGTGTTCTATCTATTATTACACTCCCCTCCTCTGCTTGCTGTCTGTGTCCATTCACTGGGTGATCTTCTGTGTCTGTTTCTTGCCTTCTCTTCTCATTTTTCTCCTCCAGGCTTCAGAGGTATTTGTTCCTAAGGACCTCTGATGTGGGAGAGAGGGACCCTGTGACTTGTGACACCTCAGTTTCTGGTTTCTGGTGTGTCTCGCCTTGACTCTCCCCTGCATCTCTCTTTTGTTGCATCATCATCTTGCTGAGTGGCTCGCTGCATGGGCCGGCTTGCCTGCTCGCCTTCTTTTCACTAGGAGGTTCTGGGGATCGAACCCGGGTCCTCTCATATGGTAGACGGATGCCCAACCACTTGAGCCACATCCGCTTCCCTCTATTATTGAAAATGGTGTATTTAAGTCTCCTACTATTAATATAGAACCATTTATTTCTTCCTTAAAATATGTCAATATTTGTTTCATTTAGTTTGAGGGTCTGCTGTTAGATGTATGTATATTTATAAATGTTATGTCTTGTTGAATTGACCCCTTTATCAATATATAGTGCCCTTTTTTGACCTTTGTAACTGTTTGTTACTTAAAGTCTATTTTATCAGATATTAGTATAGCAACCCCATCTCTCTTTTGGTTACTACTTGCATGGACTATTTTTCATCCTTTAATTTTCCATCTACTTGTGTATTTGAAATTAAGGTGAGTCTTTTGCAAACAGCCTATAGTTGGGTCATGCTTTTAAAAATATCCATTCTTCCAATATTTGCCTTTGACTGAAGAGGTTTATCCATTTATGTTTAAAATAGCTACTGATAAAGGAGGATTTTGTCTGCTATTTTGCTATTAGTTGTCTGCAAGCCTTATGTCTTTTTTTATCCTTAATTCCTCCACAAATACCCAGTTTCATATTTATTTGATGTTTCTGGAGTGTTCCATTTTGAGTCTCTTCTAATTTCCTTCTGTATACATATTTTCAGAATTTTGAGAGGTTTAACATCCTAAATCTGTAACTTTATGCTTAATTTGATACCAATTTATGTTCAGTAGCATACACAGTGTTCCTATATCCCTCTGTCCCCTCGTATTTTTGTTATGGTTGTTAAAAAGTATCTTTATACATTATATGACCAATCTATAGACTTATCATTACTTTTTATGAATTTGTATTTTAGAACATATAAGAAATAAAAAATGGAGTTACATACCAAAAATACAATACAATAGTACTGGCATTTGTAATTATCCATATGCTTGCTTTTACTGGAGGTTTTATTTCTTTATGACACTTCAATCCACTGTCTAGTGTCCTTTCCTTCAGTCTGAAGAACTCCCTTTAGCATTGCTTGTAGGGTGGGTTTAGTGGTGATTAATTCCCTCAGCTTTTGTTTATCTGTGAATGTCTTAATCTCTCTCTACCAGATATAAAATTCTTGACTGGCAAGGATTTTCATTCAGCACATTAAATATTTCATCCCTCTGCCTTCTTACCTCCATGGCCTCTGATGAGAAATCTGCACTTAATCTTATTGGGGCTCTCTAATATATAATGCTTTGCTCTCGTCTTGCAGCTTTCAGAACTCTTCTTGTCTTTGACATTTGACAATTTGACCTCAGTATATGTGGGTGTGTTTCTCTTCGTGTTTATATTGTTTGGGGTTTGTTGGGCATATTGAATGAATACCTTCATGTCTTTCATTAAATTTGGGAAATTTTCTGCTATTATTTTTTGAATAATTCTTCTGCCACTTTCCCTCTTTCTTCTCCTTATTGAACACCCATACCGCATATACACTAGTGTGCTGGATGAGGTCCACTGGTCTCTTAGACTCTCTTCACTTTTTACATACTTTTTTCTTTCTGCTACTCATCCTGGATCATTTCAATGGTCTTGTATTCCAGTTCACTAATTCTTTTCTGCAAGCTCTAATCTCTGTTGAAACCCTCCAGGGTTTCAGAATGAATTGTGAGTCAGGTCAAAGATATGCTTGTGAATGGGGATTTTTCCAGGGAGCTTCCAGGCAGGTGACAATTCTCTGTAGATAGGGCATTTTGAGAAGCTCCAGACCAAGACTGCCCCATCCAGTGGCTGCTAGGCTGATGATTCCCTCACTTACCACATTTGCAAGGTCACTGGTTCAAGGCTACTAGTTCAAGAGCTGGATAGAGGGTGATGGGAATAGAGAAAATTAAAAGTTCACAAAACTCACTACTGTTATTGAGATTCAGCAGGTTTCTTGAAAAAAAAAAAACAGCAACATTCTTTGTATTGTTACATTCCTTCGGTAAATTTCCAGAGATCCAAAAATTGGTATCCACAATTTTGCCAGTGCTCTCATTGCTATTATGGAGAAGGTTTTCAGAGGTATTTGCTTTATCATTCTAGAAATCCCATCATCTTTTTGAATTTTAAAGTATACTCCCTATGCTGTGAATATAAAGATTTTTTTTTTTTTTTTGGCTTTTAGATAACTTTGAGATTGCATCTGTAAACTTGCCCATTCCAGTGCAAACCAAGAACTATTACAAGAATGTTTCTGACAACAAAGAGATTGTAAAATTAGTATCTGTGCTTAGCACGATTATCAATTCCACCAAAAAGGTATGCCAAGAGGATTTGTTGTCTGGGTACTTGGCTTTACAACATATGCCCATTTGAAATTGGAACACCACAGGGTTGTTGTCTGTGTAGCCTGGATTTTGTCCACTACTTCCAAGCAGCAGCAATGGCATCTTGTACCCACTCTGCAAGTGTTTGTTTAATCAAAGATCATTTTCCTTCTAGATTGCAAGGAGAAAGAGAACTGTTATTCTTGTGCTGTGTTCTGGCTTTAACCTTTTCTTTTAGTGCAAATGAATCCAACCGTTAAAATATCTGATATTTCCCAAAGGACAAAATCAGAATGGAGTTACAATTCATTTTCATGTGATCGGTGATACTAGTATATTTGAAATAGAATAAAGTTTACAGTCAACTTTTTGTATTTGTGTAGTCAGTCAAATCTTACAATAAAAATTTTTATGGGGAAGCGGCTGTGGCTCAATCAGTGGGGCTCCCGTTTGCCATGTGGGAGGCCCCGGGTTCGGTTCCCGGGGCCTCCTGGTGGGGGCGGGCCCACCCGCATGGCGTGGTTGGCTGGCCCGGCGAGCGCAAGCAGCAAGGGGGGGATGGATAAATAAATAAATAAAATCTAAAAAAAAAAAAAAAAAAAAAAAAAATTTATGTGTTGCCACGTGGAAATCAGACAAAAATAAGAAGAAATAATATATTAGCACTGTCAATACAAATTTGTACTGGACATGAATGTAAATTCAGGTTAACTTCTTTGTTACAACCTGCTCCTCTCTCAGCTTTCCCTTTTTTTTTCCCTTTTTTCTGTTCTTGTAGACAAAAAGAATAATAATTAAAAAAAGGATCAAAACTCTGAAGTCAGTTTTTGACTTCTTTTTATCATATCCACATAGCTACTATGACCTCTTGTTTAAAAAAATGTTTCTTAGTTTTGAGGGAATAGTTGTTGCTCAGTAAGTACCTCTATTCTATTATTCAGTTTTGATAGAATGAGTTACAATTGTTTGAAAGTACTTTGAAAGGCTGTGAAGTGCTATAAGAGTGTAAGGACATATTAAGTTTAGTTTTAACGTGCTCCTGGGAGAACTGGAAGCATTTGCATTTATACATTTTCATTTCTATTTTCTTGATATATTAAAGGTCCTGTATTTAATTTTTTCTAGGGACAGTGTTCATGGATTTCCATTTGAAAAATATTTGACAAATATTTATCTGGTTCTTAGTACAGCAGGCTCTATACTAAATGATAAAGGCAAGTAGAGTAAAATAAAAAGTCAGATATTTTTAAAAAATCTAAATAATCTTTGAAAATACAATAAAATAAACCAATATGAAAAACCATTACTTTCTCTAAATATAAGCAGCTAGTATTATAAATATCTAAGTGTAAGACATAGTGGTTGAAACAAACTGTCAGCAGCATAATACTTATCCCTGCGTCATTTTTGTTGTGCTTGATTTTACATTATTTTAAGGAAAATGCACAGATCTTAGTCTTCCTTAAAGTAATAGAGAGGATTGGCAGTTAGGTTATCTTGAAGGACTCTTTCCAGATTTATAGGATGGCCAAATTGTTTCTGGAAGTTCATATGCGCACGTGGTCAGGTTACTAGACAGGGTCAGTCCACCACAGCCGTGGTTCCTTCTGAATGATATTGCCTCAGCTACTGAAGATCCTATGGTCACTGTCCCCGCCCTCCTGCCACAGCTGTGTGGACCAGAATTTAATCCTGACCTACACTGAGCAAATTCCTAGGTTGGCCTTCAACTTATAGCACAGCCTGCTTGAAAAGATGAGCTGGACAAATAGTCAAAATAACCTTGGAAAGAAAAATGACTTAAGCACACAGCTCTACTTGTCTAGTTCATGTAATTTTTCTTTTAAGCTCTTGGTTATAGCCACTGTAAAAAATTCCAATTTAATAAATATTCACACTTTCAGATAAAATAGATGAAAGTCTAAAATTAGTTTGTGGATATTCTGAATATTATGAACTCTTGCATGCTAGAAAGAGCTTAGGATTCTGGAATTTCTAACCCTATTCATTTTCCAAACATCATTCATTTGTGAATATGTCTACATGCTGTTGCAATACATTTTGGGTATGTATGTCAATAATTCATCGTATGCCAAGTGATCAGTTTTGGTTGGTACAGGCAATGACAGGCCTAGCTTCTGCACTTTTAGTAGGTAGGAAGTCTTATCACCCTTTACATTCATGGCTCGGAGGGACATATTAGCTGCATGCAGGGGGTTGCAGTGAGCCTACCTTACTTTAAAAAATTGGAGCGGTTAGATTGCTGTTGGTAACGCTCCACCATGTCAAATAATTGTAGTTGCTCTTCTTTCTCAATGTTTTCATTTTCTCATGCAGATGTAACTCTGAAATTATAGCAAAAGCCAATGGAAAAACTTCTTTCTCAAGAGATATGAACACTAGACATAGGGAGACAATTTTTAAATTGTTTGTAAATGAAACGAGTATCTACCAAATAAACTGAGAGGCTAATTTTAAAAAAAAAGCATGGTCTGACAAGAGTTAGGCTGGTAGTCAGTTGATGGATAGATACAGGCATGTTTTCTGTTTTGCAAAGTTGCACCCAAGGATTATGAGAAAACCAGCGTTGAGGGGGACACAAAAAACCTGGGCAACTTTGTAACCACAGTATATAAAAACAAGAACATTCATAGTTAGAGATGAACACACTTAATAAAATTATTATAAAGAACTTCAGTATAAAAAATAAAATGAAAGAAGCTTAGTGGAAGGTATGTAAGAAATGATTGCGGTGGCTGAGTTATGAGGAAACAAGGATAAAATATACAAAGACTAGGTTGAACTGTGCAAAGAGCATTCTTTTTTAAAATTTATTTTAAAGAAACTTTAGATTACATAAATTTACATAAAAATATGTTCTACCCTCCCCATCCCCCCACTTTCCCCATTAACAACATCCTTTATTAGTGTGGTACATTTGTTACAATTGATGAACACATATTGAAGCATTGCTACTAACCATGGATTATAGTTTACATTATAGTTTTACTCTGTCCTGTGCAATTTTGTGAGTTATGACAAAATATATAATGGCCTGTATCTGTCATTGCAACACATGCAGGACAATTCCAATATCCCGAAAATGCCCCCATATTACACCTATTTTTCACTCTCCCTCCCCTCAGAGCCTCTGGTGGCCACTGCCTTTGTATCAATGATACAAGTTCTTCCATTGCTAGAAAAACAATAAATCTATAGTAGAATAATAATGTGTACTTTAGTCCATTGTCTATTCCCCAATCTTGAGGATTTGGGGATGATGAAGCCCACTCTGCCTGTAATTGAGAGGGGGCTTAGATCCCATGAGGCAGATGGATAGAACTATCTTTCTTGCAGTTGCAGACTCTCTCTGTTCCTTGGGATGGGTGTTGTCCATCATCATCACTTTGTTGGTTGCCCTGGGTGAGTCCAAGGAGCCAGAGAGTAGGTGTTGCAACTCTGCTGAGATTCAGGGCCCAACAGGCACATGGAAGGACGAAAGATTTAAGTCTCTTGGACACACACCTATCAAGCATAGTACTAACTGTAGGTTCAAATAGCATTCTTAAGACATAGCGGTGACCAAATGGGTCCAGGAGAAAGAAGTGGCGACTGGGTGTGGTGTACAGGCCTGAGCTCCTCTGTGGCTTGCTACTTTTGACTGTATCAGTGCACTTTATGTTTAGCTGCTTTTTTTTTTTTTTTAAGATTTTATTTATTTATTCATTTATCCCCCACTTGCTGCCTGTGCTCGCCGGGTCAGCTAACCACGCCGCGCGGGTGGGCTTGCCTTCACCAGGAGGCCCCGGGAACCGAACCCGGGGCCTCCCATATGGTAAATGGGAGCCCTACTGATTGAGCCACAGCCGCTTTCATAGCTGCTTTTAAATGATGGGGAATATAGCATTTGATCATGTGACCTCCCCATATATTGGACATGATTCCTTATTTACCAGTTATGAGCCAATTCACTTTACAGAAGCACATTTCATAGCAAACAGGACTTTTTAACATCTATATGCTATCTAAAGCCAGTTAGAAAGCTAGTGAAGAAAGATCCCATTTACAAAAGCAATGTCACTTAAAAAAATATCCAGGAATATACATAATAACAAGTGTGTGTGGGTTCTTAATGAAGATTACTCTAAAGCCAAGTGTTCGTTTTTTGAAAATATTGAAAGATATGGGAACATATAGCATCTTCCTAGATGGGAAGATTTAGTATTGCATAGATGCTAATTCTTATCTAGCAGAGTCTTACATTTTCTGAGATTCTGTGTATGCCAAGGGGTTTGTTGCTGGATATTTGTTGTTTGTCCCCCCACCCCCAGATCCATCTCTGCTCATCTGTTTGCCTTGCGGGGCTGTTTTTCCTGGGGGGCTGACTTGTAGAACCACGTCAACAGGTTTCCCTTGAGCTTTTCAGCTGGGTTTGACCAATGGGGAGAATTGGAGGTGATCTAAAGGAGGGGAGAGTGTGACCGCAGACTAATTTTTCCCATAACACTTTTCATATGGCATTACCTCCAGCTGTGGTTTTTGACCTAAGGGTCCAGCTCCAATCAAGTGGGCCCTGACCACAAACATTTTCAAGGACTCTCTCTTCTGGCTCCTGGAGACTTCCGCTCCCCTCTTTTGGCTAGAGATGGTGATGGTTTCCCTGTTACTGACCCTGGGTTACTGCCCATACCTTTTTTTTTTATTTTTTTATTTTTATTATGGGTAAAAATCAAAATTCTCACAATACATACAAACAGTCCCAGTTCTGTGGCATTTCCAACCAATCCCACAGTTAACTAATTAAACATTTTAATAAATCCCTAGGAAACCCTCAGATATTGGTAAATATTAACTTATACCATAATGCCATTTCAGAGTCTTCCTCCTCAATGTAAATCTGTTTTATTTATATTCTAGGAAGTTCTTACATCCATGGAGTGTTTCAAACGCTACAATCACATTTGGCAAAAGGAGAAAGAAGAAACTATTATGACGTTTATTATGAAAAGCCCTTTGCTTTCTGAATCTGAATCTCAGATTCTCTATTTCCAAAAATTACAGCAGGAAATTAATGCTGAGCCAGAATACATCTGTGTGGGCCCCCTTGCCCTGTACACAGGTCGGTTCACTTCCTTTCAGATAGTTGCAAAAATCCAACAGTGTTATTCTGTCTTTACCTAGTTTAGTATTCCAGAGTGTTCTAGTTATCTTAAAGATTGATTTTCCTTTTATGGGCTTCCAGCTTTAAGACCAGTTCGTAGCTTTGTTTTTAATTCCCTTCTGCATAATTAGTTTTTCTGGATTATTTTGAACAGTTTGCTGCTAAATTTTGAAAGTAAATGCTAATTCAGAGAAAGTGGATGGGTCTGGTGTATTTGGAATTAAAATTTATCTTTTAAAGATAAAAACAATAACAATCAATTTGAGGCTCCAATTTCCAAAGGTTTTGATGTACTTTTTTTTTTTTTTTTTGGCATTTTGAATTACATTTTGAATTGTTGCAAAAACAAATTTAGTAAAATGAATAAACATATAATGATTAGGAGTAAGTAATTTTTTCCAGTTTGACTTTCCAGGTGCTCAAGGGCTACAAACTGCAAAGTATTTACTATTGATGAACAAGAGCACTGTATCTTCTTAAACTGGTTCCAGATTTTCAAACTGAGCTATGAACATTTGGGTTTTACAGCTGACTTGAAGTTAGCCCTGACTGCTGAGACGAAGGCCTGGATGGTTGTCATAGGCCGCCACTGTAACAAAAAATACAGAAGTGAGATGGAAAACACTTTTACACTCATAGAAGAATTCAATAAGAAACTGAATCGTCAAATTAAAGATCTTGATGATATTCGGATTGCTATGGCGGCACTGAAAGAAATCAGGGAGCAGCAAATCTCTATTGATTTTCAAGTAGGACCTATTGAGGTAACCAATAGTCATTTGTTCATGATAGAAATATCTCCATGTGTTGAATGCTGGTAGCTGACGTTTTTGACCAGGTCTGGGCTGGTGTTATGCATGGACGCTAAACCTAAGAGCAGTAATTTCAGTAATGATGGTATTTAATCCCAATACTTTGCATACTATGGCCAGTTGTTGTCTTTTACACACTGTCTTAGGTCAGGCCTCTAGAAGCAGAGTCTGAGATGAGGATTTCTATACAAGTGATTTATGGAGCAAGTGCTCATGGGAGAAGGGGAATGAGGGAAGCAGGAAAGAATGGGGGAAAGCTAAGCAAAGATGTGGTCTCTGCTGGAAATGAGCTGCAGCCTGATCCCATGATAAGCTCTAGAGCATGAATTGTACCAGACAGTTGGTACCACCTTGAGGCAAGATGTACTGACTTTTGCACTTCAAAGTCAGTTGGTTATTGATTATAACGTTCCCATCAGGAGGCTCCCATTCAGCTGAGGACATTTTTCTAGGGGAGGAGGCAGCTATGATCCATGTAGCCAACACTTCCAGTAGCTGGGAATGGGAACATAACCTGGTAAATGGGATCTGTGTGGTGTGCCAACAGTGTCCATATATGTGTTAACTCACTCAGTCCTCACTGCAACCCCCACTTTACATGCAATAAAACTGAGGGTCTAAGAGTTTATGCAATTTGATTAGTGTTTCATGTTACTTTTATTTTTAAATGATATCATACTGTCATTTCCAGGTGATAATGTTTTATCAGGTGTGGGTCACTATATTTATTCTGTGAAATGAGATTAATATAACTGTAGCCTTAGAACAATTCTATAACAGCTAATAACCTAACTTTACATCTTGATGGACTAGAAAAACAAAGCAGAGTAAATCCAAAATTAGCAGAAGAAAGGGCATAATTAAGATTAGAATGGAGAAAAATGAAATAGAGAATAGAAAAACAATTGAGAGAATAAATAAAACAAAATGTTGGATCTTTGAAAAAAATAAAAAAATTGATAAAACTTTAGCTAGATTGAAAAAGAGAAAAAAAGAGAAAAGATGCAAATAACTAAAATAAAAAAGGAAAATGGTGATGTCACTACTGACCTTACAGAAATAAAAAGGTTTATAAGAAAATATTATGAACAATTGTATGCCAACAAACTAATGTAGAAGAAATGGAAAAATTCATAAAAATATATCAATTACCTAAATTGACTCAAGAAGAAATAGAAAACATCAACAAACTTGTAATAAGTACAGAGATTGAATTAAGAATCAAAATCTTCCACCAAAGGAAACTCTAGGATCAGTTGACTTTACTGGTGAATTCTACCATATATTTAAAGAAGAATTTCCACTAATTCTTCTCAAACTCTTTAAAAAATTCAAGATGAGGGGATACTTTTTAATTCATTTTATAAGGCCACATTACCCTGATACTGAAGTTTGGTAAAAACATCATAAGAAAAGAAAATCACAGACCAATTTTTCTTATGAAAAGAGATGCAGAAATCCTTAACAAAAAAATAGCAAACCAAATACAACAGCATATTAAAGAGATGAAAAATTAAACACTATGACCAAGTAGGATTTATCCTAGGAATGCAAGAGTGGCTCAACATATCAAAGTCAACCCTTATAATACACCACATAAATAGATAGAAGGTGAAAACCCACCTGATTATCTCCATAGACACAGAAAACGCATTTGACAAAATCCAGAACTCTTTCTTTGTAAAAAAAAAATACTCGGAAAACTAAGAATACAAGGGCGCTTTTTCAATATGATAAAGACCATTTATGAAAAATTCACAGCTAACATCATACTCAATTGTGAAAGACTTAAAGCTTTCCTCCTAAGAGCAGTAACTTGACAAGAATCCATTCTTTCACTGCTTCTATTCAGTATTGTACTAGAATTTCTAGCCAGAACACCTAGGAAAGAAAAAAGAAATAAAAGGTATTCAAGTTGGAAAGGAAGAAGTAAACTATATTTTCAGGTGATATGATCCTATTAATATATAGAAAATCCAAAAGATTCACATGAAAACTTTTAGAGCTAATAAACATGTTTTGTAAAGTAGGTAGGATACAAGATAAAAACCAATTATGCTTCTATTCATTACCAATGAACAACCTAAAGAGAAAATTAAGAAAACAATTCCATTAACAATAGCAAATAAAAGAACACAATATCTAGGAATAAATTTAACCAAGTGTATTAGTCTACTAAAGGGGTGCTGATGCAAAGTACCAGAAATCTGTTGGCTTTTATAAAAGGTATATATTTGGGGTAAAAGGTTACAGTCCTAAGGCTGTGAAAAGTCCAACTTAAGGTATCATCAAAAGTACTTTTTCACCAAAGTCAGCTTTCATGTGTTGAAGCAAGATGGTGGGCGATCTCTGCCCGGTTTCAGCCTTCCCCTCTGGGCTTCCTCTTCTTCTTGAGGTTCTGTGGGCCCAGCTTCTTCCTGATCTCAGCTGCAGGCTGGCATAGGGCTTGTCTCTCAGGGCTTTCTATTAATGTATCAGTCACAGCTCTCTTCCCAAGGTCAGCTGTAAGCTATCAGGCAAGTGGTCCACCTCTTCCCAGGGCTTTAGCTGTTTGAGTCTTCTCCTTTCTGTAACATGGCAGGATCAAGAATGACAAGATCTCTCCTCTTGTGTCTTCTTGAGTGAGTGTCTGTTTTTATTAGACCCAGCAAGGGGGCAGGGACTCAACCTGAGTCTCACCCTCTGACATAGTCAAATCTAAAAAGCCTTGCTCAGTTTTAACGGGTAAGCTAATCAAAGACACCTCAGGTGAATTTAATGCAATCAAAGGGTATCACACCCAGAGGACTGTATTAATTTACAAACAATCTTTCTCTTTTTGGGATTTATAAAATAATCTCAAACTGTGACACCAAGCATATGGAAGAAAACTGCAAAACAATGTTGAATGAAATTAAAGAATACCTAAATAAATGGAATACCATCCATGTTCTTGGATAGGAAGGGTTAATATTGTGAAGATGTCAATATTATAAAAAGCAAGCTACAGATTTAATGCAATCCCTATCCAAATTCCATCAGCCTTTTTCTTGAAGAAATAGGTAAGCCGGTTCTCAAATTCATATGGAACTACAAGGGGCTATGAGTAGCCAAAACAATTTTGCAAAAGATGAAAAATGTTGGAGGGCTCACATTTCCTGATTTCAAAATGTACTATAAAGATACAGTAATCAAAATAATGTGGTACTGGAATAAGGATAGATAATACTAAAGGAATAGAATTGAAAGCCCAGAAACACATCTATGGCCAATTGATTTTTTTTCAATCCACAGAATATTTATTGAATAATAAAACTTGTGGCACACATCCAACTGTATGTATATATTTTGCATTCATTCATTTTCCATTCTGTAACTTCCATCACATTAGCAGAGTAAGCAGTAAGTTGTTTTCTATTTTCTATAAGGTTTTTCCCATTACTGATTGTATCACATCAGAGGGTTACAAGTACAGAAGCTGAGTTTAGAGCTGCTAAAACCCACTGGTCAGCCCAGACTAAGATGGCACTTGGCTGCTTATTCCCTCATCTGAGCCTAAGCCTCCAGCCCAGATACACGTCTTTACGGGCACAACTGGGGAAAAGAAAATGGCAACAGTTCTGCAGTTTATAACATAACTAGTCAGAAAGTTCCCCTACTCATAGGTCCATTCATTTACTGTGAGTAGGGGCTCACTGCTAAACAATACATTTGGAATCTCTGCAACTGGGCATGCTACCTTCCACAAGACACCATCACAGCCCACGACAGAGCAGGGTGGCTTGAGGATGGGGGGCACTGCAACCGGGATGGGTTCAGTCACCACCCTGAGTTACCGCCAGATCACCACTTTTTCCTACCACCCCGATGAGGCTGTCTTGCCTTGCTGAAAAGTTTTAAAACACCAAAGACAAAATCACATTACACTATGAGTGACTGCTTACAAAAACGGTGGAATCCGTTATTTACATAGACAAGTACTGGAAAGGAACTCTGAACACTGAGAACAGTTGATGTATTAGGCTGATAGGACTGGGGGTAATTTTTCTTTTGTCCTTCCTTTTTTTTTTAACTGTTACATTTGTCCGATAAAAAACAAAACAAAACAGGAAAATCCTATCAAAGCAACATAAACAGAAGCAAGGAGGTAGGAAACTAGTTAAGTCTCCTTGGAGAACAAAGAACATATTTAAAATACAATAGCTCTACTGTTTGACTTATGGTTCAGGTGACCGAACCGTTTTAAGCAGAAACTCTCATGAGCTGAAAATAAAATACTTTAACCCTTTTATTCTTCCCTCCTCTTTCCCAAAGAATATGCTACACAGCTGTTCTTTGGTAGATCGTTCCCTAACAAGTCCTGATGAAAAAAATGGTAAAGTTCTAAAGTAAATTCATAACTTTCATTCATTTATGCAACAAGAATTTGTTGATTACTCTGTGGAGGCAGGAGAACCAAATGGAGATTCACAATATTCATATATACCTTAAAATTGTTTTACGACCTTAAACGACCTCACCTACTGAAAATAAGAGAACATACTCATCCCATCTCTAGGAACCAGTAACAAAAAAAAAATGTTCTTAGAGAATAAAATCTTTAATGGGGATTATAAAATTTAGACTTTGTAGTACAGGGAAGTAGATAACTTAAGTCTCATGATTTTGGGACCCAGTTTCCTTTTAACTTTTGGAAACTACAGTTTTATTAGGCTAGGCAGCAAATGTGGTTAGGTATAGATAAGTAGAAATCACTTCAAATTCAAGGGTCATAAATGTTTGTCAAGTGAGCCAAAGGGAGCCGTTTTCTTAGAATAGATGTTAAAACTTTTGATCTACACCTCAAAATATGAATGCCTTGTTTAAGAAATTTGAAAAAAAAAAAAAAAAAACTACTTTAAGCTATTACAAGGAGAGAGGCCTAGTCAGAACTTCTACCACCCGTGTAATTTAAATTTATCCTAGGCATGGAATAATGGTGCACCAAACAACCTTAACAAAAAATAGCCCAAACTTCCGCTGCCCCTCCCCCTTCACTCATGTGACCTAACTAAAACTGAACAAAATAAGGGAAGGAAAAAGACTGTGATCTCATAGTCTCACAATTTTCCACTTCTCCCAAACTTAAAAGTCAGCAATAACCATAAAAATGCGATAAAGTGAGGAGATTCTATACCACGTTAAATATGAACCTGAATGACAGATGTAAAAAAGAAACTGAAAGGCTTAACAATTTTTAAAATGAAATGTGCCTACCACATGAAAGACGGACTTAAACATGTTTAAGATCATGTTAGCCTCATCCTTATGAAACTAAGTAAAAATACTGCTTCATTGTATTTTCCGCTTTCAAACTCCCAACCATAGTTGATTCTTATCCTTTTTAGAAGTCATACTATCATCAAAGCATCTGCACTTACATTGGCACAAAAGTAGCCTTCCCAAGATTTTATATATGAAAGAACCATTTTTAAGTGGTTTATTAAGAATTTTAAAAACTAGTGTTCACATTTTCAATCCAACAAGTCTGTGGGTTAGTTTGCTTTTGGGTTTCTTTTTGGGGGGGGTTGAGGTAGGGACTAAAACCAAAATACATAATTTTGAGGGCAGACTATATATTGTATTACACAAGTCAATTTTCAAATTCCAGATTTGTTTTTTCTAGTAATGCGTTCATTTTGTTAGCAAAAGTGGCCCCCTGTATGTTATAACAAGTCCATTTACAACATATGCAAAATAGAGGAACAATGATTTCCCACAAGTTCAGTCGGGCAGGGGAGGGAGGGCATCATGTAGAGTTAATAAACAGCACTGACCCATGGTGTGAGATCAAAGTTTCTTATCTCCTTGACACTTTCTCTCCATGCCACCTCCCCCAACACAGGAGGGTTTCATTTGAACTTCGGATTTTTAAATCAGAAAGATATTATGGTCAATCCAAAATCAGCCTAAGAACTTGGTAAAGTTGTATCAGTAAGCAGCTTTTTAGTAAAGGACTGAAAGAATTAAATAGAAGGCACAGTAGCACCGTAAAGCTTTTTCAGGTCATAAGAATCTTTCTGCATGTGTGCATGGAAGCCAGACTTTCTTTTTAGTTGTTAAAAATGTCTGCTGAACAGTCAGAAAATCCTTGTCATCCTTCCTTTTGGTCTTCCTATATACTATCTTTCGAAAACTGGCCAGAATCTTGGCCTCTCTTTTTTGTCTCTCTTCGTCGTTGAAGGACCTTGCTCTTCTCCTCCACGCCGTAGATCTGGTTCTCTTTTCGCAGTTGCACAGCCTCCAGTTGGAGATGCCTGCTACCACTTATCACACAACGCGAGCCTTCAATGGATGCAGTTTCTTCACTTGTCAAGCCAATCTCACCTCTTCGTGGGATACGTTTCCGGCTTTTACATATTCAGCCAGAGCTGCGCCTTCCAGAAGTAACAGCATGGCCATAGTTCAAAGGTTTATCATCTTGAGAGACAAGTGATTTTGGAGCCTCTGCTCCAATTAAATCTGAGGGCACTTCAGGTTTTGATCGATCCTTCCAGGATTCTCTAGAAACTCTTCCTGGGAATCTTTAGAGCTTGAATCACTGGTCTCTCATCTACTTTTCTTAATTCCTTTTTCTTGTATTTCTTCAACCTGTTGGCACCCCTGTAGGGCATGAGTAGCCGCCATAATAAGCAGAAGCGAATGGGGCTCCCCGGGGCCCACCAGGGTGCGCTCGAGGGGGAGACCGCGAGCTGGAGCAGCAGGAAAGGTTTCGGGAGGCTTGCCTGAGACCCCCAGCTGATGCCCGAGGCCATTCCCGGTCCCTGGCAGAGGACCAGAGCGCAAGCTAGAGCAGCGGCCCTGCGGGAGCCGGTGGCTTTGCTGGGCCTGGGGCCCTACGACAAACTGTCACGCTTTCCCGTGGAAGCCGAGGCCACCTCCGCGGGGCTGCGCGAGCGGGGACACCGGAGCCATCGCTGCCACTGAGTTCCCGAAGCGGGGGGAGAAAGGGGCGCTCTCCAGAGCCTGGGATGGCCTTGGCTCCCAGAGCCCGCCTCCTCGCGACAGTGCAAAGCTGAGGAAACTTTCTGACTTTCTGGCCAATTGATTTTTTTTTTTTTTTTTTTACTGGGAGGTACCGGGGATTGAACCCCGGTCTCTCCATATGGTAGACGGACGCTGAACCTCTTGAGCCACATCCGTTTCCCTGGCCAATTGATTTTTAACAAGGGTGCTAAATACACACAACAGGGAAAGAACAGTCTCTTCAACACATGGGGTTGAGAAAACTGGATACTTACCATGTAAAAGAATGAAATTGGGCCCCTTCCTTCCCCCCCATATACAAAAGTCACCTCAAAACTGATCAAGGACCTAAATGTAAGAACTGAATCTATAAAACCCATAGAAGATAACATAGGGACAATTCTTCATGACCTGGGATTCAGCAATAGATTCTTAGATGTCACACCAAGATCATGAGCAACAAAAGAAACAGTGGATAAATTTGACTTCATCAAAATTAGAAAACATTTATAGATCAAAGGGCATTATCCAGAAAGTGAAAAGAGTCTACAGAATGGGAGAAAATAGTTGCAAACCATGTATCAGGTAAGGGCTTAGACTTCAGAATATCTAAAGAACTTTTACAATGCATCAACAAAAAGACAATTAACCCAATTAAAAAATGGGCAAACAACTTGAATAGACATTTCTCCAAGAAGGTACACAAATGGCCAATAAGCACATGAAAATATGCTCATTATCTTTGGGTATTAGGGAAATGCAAATGAAAAACAGAATAAGAAGACCAAGATGGTGGAGTAAAACACTTTAGGGCTTTGTACTCCCATTGAACCTTTGATGAGCCAGTAAGACCTGGCAGAAACATCTTTCCCAGGGCACCAGAAAACAGCTTAAAGACTATAGTAACAGGATGAGTACCAAATCAAGGAAAAGGCTTTTTGAAAGAGGTAGGGTCTCCTGGTGCCCTGGCTGGTTGCTCTCTACCCCTCACCCACTCAGTGCAGAGCCAGCCCTTTCTCTTACTGCAAATGCCTGGTCCCAATTCCAGAGGTAGGAGAGTGGCCCTCTTGCACATGCTGGGAGAATGTATGCTTAGTTCAATCTGTTTGGTGGTGGCCTGAGGGACTCATTAACCCAGAATTTTCCCTGCAAATAGAAAGCAGCTGAGAGAGTTCTCCTATAAAATGGGTAGGGAGAGCAGTCAAATTGTACTGCCTGGGGGAAGAGATTGCTGGCTGTAGGACTTGTAGAGCAGGGCCTCAGACTGCAAGGAAACTGTTTCCTAGAGGAGAGGGAGCAT
Source organism: Tolypeutes matacus (assembly GCA_026826555.1). NCBI lineage: Eukaryota > Metazoa > Chordata > Mammalia > Cingulata > Chlamyphoridae > Tolypeutes > Tolypeutes matacus. Next base: position 19,239,620 of record JAKSZT010010858.1, read on the forward strand.
TTGTAACCCTGTAAATGGGGGTATTCCGAGGGTGACACATGGACAAAATCCTAAAGTATATCAGGAAAGTAATAAATGAACACTAAGAGACTATCAGTAGAGAGATGAAAATTATGAAAAGGAACCAAACAGAGCTGAAACTCAAAGTAACAGAAATTAAAAAATTCTCTAAAGGGGTTCAACAGCAGATTGGAACTGGCAGAAGAAAGAATCAGTGAACTTGAAGATAAGACAATTGAAATTATTCAGTCTAAGGATCAGAAAGAATAAAGAAGGAAGAAAAGTGAACAGAACCTGAGGAACTTGTAGGGCATCATCAAGTGTACCAATATACTCATTATGGGGGGTCCCTGAAGGAGAAGAAAGCAAGCAAGGGATGGAGAGAATATTTGAGGAAATAATAGCTGAAAGCTCCCGCGCTTTAATGAAAGACATGAATATACTCATCCAAGACACTCAGCAAAACTGCAAACAGGGTAGACCCAAACAGACCCTTGCTGCAGCATATTATACTTAGACTGTCAAATGCAAAAAATGAAGAGAGAATTCTGAAAACTGCAAGAGAGAAACAATGTGTCACATACATGGGAGCCTCTATGCCAGCTTATGACCTGCCCTACCAAATTCAGACTTACCAATCCCCACAGTCATATGAGCCCATTCCCATAATAAATCTCATAATATTCACTTATATATGTATAGAGGGCCAGTTGTGTTTCCCTGGAGAACTGTGAGTAATACACCAGGTCATGTGGTAATTCTGTATTTAACTTACTGAGGAACTGCCATATTGCTTTCCACAGTGGCTGTACCATTTTACCTTTCTACCAACAATGCACTAGAGTTACAATTTCTCTACATCCTCTCCAACACTTATTTCCATTTTTTAAATAATAGTTATCTTGGTGGCTATGAAGTGGTATCTCACTACAGCTTTTTTAACTTTTTCTTTTGAAATACTTTCAAACTTACAGGACAGTTACAAAAATAATACAAATCCCAGAGAGAGAACTCCAACATAACCCTACCCCTCCCAGATACCCAAATCTACCACTTTTAGCTTTTTGCCATATTTGCTACATTATTCTTTCTATCCATCCATCCATCTACCTGCCTATTTATCATTCCATTTTATGAAAACTTGAATGTAGGTTGTATACATCATTTTCCTTGAACACTTATTACTGCCATGTACATTACCTGAGAACAAGGATAGTCACTTATGTAACCATCTTTTTTTTTTTTTTTTTGGTGGGAAACATCTTTTATTTTATTATTATATATATATATATTCCTGGTTTATTTTGTTATCCTAATATTAGCAGTGAAATTCTTTTATGCTTTTCACTTACTTTATAATTGCATAGTCTTCAAATACAATTTGGGGAGTCTAAGTAAAAATATCTTTTATTTATATAATGTTTTATTATTTTCAAAATGCTTTAAGATAATATTATTTAATATTCATAAAAATACTGTGAAGGAGGCAGGGAATGTTCCCATTTTACAGATGAGGAAACTGAGTGGCTCAGTTATTCATAGACATGTTTGCAAGCAGAATAGCTAGAACTCTCAGGGTGCTTTCCTGCCATGCTGATCCCTTCCATTCTAATGCTTTAATAAATGCCCATGTGGAGATTTTTGTACCTCATTGGCAGAAATTAAGGTTTTCTTCTTTTGTGCAGGAATCCTATGCCCTGCTTAACAAATATGGACTTCTGATAGCAAAGGAAGAAATGGACAAGGTTGACACTCTGCGCTATGCTTGGGAGAAGCTTCTGACCCGTGCCAGTGAAGTTCAGAATGAATTAATCTCCCTGCAGCCCCGTTTCAGGAAGGAGCTAATTAGCACCGTGGAGGTATTCCACCAAGACTGTCAACAGTTCTATCTGGACTATGACTCGGTACGACTCTGGCTTTCTCTGTGGGTGTTTATGGAGAAGACAGAACAGAGCGTGAAAACTGTAGTTGTCTTTTAAAAATTGTCTGCTAAATTCCATGAAAAGGGACGTGCCTAGGAATGGGAGTTTTCTTTTCACAAGGGCATTTCATTTCACTAACCTTCTTTCCCATTGGAGTTCATTCAGTATAATTTCAACAGGAAATGGGGATTTTAAAAGTACTGTTCACATTCTTTCATTGGTCTGTTAGGGAAGTTGCTTGATAGCTTTCTAAATTTGTGTAGAAAAATACTATTCACATATCTTTATAGTGGTTGTCTTTTCCACCTCATTCATTCAGTCCACAAAAAAGAGAAAGCACCCAGCATGTGCTAGGTTCTGTTCCTAGTCCTGCCCTGTGGACTCCATGTTTTTCTCATATAAGTGTTTTAGTGCAGAATCTTCTAGTGAGAATAGGATGTGTAATGAGAACCATTTCCAGCAGATTATAAAGTGCTGTAGAAGGAAAATATGTAGTGTGTAGGGTAACATTTGAGCCTATTAACTAGTAGCACACCAAATCCCAGATCTTAGGAAGTTTGGAGATTGGATCCAGAGCATAACTTTCTGGATAATGAAACACAGAAATCCACATATCTAAGGTGCTCTTAAGGAAAACCTTCTTTAGATGGTAAGAAAATAGGTCATTTTACAAGTAAGACTTAGAATGGTGAGATCTACACCATTACATGTGTAGATCTTTCAGACTAGCCACTGGCCCTTCTTAGCCTGTGTCACCTAAGAAATGATTAATACATATTTCTAATTTTCAAAAGTTTCTTGATATATGGAAGTTATGACATTAACTTGGCCTTTTTAGACTTGAAAAATTATTTCCAAATGAGTCATTTTCTGAGGCCTTTTTAACAGAAATTAACAATTAATTCTCCTATCATGTATGCGTCATGCATGGAAACTAACTTCGAAATCCAAATCCTTTGAGCTCATGAATTTGTATGCAAATAGTTTATTCTATTGTATGTTTATTTTAACTTTTTGTTTCAGAATGGTCCAATGGCTGTTGGCTTGAAACCCCAGGAAGCCAGTGATAGGCTTGTCATGTTTCAGGTAATCATTTTAGTTTCTGTGACCTTCTAAATAACCAAGGTTTTATTGGTTTGTGCCTTAAAACAAATAAAAGCAATGACGGATACGAGCCATTATACTTTTTGCAAAACTATAAAATTGTACAGTGCAAAGTGTAAATCATAATGTGGAACTACAGACCTTGGTAGGGGGCAGGGCTTCAGTGTGTGTTCATCAGTTGTGGCAGGTGTGTCTCGCTGGTGAGGGATGCCATTGGTGGGGAAGGGTGTGGGGGGGTGGGGGTGGGGTATGTGGGAAGCCCCTAGTTTTTAATGTTACATATATAATCTAAAGCTTCTTTAAAAATAAAGAAAAAAAAAAGAACATCATAAGTAAAATAAAATAACAACATGTTTTTTTCTTAATATAGAAAGGCCTATTATGGAATATGGCATGATACTTACATTTTTAAAATATGACTTGATATATGTATAATTAGAGGTGTTTTCTATGTAATTAATTACATCCATTTAATATTCATATTTATATGTGCCTGATAATCATTGAGGTTTGCTTGTTTGCCAATCACTTTTTTCATTTACATAGTTGTTCATATGTAGATCACATTGATGAGTTTTTACTTGTGTTTTTGTTAGAATCAATTTGATAATATCTATCGGAAATACGTCACCTATACCGGGGGAGAGGAGCTTTTTGGTCTGCCAGTTACGCGGTATCCTCAGCTTCTCGAAATAAAGAAGCAGCTCAGTCTTCTACAGAAGATATACACTCTGTACAACAGTGTCATAGAAACAGTAAACAGTTATCATGATGTCCTTTGGTCGGAAGTGAATGTTGAAAAAATCAACAGTGAACTCTTAGAATTCCAGAACAGGTAAGAAATTAAATGTTCAGCATGCTTAGAGCTATGTAACCTGAAGTCCTTTCTTCTTGATGGAGTGTCAAGTTCTTTTTTTACTGCAGGCATTTCAAAAGCACATCTTGCTGCATTGTTGTTGTCCGTTGTTATCATCCTTGTTGAATGGTATTTATTAATTACCCCTGTGTGCATGCTGTGAGACAAGTGCGTCCTTAAATCTGGATGAATTTTGCCAAGGGCTTTTCTGTATCTTGGACGGAGCTGAGCTCTATTTTTATTACTTTTACCGAACATTTGAAGTTTATGTTAGGTGACTTCCTGATTTTTCTATATCATTTTAAGAGTTGGCCCCAAAGGAACTGGAGGGTCATTTGCTCTTTATTTTGGTTGGTTGACAACTTGATACACTATGCTCTACTTTGCACTTAGTAGTTTCTCAAAATGTGTTTGTAGAATTGAATTGAAAGGGCACCTCAATCCTTTAAAAAACTGCCTTTCACCTAGTTAATTGTTTTGGAGGATTGGAACAAAAAATCTCTCCTAATTGGGAGGAGTGATTTTCTATAATATAAAAATCAGTATATCATATTAACAGATTTTATCTGAGTCAAGAAATATATAAAATGTGATTGGTATTGAAAGTGGGTGGATAGTAGGCTTTTTGAATGGAAATGATAATGGACAATCTTGGACTGAACATATCTTGGCTCATCTCCAAATGGCCCTCCACATTGGCTCTTGGTGTTGGCTTCCCTCTGTAGGTGTCGGAAACTCCCCCGGGCCTTGAAGGACTGGCAGGCTTTTCTGGACCTGAAGAAAATCATTGACGACTTCAGCGAATGCTGCCCCTTGCTGGAGCACATGGCCAGCAAGGCCATGATGGAGAGGCACTGGGAAAGAATAACCACTCTAACTGGACACAGTCTGGATGTGGGGAGCGAAACTTTTAAGTTAAGGAATATTATGGAGGCACCTCTTCTGAAATATAAAGAAGAAATAGAGGTATAGTCAACAGAGAGTGTGATGTGGTGGAAATTTGGAGAGACATGTGGTATTTATCTTAATGTATCCCTACATTATGGAATATTGGATCAGTAAATCAAGCCAGGACAAATGAAACTCTTTTCCTGGCTGCTATTCCTTAAAAATAAACATTTTAACAAATGTTTATTTAGTGCCTACTATGTGGCAGGTTTGGTGCTAGATGCTGGGGATATAAGGATGTATCCTTGTACTAATAGATCATTAAACGATTTCTGTAATTAAGTAATTATAAACATAAAGGTACAGTTACAAGCCATGTCCAATATCATTGAAGGAAAGGTGTGCTGCTCTACAAGAACTTACAGTGATGGGGCTTGACATATCTGGGGGCGGGGGTAGGAAATGGAGGGAAGGCTAGGGCACAGGGCAGAACTGACTGGGTGAAGGGAGTATGCTCCTTTGGTGGGTGGTGAGGGGAATTCAGTTGGAAAGTGCAAGGAAGACAATTCCAGGCAGATGGAACAGTATGTGTGAAGGCCCTGAGGTATGTTTGAAGAACCAGAAGAAAGCTGGTGTGGCTGAGAAGGGAGGTGAGGAAGAGTAGAGACAGCTGAGGCTGGGGGTATGGGGTGGGGCTAGAACATGCCAAGTATTAGGTCTTTAGAGCAATGGGGAGCCATCTAGGAGATGTGTTTTAAGCAGGCATGATATGGTTAGATTGGCAATTTGTTGCAATCACTCTGGTAGAAATCATTTTGGAGAAAGAATTGGAGGAACACAAAGTAGGGGGAGGGGGATGATGGGGGAACCAACTGGGAGGTTGTGAGAGTAGCCAAAGTAAGAGAGAATGATGCGTTGAATGAGAGGGGAGGTGGTAAAGCTGAGAGGGGAGGAGAGATTCAGGAGATCTTTAGGAGGTAAAGCTGGCCAGAATTTGGTGTTGGAGTGAATATGGTGGGAGAAAGAAGGGAAGAGGCTAAGGATGAACCTTAGGTTTCTTGCAAAGAGATCCAGTGTATGATGTGGTTACCACTGAGATGGGAAATAGTGAATGGGGATCAGGTTGGGTAACAAGATGTGTAGACCATGAGTTTGATTTGGGGCATGAGTTTGATACTTCATATGTTGTGTTTGGGGTGTCTTTGAAACATCCAAGCAGAGATGTCCAGTAGGCAACTGGATGTGGGTTTTGCCTGGAGATATAAAAGCTTATTGAATGCATGGGTATAGATGAGCTTGCCCAGGAATCGTTGTGAGAGAAGTGAAGAGAGTGCAGTCAGGGCTTGAGTCCAGGAGAAGATGAGGCTGCAGAGGAGGCAGGAAAAGTGATGAAAGAGATGGGAGGAAATCAGTTTTCTGCTAATTTTCTCCTCTTGAACGGTATTAATTTGAATTTAGACTTAAATCAGAGACATGTTAAATTTTGAGTCTGTGATTTAAAGTTTCAAGTTTTAAAAGGTTATTTCATATCTTATCTATCATCTTTTATTCTGGAGTAGTTTGGTGGGAAATTTTATAATTTAAGGTTCTATTACTTAGTTGTGTCTCTAAATCTATCTATCTATCTATCTATCTATCTATCTATCTATCTATCTATCTATCTA